>VXBI01007776.1:9374-194968 GCA_013397375.1 Toxostoma redivivum | reverse complement strand
CCTTCCTTCCTTCCTTCCCCTTCTCTCTAGTCCTGGTCTGTCAATTCTATTCAGTTTCTGTTACAGGTCTTACTGTAGGAAACCATTGCATAAATTCTTGGAATTCAAGGTGGACAGGAACGTATTATAGAGGATTTATATAACTAATATAATTCCACACATGAAATCATATTCAGACTTGTATGAGATGCAGGCTTGGAAATAACACCTATGTTTAAATTTCTGGAAAATGTTCAGTATTTATGCTTGCCATAAACTTCCAAAATTTAACATCATTAACCTGAACTGTTCTACATTCAGTTATTTGAAATTTATCCATCAAAACCTGTTCATTTTTTCTGAGAAAAAGCTTAAAGGGCTGATAAATTTTTTACAAAGTATTGCTGCTCACCTGAGGAATTCTGCTTTTTCTGCTTTGTGGCAATGGGTTTGAGTTTCACTGGATATCTGGAGGCAGTCTGAGCCTGAAAGAAGTAGGGCTGCATAAAACACCTGGCTACAAGGGCGGCTTGAGACATGGGACTATTCACAGTATGTGTTTGTACTAATGCTAATTTGGGAACACCTTCCATCATCCAGCAGATTATGTCTTTTGCTGTCCTCATTTTTCTCCTGATTTTCTCACTTCCTAAAACTGCCTTATGCATGTTTAAAAAAACTGTATGGGTCTGTTAAAGTTTGCCAATGAAATTCGCTGAAAATGGGATCTGTTTTACATCGCAGAATTTGGCCAAGACTTTGCTTCCAAATATGAATCTGGCTTCCAAGATGCCATGATAGAAGACAACATTCATAAAGACAACCAGGAGAGCTACTGTGCTGACAGTGTGTCTGTGGAACGGAGAAGAAGAGAGCAGTGAACAAAGGAGAGTTATGTGCCTGCAGGGGAAGAAGAAAACAGGCTGACACCCTGGAGCAATGGAGAAGAAGAAGCATGAGACTGTCCTGTCTCATGAGGGATAAAGAAAACTGGAGCAGAAGGGAGTAACTATGGGGAAGAATCAGAGCAAAAAAAGCTGGGATGATTGGGGAGCACAAGAAGGTAAGGGGCAAAATGAGATGTGTGTACCCTGAAAAATTTATAAAAATATTGTTGTGAAGACAAATTGATTAATGATTTGTAAGTACCAGCTGTTCTGGTAATGAAATCCCTTAAAAATCAAGATGTCAATATTCATATTTCAGTGCAGAGTTAAGATAACTTATGGTAAATAAACTCCAGAGCCACATATTGAATGATAAAAGAGAAATATTGAAAAATTGTCTAAGATACAAGCATGTATCGTGAGTGAGGCAGGTGTCCTGTAGAAGAATTAAAGATTGTATAAAAAAATTAAAGATTATATCATAACATAGGTTAGCAAATTTAACTTGCATGGGCAATCTTAATTCTGACATTTCCTAAATCTGAGGGTTTGATTTAGCAATCTTGATGTTCTTACTGGCCTTAAAGTTAGAAAAAAGTTAAGCTGGGCTAAACATAGAATCAATGAAATCTTTGCTGCAAGGGCTTCTGCTTCCCAGATGGTTTAAAGCTATTGGTATACCTAACTCAAACAAACAAAACCAAAAACAAACAAACAAACAAATAAATAAATATTTCTTTATTTCTCAGATGTAAAACACTGATGCTTTAAAAATAAGCATGGCATGACAAGTCCTACTGAAGATCTAATTTATCTCTGAAGTTTTAAATCTGTCTTTCTGTGCAGAAACTCAAGAAATAAGAGCATTGCACTCCATTTGCTTTGCTGCCTTCAGAAATCTTTATTTCATGCTGCAGAGTTAAACTGTCATTAATTTGATTCACATCATGTAACTACACTTCAGGAAGAATAATACAAATTTGATCTGACATTCTTATTTTCTTTTCCAGCCACTTCCTTTTTTTTCCAGCTTTTATAGTCCTCTGAGCTCCTGTTCTACAGGATATCCTGATTATATCAGTTCTTTGACTCTTTCAGCTTTCAACTTGACTTCCTTAAGACATTTAAATGGTCTATAGGGGAAATTAGCTAACTTTCCTTGTCTTTTTCAGGTTCTGAATTTACTCTCAGTTTCCTTTTTTTCTTGAAGGAAACAACTCCATTCTTAAGAACAGCGATGAAAACTGGGGTTTCAGAGACAATTTATAAGGACCTCTGTGACATTATGTAATTTTATGTTGTAATTAAATAGGGAACTCAGATTTTTTTAACTGCTACAGCAAAAAAAGTAGAAAAGAGAGAAAATGCTCTTTGAATAATGTGATTTTGGTACTTTGAAATGTTGAACTAAGGAAAGCAACTAGTGGATTTGGAGATGAAGAACTTTTTAAATTATTTCTTGAATCTCAAAAGAATTCCCCAGCTAATCCCTAAATGAGCCCATTAAACAACTTGTAAACACCATATTTCTGAAACATATTTTCTTCTCTTTTACAGTAGTACATTTTCCAGTGTGCATAGCGTGCATTATTTAATGTAGTATGAACATTTCACCATATTTTCCAACACACCACTAAAAAATTTCTCTCAATAAGTAACAGAACTCTTTGTAATTTCAGTTCTTAAATTCCAAAATGCCCTTTTATCTTAGTTTAGTGAATTATGTATTTAGACATACAACTCTTCCATCCAACTGTTCATTTGTATCACCTCCAAGAAATCTCCTTAACTCCACCAGTCTACTTGGTATAATTCTCAGTGTTCAAAAAGAGACATGACTAAGAGAGATAAAAACTTTATATTACAAGATGTCTTTCTTGTAATGAGCTAGTTATTAAATTTCCATGGCTTGGAAACATTTTGAGCCAAATATTTAATGGAAACCCCCTTAGGCAGGCTTTGGAAGGAGAAAATGCTGTAGATTGTGTGGCAAATTCTAGTATTTTTAGTGATAAACTGCTATGTATCATTTCAATAAATAAAGATTTAAACAAAAAGGCTTACTTAATGCTGTTTCAAATTAAAATGTATTGCAATAATCATAGGAAAATAATACAAAAAAACAACGACTAATACAAAACTTGAGAAAAGTAAGAATTAATTCAAGCTGGTTACTGAGGCAGTGAAGAAATTTTCATTGAAATATTGATGCCTGGTATGGCAAATTATAATTGCAATAATTTCACTTTTACACAGTTATGTATATATTGTTGAATGCCTTGTCAATGAAAATTGCTGTGTTAGCAGGGACCAACAAAATGAAATAAAGATGGAAAGGAAATTAAAATTAAAAACAGTATTTGTATAATGAAACTTAAAAAATGGGATATAATACACGTAGCATTAGGCCAAACCTAATAGCTATGACATCCTGCAGAAAGGCAAATCTGTTCTGGATGTTTAAACAGGCAGACAAAATTACTGAAAATTAAAACTCACAAGCAGTTTTCTGTGGGCTTTTTTATATACAATAAATACATCCTAAAATCCAATAGGCTTTGGTACTTTTTGCCCTAAGAAGAAATTTAATAAAAATAAAGAACAAGTACTACATGTGTGTTGTCATTTTTTGTAA
Source organism: Toxostoma redivivum (assembly GCA_013397375.1). Lineage (NCBI taxonomy): Eukaryota > Metazoa > Chordata > Aves > Passeriformes > Mimidae > Toxostoma > Toxostoma redivivum. Next base: position 191,467 of record VXBI01007776.1, on the reverse strand, counting down.
CAGGAGGTAATGAAACTGAATATGAACAAAATGAAAATGGCTGAAAGAGAAAGACAGAAAATAAGTTTATGAGAAGGATTACCTGACTTGGCTACCTGGTTATCTGTGCTAAGAGGCTTTGGATTCCAAGAGATCTCATTCAGTGAGGGCATCTTACACTGACAAATACAAGTTTGGAGGACAGAGTTTGCAAAATTCTTGCAGAAAATAGATTAGAGAATCAATAATGACAGTATTGAACTGTCCAATTTAAAAAAACCCCTTTTCCAACATATCCCTGATGAAGGTCAAGCTCCTACAGTCAAATAGAAGTAGCTTTGTTGCATAAATGGCTGTGGTAGTACAAATGAAAATGCAGATATGAAAAATCGGGAGATGGGCAGAGTAAAGATTCACAGAAAGTCTTGATAAGGATTCACAGAATATTCTGAGTTGGAAGAGACCCACAGGGATAATCAAGTTCTACTCTTAAATAAATGGTCTGTAACAGGAATTGAACTCACCACCTTGATATTTTTACCACCATACTCTAACCAACTGAGCTAATCCCAGAATGGCACTAAAAGGGAAAAGAAACAGGAAAGAGACCAGAAGAAATAATAAAAGGTGAAGAAGAATCTCAAGAAAATCAAAACAGAGTAAGATTTTGTCTCATATGTAAAATGAGGTGCGTAAATTTTTGTCTCATATATAAGAGGAGAATCTATATAGAAAGCGGTACAGCAAAAAAAAGAAGTCTGTCAGCAAAGCTACTGAATCACAGTTCCAGGTGTTTTGTTGGAGACCTTTTGGAAGGAGGGGGGACAGGTGAATATGACACAATCCAATGTACAAGAAAGGAAAAGTACAGGTTTCACTTATTGATGGTTACTCAATTCAGAATTCAGGACCAATATTCTGACTGCCTGACAAAGGAAGTCAGCTACATGCATTGCAAGATATTGAAACTTTTAAATCTTATCTGCTGGATTCTTTAGGTACATCATGTAAGCAGCATTATTAATTTAATTCTGGTGCTCTTGAACTGATGTTTCTCTGCAGATTGAATACTGCATATTGTGTCTATCCCTTAGGGCTTTCTATTTGTTCATGTCACTGAACAAGAACAAAACAAGAGCAAGAGAAACAAAGACAGGCATCCTTTTTGAGGATCCCTATCATCCTTATGCTCCCTGGTAGAGCAAAGAATGGTGAAAGGAAATAAACTGCATTTTCAAAGGTGTACGTTACTGAGAAAAATGTGCTCTTGATTATTCCATTCAAAAGTGTCCAAGAAGATGAGTGCAAAACTATCAGGAAGTAACAGCCAAAAGAACATATCAGGGTGATGAAAAGGAAGCTATTTGTTGACAGAACTACTCTAAAAAGGATGTCACTGAGTCCTGCCAAGGATATAAAAAAGTGTCAGTGACATTTTAAGTCAACTAAAAGGTAACTAAAATCATAGATAGTATTTACTGCATTTATAAGCAACACACAGCAAATACCTCTGAGAGATGTTTCGAAGGATAAGTGATGAAATTTTATTTTTCATAGTGTAACTGGATGCCTTTTAGGCTTAAATCGTCTCCCTGAAAGAGGGTCACTGCTCTGTTTCCAAGTTTAGTGTAGCAAAAGCATTGAAATCTATAAGCTTTGAGTTATAAGAGAGATTTGAGTATGGAAATCAAGTTATTCTACAGTTAGAACTGTAGTGTAGCTCTTTATCAGTTATGCTATTTCACACCCAGTGTATCAAGTCATTAGTTTCCTAGGTAGTCCGGGAATATGCCAAAGATTCTGTGCACAGATGTGAAAATGGACTGGCTTGAAACAGCAGATAGATGTGAAACTGAACCCCAAGACACATACAAAATGAAGTATTTGACTGATTATTTCAAGAAGCTCTCCATCTGGGAATTTTGCATAGTTTAGAGAATCTCCCAACACTGTCTATAGGCCAGCTTGTGTGCTTAAATGCATTAATTAGCACCCTGGATAATTAATATGGCAATTCCCTCTGGACGCTCTCCTAGTCATTTCCTCCTGTAAAATTGATCAACTGTATAGAAATGAGACTCAGTTAGTGATCCAATAAAACCTTGTAGATTGTGACTGGATGACAGGTGCCCACCCAAACTGCTCTGTCACTGCCATCATATGGTCAAGGGGGTTAAAAAAAAAGCAAAAGGCTTATGGGTAAGGACAGTGGAAGACCACTCCCCAGTTACCATCACAAGTAAAACAAATCTCAGGAAAATTACTTCAACTTACTACCAATCAAATCGGGGTAGGATAATGAGAAATAAACCCAATTTTAAGAAACACGTCTCCCTTCTTTCTGAGCTTAGTTTCGCTCATATTTTCCCTACTGACTCCTTCACAGCAGTGCAGAGGGATGGAGAATGGGAGATGTGATCAATTCATCACATAATTCTGCTCCTGCCCCCGAGGAGAGAACTCCTCAAATCTTTCCATGTTCCAGTGTAGGGTTCCTCCCACAGGAGACAGTCCTCCACAAACTTCTCCAACATGAGTCTTTCCCCTGGGCAGCAGTTCCTCATTAACAGCTCCAGTGTGGGTCCCTCCCCACAGAAGGTGCAGTCTTTCAGGAACAGCCAGCTCCAGCGTGGGCCTCCTGGGGTCCCAAGTCCTGCCAGCAAACCCACTCCAGTTTGGGCTCCTCCTGCTAATCCAAAGTCCTGCCTGGAGCCTGCTCCAGCACGGCTCTCCCATGGGACCACAGGCTCTTTAGTGCATCCACCTGCTCTGGCACTAGTGGATCTCCACCAGGGATCTCCATGAGGTGCAGGGGGCCAGCCATCCTCACCATAGGCTGCACCAGGGATTGCAGGGGAATCAGCTCATGCTCCTGGAGCACTCCCTGCCCCTCCTGCTTCACTGACCCTGCTGTCTGCAGGGCTGTTGCTCTCACATGTTCTCACTCCTCTCTTCTCTGGCTGCAAATGTTGTTGTGCACCAATGTTTTACCTTTCTGAAATACATCATGTTTTGCTGATTGCTTCGACCCTGGCCAGCAGTGGTTCCATTTCGTAGCCACCTGGCATTGCCTCTGTTGGATATGGGGGAAACTTTCAGTAGCTTCTTACAGAAGCCACCTTGTAGCCCTCTCTCCCCCCTCCCGACCTTTCCACATAAACCCATTCCTGAAGACACAGTAAAGGTCACATCTTTTCCAGATACTTAAGGACATTTAGGAAGTATTTTGTATTTAGTTCAGATAATCAGTAGAAATAAATATTGCATGTACTGGAGGACCATAGGCCAACTGGATTATAGGAATTTATCAGAACAGCTTGGGAAGTATCATACAAACACTTCCCAGATGAAGATGCAGATTCCTATTGTGATCTGGGCACTAATCAACCATTCTGTTAAAGAAAATTGATTTCATCTCAAGATTTTTTTTTTATTTTAACAACTGCTATTTGTGGATGTCTGTCCAACATCAGTGTGAAACAGTCAGTATAGTAAAAAATATGGTGCTATCACAGCTTATTCAATTATTTGAATTATGCAAGTCCTTGAAGAGTCATTCTGTTCACTGTCTTATTGGAGTGTCTTCCAATCACAGGTAATGAGAATTCCCTTGGGGCTTGTTGTTCTAGGGCTTTATTATCCCAGCAGTTTATTTTATGTTGTTTAGAGGGGGGGTGGTTAATTCCAAATGATCAAGAAAATAAGTTCAAGCACTAAATTATTGCTCTTCAGAGGTGTGTATCCCTTTCATTCTTCAGTTTCATGACAGAGTTGATGAAATTGTACCCTCCATATTTCCTGTTTCAGGAATTTATATCTAGCAAAAAAGTAATCACATATTGTCACATTGAGTACTGGAAACCCTCTCTACTCCATTATAAGTAAATGTCCTAACCACCAGAGAGCAGAATTCTTCCTTCCCCTCATCCCACCCCTGCCCCAAATGCACTTTTTTTCCTCTTTCTTTGTCTTACTGGGTTGGTTACATATAGAAATTAAACAGCTCCCACCGAAGGGTCTGAGAAAAACACAAAGCAAGCTTTACAACCCAGTGGGATCTGGCTAGTAAAGATAGAAATATGAGTTAAAATCCTGTCTCTAAACCTGACAGGCAATTCACGAACCAAGATATTTCATTCAAAAAGTTAGTGCTGCAGTTAGGAAACAGTTGTCCCATTTCTCTGCCTGAAAAGGCAAAAAGCTGTCATGTTCAACTCTCAAATCTTTGCAAAAAATTTCCAAAGTTCTTCAAAATCTTCTATATAAAAGTTATGACAAAAGTCAGCAAAATTAAAAGTGGAAAAATTAGCCCTTAGCCAGGTCTTTGATATTACTTAGAAGCTATCTTAAAAATACCTTATGACTGTGAATGGCAAACATGAAGTGAAAGAAATCAAAGATCACAGAATCACTAGGTTGAAAGAGACCTTCAGGATCATCAAGTCCAACCGATACCCTAAAATCTCAACTAAACCATGGCACCAAGTGCCACATCCAATCTTTTTCTAAACACATCCAGGGATGGTGACTCCACCACCTCCCCGGGCAGACCATTCCAGTACTTGATCATTCTTTCCATAAAAAACCTGTTCCTAATATCCAACCTATATTTCCCTTGGCTCAGCTAGAGACCGTGTCCTCTCATTCTGTCAGTTGCTCCTTGGAGAAAGAGATCAACCCACACCTGGCTACAAACACCTTTCAGGGAGTTGTAGAGAGTGATAAGGTCACCCCTGAGTCTCCTTTTCTCCAGGCTCAACAAACCCAGCTCCCTCAGCCATTCCTCATAGGGTTTGTGTTCCAAGCCCCTCACCAGCCTCGTTGCCTCCTCTGGACGTGCTCAAGTGTCTCAATGTCCTTCCTAAACTGAGGGGCCCAGAACTGGACACAGCAGTCAAGGTGTGGCCTCACCAGTGCCAGGTACAGGGGAAGAATGACCTCCCTGCTCCTGCTGGCCCTGCTGTTCCTGATCCAGGCCAGGGCCATTGGCCTTCTTGGCCACCAGGGCACACTGCTGGCCCATGTTCTGTTGGCTGTTGACCAGTACCCCCAGGTCCCTTCCTGCCTGGGCACTGTCCAGCCACACGTCCCCAGCCTCTAACGCTGCAGGGGGTTATTGTGGCCACAATGCAGGACTTGGCACTTGGACTTACTAAACTTCACCTTATTGGACTCTGCCCATCCACCCAACTGCTCCAGGTCTCTCTGCAGAGCCTTCCTACCTTCCAACAGATTGACACATGCTCCCAGCCTAGTGTCATCTGCAAATTTACTAATGAAAGACTCAATACCCTCATCCATGTCATCAATAAAAATATTGAACTGGCCCCAGCACAGACCCTTGAGGGACACCACTGGTGACTGATCCCCAGCTGGATGGAGAACCGTTCACCACCACCCTCTGGGCCCAGCCATCCAGCCAGTTCTTATCCCAGCAAAGAGTGCTCCCGTCGAAGCCATGGGCTGCCAGCTTTTCCAGGAGGGTGCTGTGGGAGACAGTGTCAAAGGCCTTGCTGAAGTCCAGGTACACAGCATCCACAGCCCTTCAAGGCAACTGATAAGAACAGATTACTTCTGTCAGTTGGGCATCCTAAAAGGCTGAACTTACATCCTTTCCCCTGAAACTCCAGGTTCAATATGTCACCATTGTTACTTGACTCCTCTTCTTGTTGAAACAAAATGACATCAGGTTCTTGTTTGAAGCCAAGTCACTGAATAGCCCTCACTTGGTCAGGGATCCAGGAGATGTTAACTGGGCAGTGGCACCTAGGTTGCCCATTCACCTACAATGTGGTTTTGTATATGAGGAAGAACTGTGTGCAGAAATTCACAGATTTTTTTTTACTAAACTTAAGACCTAGTGATTACAATGCCAAGGGCAGAACAGTAATAGATACCAATACTTAAAATGGAATCTTTATCTCCCATTAAAGGAATTCATATAGGGGAAGTAGAGCATGAATGTCAGTACATCAGGGAGACATGGGTAAATTCAAGCCGATATTATTTTAGTCATGACAATCAGGCATATTTAATAAATAAATGGTGTCAGGACACATGAGCAGTGGGAACAGAGAAAGTGAAGAATGGAGAGAAAAATCAATAAAAAAATATCAAAACTGGGATTTTCATTGTGAACTTAATTTTATTTTAGTTCCTGCAGGGCATAATATGAATTCAGGCATAATTGCAGAGAAACACTGAAGTACTACTGGGCTATGAGGTGCATTTGGGAGGAAACAGAAGGTCACAGCTCTTGAATGGCAAACTTGCCAGGCCACCAACATGAACGCTGTAAGCTGTGTCCAGCCCAACCCTACTCAGCCAGTGACTGTTTACATTGTTAAATCCACACTTCCATCTGAAAAAAACAACAGAAACATAAGCAACAAAGCAGGCAAAAACCCCAGATGTGTTCATAACAACACAGTTATACAGGCTAGAGTTTTCTTTCAAAGTAACATGTGACTCAATTTTCAATGTACTCAGAGTTCAGGTGGCGAATATAGAGTATGTTCCACAAAGCAGGCACACTATATTTTTGCTGAAGGAAAATTCTGAATTTTTTCTGATTTCTTTTCTGAGTTTATTCCCTCTGTTCTTTGCTTTTCCAGACATCTGTATACTTCCATTGCCATAAGAATTTAGGACTGTGTTTTTAAGGTGTTCTGTAGGAGGAAATGAAATGACTAGCATTTTCTGGAACATTTAAAAAAGTCTGTCTCATCTGACTATTGTGGAATCTTAGAGAATTCAGACAAATAATATACTCAAATGAGACCTATTTTATAAACCAGTTAAACCAGATAAACTGATTAAAGCTCTGCCAATATTTGACTACAAATTTTCAATGACAAATGGAACTGCCCAACTGACTTAATAATACTCAGGATTTCCGAAAGTGTAACCCAGCATGCACAATCACTCAGTCAGGTGAGGGCACTCCCAGCCCATGGGGAGAGACCCCAGCTGCAGACCCACGGTTCTGAGCAGGCAGACCCGGGTGCCCCCTGCTCCAGCAGGGCTCCAGCAGCACCACATCTGATCATTGCTCACACAGGGTCATGTCACTGTCACACTCACACTGCCTGGGGTCTGGTCTATGCCCCACAACAGACACCCTGCAAATGTGATGGACATTGGCCTGCCCGAGGTCAGTCACAGGTCACTCTCTGCAGTATTTGGCACGCTGACATGGTTATATTGCTTCTGATTGCAGATCAGCCATGACTAAGCAAGGTCTCAAGGTGCTATGATTCATCCTTTGTGTTCAGAAATGCAAGGGCAAATGGAAGCACTTTGCTCCAAAATACTTTTGTGCTATAACACCAGCTCTTATGCAAGTTCTTCAGACTAAAGAGAGTGAACTCAGTATGTAACCTCCAGACCAGGACTGCATCTACAGAGAAAGGTTACAACTAAAACTCCTTCATTATATTAGTGTTTCAAATTCACAGTATTTTTATGAGACTATTTTTTATGAATACACTAATCACTGGAAAAAAAAAAGTAGGTTAACTCCACGGTGAAAATATTTTTCTATAAGAGTTGAAAATATATGAGCAATGTAAAACCAGTTTAGCTTCATTGCTAAATAAATAACATGAGCTATTGCACTGTCTACATTCTTGATTTTTCACTGAAATAATTTAAAAGATGCCATTAAAAAATTACTAATTTGATGACAAAAATTTGGATGTTGAACATGATTTTTTCACAATCCAAGAGCGAAGTGAAGGGTTAGGGTCCAAAATGACTGTGAAAAGTGGCAGTAAATTTTATATATGCTGTTGATTTTTTTATTATGTGAAATGTAGACAACACAGTCGTGATGGAGTCTGAGAACTTCTGCAAATGGCACTTCTCAAGTCCAATAACAGATGGACCACCAGGAGAAAAAGTTATTTAAATGTCTGCAGAGTACTGTTCTGGATATATGACATGAAAATGGATATGTTGCTAGCTATTCTTTGTCATTCCTAAGCTCTGATTAATTAAAAAGATATTTTACAGCAACAAAAAGAGTAGAGCTCTGGCTACCGAGCATGTGTGAATTGACAAAGGCAGCCAGAACAACCCCAAACTCAAGGCTGGAACGTAAGGAGTAAATTTATTCCATTACTTCACTAACTGAGGGATCCCCGAAGCAGCACCTGGGCAGAGGAATAAAATAATGGCACTGTTAATCTCTGTCCATGCCAGAGCATCACTGGCCTGCTGTTTACATAGGCTTCTCAAGAGTTTTTCCCAGCTGCAGTGTCACTTAAGTGACTAGTCATACTTCCACTTTTTAACTCTTTCCTCCCAATAAAGCAGTTTAAAAAAAAGGCCCAGCCTAACTACCAATTGTTGAAAAATAAGATATATGCATCTTCTAAAATACTGGTGGTCCTGGAGTTTATTTCTTCACATAATATTTATGTACAGTCTAGATAAAATCAAAGATGATGTTTCTGTCATCACATAATCATATCTTTCACGTCATCACAGAATCTTTCTGAGGCCTCAGATAAGTTATCAAAATACTTTCACTCTATCTTCTGATGAATATATTCTATAAATACCAGTATATGATAAGGAAAGATAAATTATATATATAAATTATATGTATTTCTGGGAGAAAACAGTTTTTTAAAAATGTTCAGGCAAATAGAAAGCTGTTTAGGAAGTTAATATGACTGACACATATTTTGAGAAAGAAGAAGTTTTCTTTAAGGAACCTGAACGTTTTAAATATAGTTAATAAAATTGAATGGTGATTGAAAAATGTTCTGAGTACTGTGATCTTCATTATCAATATTTATTTCTTGGACTCCTGGTTACACACATATGAAAACCTTCCTATTTACACTTTACACAAAATCTGGAAAAATTAATTCCTATAATGCCAGGAGAAGTGGTTTGGTTTGGTTTGGTTTGGGGGGTGTGTTTGTGTATGTGTCTGGGGTTTTTTTAACAGGATCATTTGCCGCAATTCTTGAATTGACAAGAAAAAATGGGGTCTCGTTTCAGCAGCCAGAGGAAGAGGGATTGTTTATCTGCTAGGCACAAAGGAGCCCAATGATCTGTCAGGCACATTCCCATCACATCTGGAACCATGCCTCTACCACAGAGCCCCATCCTTAGAGATCCTACCATTCATTCTTCTACACAAGCATTTTGAGTTGACTCTGAGTTGAAAAAATGCATTCCTGTACTTTGATAAACTGCCATTGACTTTGTTGACCTGAAATCTCTAAATATGCATTTTTATAGGAAGCAGATAGTTTCTGTACCATGTGTGGATAAAAATGGTAATTATTGAGTAAAGTCTATAAGTTGCATTTATCTTCTTAAGCAGTCTTCTGACTATTTCTGCTTTCTCTCAGTGGCTGAGTGGCAAAGACTACTTTTATTCAACTTAGTGTCTTCCTAACAAAGGTAATGTCATGCTTCAGTAAGGTTTGTAAGTCCCTTTAAAAGTTTGGAAAATCTAGAAGAACTTCTAAAGAAATGCATCAAGAGACTGTCCTGGTTATTCTGGATTCATGAAATATCACAAAGTAACATTCATTGGCATATAATCTTAAAATAAATTGCATGGCAGAATGATACCCTGTTAACCTTGAGTTTATACATAATTTTTGAGATAATTACAGCATACTGCTTATGCTTTGGGCTTTTCTTTCTATTTCTTCCCTCACAGCTCTTCCTGTCTTCTCCAGCCTAGATCTTTTAGTGGGTGTGGGTATCTCTTCTTTTACAGAAACTAAGGAATACTATTTATGTCTTCCTAGCAGAGAATTCTTTGAATAGATGCTAGCTGGGGTAAAATATGAGTAAATTATAACATCCTTTGAGAGCTTGATGTATTTACTGAAAGTTGAAGAATGTATGGGTTTAAAAATATTAATTTTTCCTTCCCCCATTAATAGATTCAGTATGTTTTCACAAGATAGCTGAGACAGAAAAAATAACAGAACTTATGAAGTTTGTTTATTACAATTCATTTTTCAGCAACCAAATGTTATTTTCATAGTCTCATAAAAATTCAGTGAACAAGCATTCTTTTTTTTCTTACTATACTCTTGAACATAATACAGTCTTATGGAGGTATGCTATTTAATGAAATAATTTTTTAAAAAACTCAAATAGTTGCTGAAATTTTTTTATAAAACACTTACTTTAACATGTGAGAAAATGATTCTTCTTTCTAAAAAATGGCCAAACTACTTTTCCAAAGCCTGCAAAACAGTCTCCTTTCAAAGAGAGCAGAAACTTAGTGCATTTTAAAAGAAAAGGAAACAGTTACAAAAGACTAGAGGCCACTGAAAAGTGATTATTGGAATGAGAACCTGTATGCAATCATAACTACAGATGTTGTTACTGACCTTACATAGGGAATCACATGGAATTGATTAATCAATTCAAAACATTGGTTTAATTTAATTTCCCTAAAAAATATCTTGGTTTAATTTGAATTTCCCAGCCAATGCACCAAATAATGTTATAGTTTTGACTCGCCAATTTAAATATTCTAATTTTTCTGTTGTGAGACAGAACCAGGAGTAAAAGAGCAAGACAGGCCTAAAACTTAAAAGTGTATAAAAAACTTTATTAACTACACAAAGAAAGAGAAAGAAAAAGCAAATTCAGAATAAGATCTTCAGACCACTCCTTCGTTCCCTCTCCCAACCTTCATAACAACAAAACAAACATACAAAAAACTACTTCAGTCAGTTCCCAACTTAAATAGTCCTTTTCAGTTCACTTTGGAGAGAGAAGTTTCCTCTTGTCAGGCTATAGGGACTTCACCACAAGAAGGAAAAAAAACCAATCCTCTTGTGGTTTCACTTTCACAATTTGCATCCGTCTGGGAAAAGCTTGCAAAGTCGTGAAGCTCCTCCCATCTTCACAGCTTTCCCAAAGCTGTGCTTATGAGCCATGTTAAACTCATGGGGTATTAGTTTTAAGAATGAACTGTTCCAAACCAAAGTTCTCTTCATCTCTCTTTCTCTCTGTTCATGCTTCATCTCCAGAAAAAGAGATCCCCTCTTTTCCTCAGGGCGAAGGATTCTCAACACAGATGCTTTTTGATTAACAATCTATCAAATGGAACATCTTCAACTTCCCATGTCTTTCTCCATGGTTTATATGAATATTCAGTACATCAGTTCATACCTACAAACTTACAAAAGGATTTTTCAGCCATCTTCACAGCATCTCCTCTTCTCCTTCCATCTAAAGAAACTTAGCTCTTGCTTCACTGACTTCGGAGTATCTCCCTTTTCCCCTCTCATATTCAAAGGAAAGCTAGAGGTCTGCAAATCTTATCTGAGCACTAAAGAGTTAAAGTTTCTCACAGAAGTCACAGAGCTGGGCCAGAGCCAGGCCCAGGCTGAGCTGGGTGAGATCTCAATCAGCCTTTCTGGGGCTCGGCTGCAGCCCCACACTGCCCATGGCCACCCCTGCTCCCCAGACAGGGCCCGGCTGCCTGCCCCCAGGCCGTGCGAGGGCTGGACAGGCCCGGCCCCTCCAAAACTTCTCCGAGCCAGCAGCAGGAGCTGGGCCCCTCCCAGAGCTGCAGGCCTGTGAGGGAGGAAGCTGGGCTAAGGTCTTATCAAGGAGCATCTCCTCCCCCCAGCCATCGGGTGCCCTGGTTTGCAAACGAGGCCCAGCGGCCTCCTGAGCCCCCCGTGGGAGGGAGCTCAGGCCCATGTTATCTGCTCACCCACTGGAAATAAAAGAGAGCTTTTTCCTGGGTTACCTCCTTCAAAATGTGTGTTCACGGAGTGAACTAACTTTTTCCAGTTGGTTTTTCAGGCTGTCAATAACCAAGCCAGCCTTCAATTGGTCCCATCAACTCACAGAGGAAGTTTTCTCATAGAGAAAAACCTCTGAGTCTGTCCTTCCCCAGGTGAAACCAGCACATTAATACAAAACAAAACAACTCTTTCCTTATATTTGAAAACAGATCGAAAAATACCCATCTGCATTTTTCTTTAGTTTTGTTCATATTTTGAAGTAGAAAATTTGTTGAGGTAGAGAAAGCAACAGCACTGACAATATTTCAGTGATCATGATCATACATAACTTGCAAAACTCTAAATCTGTATCTGAATGCTACCCATGATGCACATGGATACTGTGTATAAATGTAAAAAAAAAGAAAGACTTTTCCAGACACCTTTTCAATATCAGCAAACAATATTAAATGCTTAGGACAATGTCTTTATGTAGGTGTCAATAAGAAAGAACATTTTAAGGCTCTCTAATCTATACAGGCCTCTTTCTATTCCAAGACTGATGTGGTCACTGCTAAAGAGTTGAACTTGGCAGGTGCAAGACAAAAGTAATGCACTTCAAATTTATTTTCAGCAGTGGCAGCTGGATTTTTTGCTGACTTTCTGGCTGATTCTGCTTTCAATTGTTATGACAGATACAAATAGTTATTGGCTGCTGAGAGTTTATACCATTTGAAGAACACTTTTTTAGATCTCACACTATATATTTTGCTATAATGTTCAAATAAGGGATTTGCTGTAGATAATCTAGATATTCTTTGGATATCCTAGAATAAGCACACGAGAGCTGGTTTCCATTACCTATGATTCTATTATTGTTTTCTGCAAGAGTATTCATGCTGGTTGCACTCAGTTATTTTTTCTAGTAATATTTTTGTTTCCTCTAAATTTCCTTGGAATGAAAATGTCCAGTCACTAATATAATTTGATTTGTATTAACATGTAAATTTTGTTGAGATTTTTTGATTCGTACTTTGGTTTGGGTTTATTTTTTTCTGTTTGTGTATAACCGTAGTTAAAAAATTATTTGAAAATAAATGTAAATGAAAATTACTTCTAGTTTAATATGTAATTTTAAAAATATGTGTATCTTTCTTCTAGTAGATCAAAATAGTCTTAATAGACAACTGAAAAAAAATTCCACTAATACATAAAGAATGTGGTTTCCCCCCCCATATTTTTTGTTTTTAGGCAGTTTCCACTACCAGTAGTGTTGTCAGATCCTACTATTAGTATTATTTATATTATATTAGTGAATATATTAGTATTATATAATCATAGAATAGTTTAGGTTGAAAAGGACTTTTAAAGGTCATATAGTCCCTCTTGTAGTGGCTGCACAAAGAATATCAGGGCCATCTGATACAACAAATGACAATCAGCAAAGCCTCTCTGCATATTATATTCAGTTTTATACTTAGTACTACACAAATTTATACTTCCAAATTGTCATTCATTATATGCCTCTTTCCAGGAGCTGAAAATTAGAGTTTGTGATTCCAAAGTATGCCTAGTAGGTTGAGTTAAAATTGATAACTGTAACCAAAGTTATTTAAGCCAAAATAGTCAAAATGCTAAGTCATCAGCGATTAATTACAGAAGATACCTAAATCCTAAGGGCTACATAATTTTAAGGACAAAGGATATCTATAAGGAAACCTAACCATCACTGATGTTATTGATACAGCATGAGAAAAGGTATGACAACTATGAAATTCCTTATCAAGAACTGCAGGAAGCTGTCACTTTCCCATCCATTCTTTGATGCCTCTGGAGCTGCCATAGCTCAGGCTTTGTGCCATTCTGCCTTATCCTCCTGGATGGACCCTAAGTGGCAGCCAACATCCCAACCAGCCACTCATTTGCTGTGGCTGACCTCAGAAGGTTTGGGGCAGGAATAGAAAGAGCAGTAAAAAGAAAGTCCAAGGATCAAGATGTGAAATAGTACATAAATTACCTGATTATTGAAAATAACATCTATTAAAAAAAAAAATTACCCCCACCCAAACATTAAAAAGTATGGGAGATACCGTTTCTCCATCTTTCCCATGCTTGACTTTTTTTTTATTTTATTCCAGACTCTTCTCCTTTCCACTTGCTATTGTGGCAGGTTACCCTCAGTCCTTTCAGAGAGGTGATGCACAGCACAGGACAGGAGTATGTTATGGTCAGAACGTAGTGGTTTCTCTCTTTCACTCCTCATTCTTTTCCTGCTGCTCTTTTAAGGGCTTTCCATGGGTGGCAGTTCCTTTAGGAAGATCCATCTGCTCTGGTGCTAGTCCTCCACAGGCGGCAAAGAACACCTGCTCCAGCATGGAGAACCTTCTTCTCCTCCTCTGACACTTCTGTTCCCTCTGCTGGTTTTCACTTGTTCTTTTTGAGGGGTGGGTTCAGTCTTTTGTTTTGTTTTGTTTGGTTGGGTTTTTTGTTTTGTTTTGTTTTGTTTTTGTTTTGTTTTTGTTTTTTTGGTGTTTTTTTTTGTTTTGTTTTGTTTCATTTTGTTTGGGGTTTTCTTTTTCTTTTTTCTTTTTTTTTTTTTTTACGCTTTTCCTCTCTCCCTGTAGTACTTTTGTCCCTTAATTATGTTTTCACAATTTGTCACCAGCTTGGCGGATGGACTCAGCCATGCCCTGTGGTGGATTCATTTTGAAGCCAGCTGGAATCATCTGTGTCCAGAAAAATGTAGTCTATGCTTTCTCCTTGCAAAGGCCACCCCTGCAACCCTCTGTTACCAACAGCCTGACTGATGCACCCAATACACAACCCTACCCCCTTTTTAATTCAAATGCCATCAGAAGTAGAATTATCAGTGATATTGAAAGTTCTGCTCTTGTTGAAATGGTGGAATACATATAGAGCTTTGTAAAAGAGATCTCTTACTGAATTGGTGAAATCTGATATTCATAATCTATTTTCAAAAGCCTTGGGGATCTGATAATATTAAAGGCCACAGCTGAACAGTATGCCTCATATGTAATGGTGTGGCCATAGAAGTATTTTTGAGCATCCTCTTGGGTAAACAACATATCAATATCAGATCTACCTTTGTTTAGATAATTACTAAAAGTTCTAGATTAATTTTACTTGCTTTAAGTAATATAGAGTTCATTAATATTACCAATTCCTATAATGATTTTACATTCCATGAAAATATTATATGTACAATATTACTTTAAATGTATGTATATATAAAAATTGTTCCTTCCCTGTAGCTTATGAAATTGTTCCTTCTTTTATTGACTTAATTTTTGAAAGAAAATATTTTGAAATTTACTATTTATAATAAGGCAATGATCATGCTATAAAATGTGCTGCCTCTACTACCCTTGTTCTGTCCTTGTTAGTGCCTACAAAACAGCCAGCTCTCTGCTAGCTGTGACAGAGCTTACAGGAAACAACTCTGGAAACCTACTTCTCTTGCATTTTTAAATGTTGCACCCATTGTCTCTAAACAGAAGACAATATATTTCAAAGTATGTAATATGAAGTAATGCATTGAATTATACTGCTATGCCACCTACAGCCACATGTATGCATTTCTGCCAGAAAAGCTTTTTCCTTATGTAAAAATAATTGCACAAAAAGCAAACTGATCTAAACATACAGTGTCTTCTCTGTGTGTTCCCTGTTTTCTGTGTAAACATACTGAGCTCTCAGTATTTTATAGAGGAAAAAGTATTGATTGGTTTGATTATCTTTTCAATCACAAAAGCCTGAAAGAAAAATAAAACAAAACCTCTCTAAATATACTAAAGACTGCTTCTATATTGTTTTTATGCAATGAATAAAGCTTTAAGGCTTTAATGTTGTCTTAAAATTGGTTATCTTTGCAGTACTCATTTACCTGATGCATGAAACTGATAGAAACAAAATTGAAAACTTCAAAGGTTTATACACTGTGTGCCATGCACATTTCAAATGAGTGATGTCTGACTAAACATTTGGAATAGTTGATAGATCAGAATTTTTTTAATGTTTACCATCTTTTCCCTGTTGGATATAACATTAAATGTTATGTAAAGGATTTACTACAGCAATTTTGTTGCCAATTATTTTTAAAACATTTTCTCCCCTTAAAATATAATTGCCTGAAGAAAAGTGCAGCCTAGAATAATATAAACTAAAAGCAGCTTTCCTTACAGTTTCACAAAGATGGTCAGTCTCTACCTATCAAAAAGACAGAGCTCTTGCTATCCTAGCATTACTGCCTGTTGTGATTCTCATGAGCTGCTGCTAGTGCTGTAATTTTCATCCTCAAATGCCCTGAAAAACACTCTCAGGCTTGAAAGTACAGTTCCTTAAAAATGTATTTGTATCCTTTACAAAAAAAAAAAAAAAGTGTCTCTGAATATGAAATGTTTAAAATTTTGCAAGCAGTGGAATTTACAAAGAAACATATTTTTGGCTCAAATGAGCTTAGTTTGTAGCACTGCAACCCTTAACCAAAGTGGGGCTTGGTGCTTCCAATTTTCATTTTATTAAAATTTCCAGGATGCATTTTCACAGTATGCTGTAAAATTTTAAAATCCATTTTCTCTTCCCTCCTTCCTTCCTTCTGCCCTTTTAAGTGAATGCACAGAGCATGAGAGCATCTTTAATACTCTCTGCTTACTATACAGATTTAGAGTTGCTGTGTCAGGAACTCCTGAATCTCCACATCAAAGAGAGAAGGCCGATAGCTTTAAGAAAATGTCAATGTAGCAGCGATGTACTTAAGAGAAGATCTGGTACCACACCCATGTCCGAGGTCCCAGAGAGCCTGAAAAATGGCTGGGAAGTGACGCTCCAGCTGGGAGCTGCAGCAGGCAGGAGTCAAATGTCAGCACTGTTAGTGCTGCGCTGGAGCAGAGCAGCCAGGGGAGCAGTGCTCAGGCATTGCTCAAGGCCATTTTGTACTAGGTGACAAAACAGTCTGGGGAGTTAGTTCCACGTCACTGCAAATTATACCTGTTGAATGAAAAAATTCTGGGGACTTCTACAACCTTAAAGACAGTCAGAGAGTTTGGCTTGAAGTGAAATGGAAAAAGTTTTTGCAGCATATGTATTTGAAGATGAGACCATGAGTAGAGAGTAGCGAAAGAGGGAGGTAGTCATGCTTCTACAAGACCCAGTTATTTTTTCAGCCACTGATACTTCAGAGCTTATTGCTGGCACTGCGTTTCTGGGAGTTGCTCAAGGGATATCGAAATGTGTAATCTTTCAAAAGTGAAAAGAACGTGCTATGGGAATAAAAGGAAAGACAAAACTTGCAAATGAAAAAACAAAAATTATTCACTGGGATATCTCTAAGGAAAAGGAACCAGAGCAAAATATCAGTGAGGACAAAAGAAGTGCCAACAGGTTTAATGAAGATGAGACAAATCACAGAGAGGCTGGAGTCAGAAGGAACCTCTGGAGGTTATCTATATTGGTCATTGATAACCCAATTCACCAGCTAAAGAAAATTCACTTAGAGCAGTTTGCAAAGGAATTGCATCTAGGTGGGCTTTGAATATCTTCAGAGGCGGAGACCTCACAACCACTTTGGGCAGTCTGTTCCAGTGCTTTGTCACCTTCAAAGTAAAGATTTTTACCTCATATTCAAATTAACTTCCAATATTTCAGTTTGTGTCCACTGCCACTAGTCCTGTCACTGAGCACCACTGAAAAGTGTCTGATACCATCCTCTTGATACTAATCTTTGAAAAATTTGCATGCATAATGCTCTTGAACCGCTGAATGTAAACTTAAAAATAAAAGGTACAAATGCTTCTCACAGAGGAAACTGAATGATTGACCTTTGAGGTTAGAATTTAATGGGACATACTCTGGAGGTGAGGAGCAAGTGGAATACTACCATGCTCTGTACTGGAGCCTGTCCTGTTTCAAATATTTTTAACAAGGACATGGGGGCAACCATTCACTGTTAAATTTTGCAGCCAACTCCAAACTGAAAGGACATCTACTGTTAAGGAAGATCAAAAACAGGAGTTCTGAAAGGAACTCCAAGGAAGTCACCAAGGATGATGCAGAGACTCCCTGACAGTGCTGCAGGTTGGGCACTGAGGGACTGGGAAGCCAATCTGCAGAAAAGGCCTTGGGTCACCAGGGCTTGGATGCTGAGGGGACCAACATCAATAAGAGCAGCGTGGTCAGCAGAGCAAACAAAGGGCCCTGAGACCTCATCTCAGTGTTGCATCTGGTTTGGGTCCCTCAGTACATAAAAGGCATCATTAAACCAGAGTGGCTTCTGTGGAGACCACAAAGGTTGATTGGGCTGGAGCACCTGCAGGTAATGTATACATTGCAATAATAATCAGGAAATAGAGACATTTTGCCCAGAAATATTACAAGTCCAGGTACTCAGCAGTCATAATCATTGGAGGGCTTGGCAAGTGAGTCAGAATCATCAATAAAGCTATAAAGATATACCATCCTCTTTTAGAAACAAAAGTTCACAGCTTCATCTTTGAAGCTGAATAAATATTTAGCTTTGAAGAGCAATTTCTGAGACACATAATTCGAGATTTCAAACTCATTGAAATAAAGTATATTTTCAAATGGTAACAGTTTTGAGATTCAGACTTTATAAGCTGTTCTGATCACTTTATCTCTCTTAGAGGACATGAAAATCTTCAGTAAAGGATAGAGCATGGAGTGTGTCTGTGGAATGGCACTTATAGCAAGATAAGGTTAGGAACAGAAGGAACAATGGGTAGAAATTTTATTCCAGTAGAATTAGATTATATATAATGGTATTTTTTTTTTCATCATGTTTCTTCTTTCCTTGACTTAAATCATAGTTTCTGACTGCCTGTGGGTAAATTTGAAAACTCGTAAGCTCTTTTTTTCCTCTCATGTCAGGAAAAAAATTTCATAGGCTAACTTATCCTATTACAAAACCCGTGTCTGTCTTCAATGTCTTTCATAACTTTCTCTTGGGCAAGGTTCAGAATCAATATTCCACCCTTGCTTTCCTTAGTCTATTAGATGACCTTGAGCCCACAAGATAGTATTTTTATTGTTAATTTTGTCTTTCTATTAGGTTCCATATTTTTGTCCTATCTTAATTCTGCTACCATTTCAAGTGCATCTTTAAATTCTACTCAAGGTGCCCACAAAATTTCTGGAATAGGTCATCAAGATTTTTCTCTGGAATCCTGGATTCCTTTCCATCATAATTTTCACTAGAAAAAATTCATTCAGTTCCTCTCTTCTGAGTCTGACTCACTGTGTCTGAGATAAAATTTGCATGTATGGACAAACTAAATTCCTAAATCTCATTTGAAGAAAACTCTCCTTCCATGTTTCACAGATAACTGTGAACACCATCAACATCTTGTCAATCTGAGATTACTGCTGAGATGTAATGTGTTATTTCTTCAGGGACTGCAATTTTTCTACATATCATTAATAAAATGTGCATTTTCATTGTTACCTCTCTTGCCTTTTCAGGCCTTTATTATCTCACATCTCAATTTATATTCTCTGCTCTTGTCTGCGAAAAGTTTAATTGTACCTAGAGCAATATATCAATTGTCAGCATTCAATCAATGGCCAGCTGTTTTCCTGCCTTTCAGATGTTCAGACAAGTATATTAGTGAGATTTTTCCTTTTAAATATTCAGATAATCACTTCCTTGACTTATATTGTGTCTAAATTCTCTCTCATGCCTTGATACCTATATGGACTGTTTCATGCTAACAGCCATAGACAGACAATAGTAAGATCCTCCTCTGACAATTCAATTTACTATACTTTGCCATATTTTAATTTCTTTGCTGTAGCAAATAGTTGCCTGTCCCTTCATACTGAAATTTTAAGTTAGTCCTTTCCTGAGTTTTTGGCAAATATTTGCACTATGCCTAGCACAGTCAACATTTTTGTAGGATAAATAACAGTACTATAGCTATTACCATTAATAACACTATTAGAGTCTATGATAAAGATATACAGAAGTAGAGAAAAATGATTTTCAGAATAACTTCCTACATTGTGGCTTTGTTTTAGAAGAGATTAGAGTGTGTTATTTTCCTATACTGCCATAGAGCAGAAAAGAATTACTTACATTTGTCATAAACTTCTATCTACAAGCAACAGAAGGTGATGAGAAATAAAGTAGATGGGGAACAAGAATAGGAAAGAGTTGGAAGAGAAAAGGAGAGGACTAGAGAGAACCTCTTGATAAGTTTTTATGACATCTTCTAGTCATTCCTAAGTGTAGATGGCATTTGATCCTTTACCTATGCCTACATTTTTAATTCTGAGCAGACATATTTGAACTCAACAGCAGAAAATCAGAAATGCCATCCTGAGAAATTTTTTCCTTATGTTCCTTTCATTCTAGCAAACATTTTTTTTTCAATTTATATTCTACTTCTCCAGATCTTAAGAAACACAAGATGAAAATCTTCATTGAGAATTAATAGCACATTACTGTGAAGTAAACTGGCAAATGAGTGCAGCACAAATTCCAATGTGTTTTCTAGATTAACCAAATTGTGGATTCATAGATCATCCACATCAAGCTTTCCAATGGTATCTTCTGGGAAGGATTTATTTCTTTCATGGCTTTGGTGAAGATCTTCACTTTCTTATCCATTTCTAATCATTCCAGCATGAACATCCTCTATGAGGATGGAAATTGTCAAAATATTTGCTGATCAAGTTAGCCTGAAGCGTGTTTCAATAAAGGTAAAATCAAGTATTATAACATTCTTCATTGCATTCATTTTAATTTATTGTATAGATTCTCTTATGTGATTGCTTTTTTACCTGTGATTTAATAGTTTTAATATATATTAAAGCTTTGTTGTTTAACTGTGGCATGTAAGCAATGTCAAAGGGATGAATCTATAAAAGAAGTACTCGGTTACAAAGATATCTCTGAAACTGAAATGTCTTTTTGTCAGGGGACATGTTAGTAAATCAGTATATCTACTGGATGTCCTTCAGGGATAAAACAAGACATTCATGCTCTCCTAGGGAATATATGAATTCACGAAGTAGTCTAACACTATGTATTTACATATGACTAAAATGAGGGGACAAAAATTAATTTGCAACACAGAAGTCACTTACACCAAGGCAATTTTATGAGATTTGCCTTAGCAGATCATGGTACAAATATATACCAACAAAAAAAATCTGTTGCTAATGTGAAAAGCACACTTGAAAAGTGAAGTTAAAAATAAAGAGAATATAAACCCACCCTTTCTGTCTGCTCACCCTAAGATGCTGATCTGTTTGTTTTGGTCCACAAACACCAGTGTGTTAAAACACGAGGCTGAGCCCCAATGAGGAAGTGAATGATTCTTCTTCATAGCCTGCACCGGCAGTTACAGAAGGATGGCATCAAACTGGGGAGAAAATTGAACAGCACCTTATGTCCAGAGGAGGCACAACATCTGCACCAAGGCAGCCTCAGGTGTTCTTGGGTGAAGCAGGCAAAGCAAGCACATCGGCTGGATTACATGAAACGCCTCAAGGGAGTAGCAAGAATTCCAGAGAAGCAGAAGGGTAGGGGATGCTCTTTGGAAAATCCTGGTGTATAACTGAGCCCTTTGCAGAAGACCCTCTGAGTGACAGACACAGACAGATCAGAGTGCCTATACAATTAGGCATTACTTGGCTTTCAAAGTTTCAAAGCAGTACTGTGAGAGAATAGTGTCAAGCAGGATTTTACCTCTGGCACTGAAACACTTCTGGCCAGGTGGCAGAAAGCTTCCTGAGAGGTGTGGATCAGGGCTGATGGCTTTTGATGCACACCTGCAATCACTTATCCATTTTTGTGGAGGTGTTGGATCATGCTGCTGTTAGGAGGAAAATGGGACTCTTATTTAGAAGCATGAAACAACTATTCTTCAATTCAGGGGTTACTTTATTTTCAAAATGAGGATGTTTGCTTTTGCTTCCACACAGTTACGCCAGTTACTTGCTTGTATTTTGAAGAAATTTCATTAAAAAAAAATAAAATAAAAAATAAAAAATAAAATAAAATCAGGACTTTCTGTGTCACAAGGGAGGTTTACACTTTTGGGAAAGTGGGAAATTAAATCCACTTACCCCTTCCAAAGAGAAGCTACTATAGGAGATATTTAAGACGTCTTAAATCATCTGGCTTTCTCAGTGACTATCATCAACAAAGACATATAGACATTATTTGCAAGCTTCCTCTTTAATGTAAAATGGCAGCAATTGATATTTAAATCTGTCTGATAAAAAAGCCTGTATGATAGGAGCAGAAGTCACAAGAATCTCTTAGGTGGAATGAAAACTTATTTCTTTCAGTCAAAACTAAAAAAGGGTTTAAGAAATCATGCATTCCCTTAGCTTGAAGTTCAAAAACAGTTGCTTAGAGGTTAGGTATTTTATATTTTTTTATTGTGTTTTATGAGATAAAAGGGAGTTGAACACAGGGTAAGATGTTCCCTATTGCAGTTTATTATTCAATAGAGGCTTTTCCTACAGTGTAGAAAATTTATAGCAAAAGATTTTAAAATTAATCATGGATTAGTTTTATTTTCTTTTATATGATTTGAATCATTATGGTTTCCAGCATGAACTGTCAGTATGCCCAAAGCAAATCCAGGCAGAGGAGTTTTTTTGTTTGGTTTTTATCTTAATTGCATAATGATCATTGTTACAGTTAATACCTAACAAGGACAGGTAAGAAAATATTCATCAGTGATCAGACTTAAAATTTAAAAAAAATAGTGATAGTTAAGCTGTTGTAGTGTAACTTTTTTCTCTTAATCATTAAGACAGAAGTGCAGCTGTAAGTGCTCCTTTTTTTCCCTTTTCATTTTGATTTGTGCATTCTCCTCCTTAATTTACTGCTTCATCTTGATGTTCCATGAGCTCATCTGTGTGCATGTGTGTGCCTGTGTCACCTATTTGGAACACAGGGCTGATAACAGCAGCTGCTCAACAAGAGCATTCCACTGCATCAATTAATGTTCCATGCTAAATAAGAAACCTACATCCTCCACACCAGTCTTGTTATAAAATAATTAATTTGATTCAAATGCTAAATTAAGTATGGCAAGGAGGTTTTTGGAATAAAGTTAAGAAGGAAATAGACTGCAGCCTTGGGAAGCCTAGAGCATGTTTTGTACTGCACCTTGAAACAAACAGCTTGACTAAAGAGTAAGTTAGTCTGTCTCTTTGATGGCTGCATTACCAAGTCAAAGTCTTCAGGGCCTCGTGAGGGTTCAATGACAGAGAATATTGTAGTAGCTAGATGTAGGACACATAGAATTTAGGCTTTTTGATCAAGTTGTAATAAACAGCTTTAATTAACTGGGCTTCCCAGAGGGGATTAAAGAGCAGTGAAGAACTCTTTGTTTTATTATTTAAGATTCAAACTATTGCTTCCATTAGGCATATTCAGAGTTTACAGCTAGGATTCATTATGGGTTCATTGCAGTGGAGATTGCACATGCAGTATACCTGATATGTTTTTCTTCCCCAGCTTGGTAAAAATGAAAACCTTCAGGTTCCATCTGTGTTTCACAACAGCTATTAAGTAGTCATGTTCTTCTTTCCCTTCAGACACACATCTGTTGACTCACAAGTAAAGACAAGAAAAAAAGAAAATAAGAATTCTGTACGGTGATGTGCTGTATTCCCATTCTGAAATCTGTTTTAATTTGACCCTCTCTTCTGCGGGGTAACCAATACTGGTCAGAGGCACCACAGGAATCTGACAAGAAATGATCCTGTGAGTTCCTAAAGCAAACAGAACTCATCCTTCTCCCAATGAACATGCAAGAGGCAATGCTGCCTCCTAAGCTAATTCTTTCAAAACAGTATTTCATGGATCACTCCTCCTCACTGGTTGCCTCACTTTGCAAGAATGGGGTACTTAAATTTGCTTGCATATTGACAATTAAATAACTTGAACTATGGTCCTGATAACAGCAATAGCTTTTAAGAACTAACAACTGATCTGTGTACTGGAAAACAAAAAACTCCAAAACTTTTGACACTTTTTCATAAATAAAGAGTTGATTAAGCTGTTTCAAGTGTTTTCATCCCATTGTACACTAAAAATTGAAATTTACTGTAAGTATGTATAAAATTGAAATTAAAGGGAATTGAAATGAAATTTACTGTAAGTGTGGCTAAATAGAGTCTGAAATATGGGACTCCAAGGTAGTTCACCAGCTGTCACTTGACCAGCATTGCTAGACACCCTTAAAGCCTCCACAACCTATTTTCAAATGTTAAATATGTTACAGTAACTACTATTTCCCCACTCGAAGAGAATTTTTTTAAGCTATAGCAAAGGGTTAAAATATTCAGAAGTAAAAGAAATAAAAAAAAATGGACTTACGAACCTATTGTAACCATTATGACAAAAAAATAAAAATCTTAAAAACATAATGCTAAAGGAAAAAGAGTGGGCATATTGATCAGGAAGAAGGAGCATTTTACTGGACTCACAGAGAAATTTAAAGGCACATAGTAGTTTTACAGATGAGAAAGAAAAAAATTAAAAACTGAAAAGACAATGCCATTAATAAAAACCCCACTCCCCTCTCCGCCAGCTTCTCTGCAAATTGCCATCTTTTTTTGAGTCAATTTGCATTAGAAAGCAAGAATCATTTTGTGATTTTAAGATGGAAAAAAACTACAAATAATAAAACACTTGCTTTGCCAAGGGTCTACTCTGGAATCTTGGGAAAGTAATTTAGCTTCTTTTTGATTTAACAGCCAAAGGTCTATTAAATCAGAATGCTATATTTTCCTACTTGGAGTCCTTCAGAATATGAGGAAATAACCCCATATCATGGAAGAATATTGCTTTAAAAATATCACCTCTCCAAGGATAACTTAAAAAATATAGTCTCTATATATTCATCACTAGTATCGTAAACTAGATCTCTGTTTAAGAGTTAATTTCGAGTCAACCAGAATAAGACAGAATTAAAACTCATAAAACATTTTTACTCTCTGTTTAGAAGAAATGGTTTAGATGCGGAAATGATAGGTTAATGGATACAAACAAAACAAGGTTTATAGTAGAGCACGATATCTTTACTACAATAAATTGATATTTTCGAAGAGATATACAACAAGCAATCTTTTCAACATGAAAGCAAACTTGTGTGACTGTTGTTTTCTCCAGTGACTTCAGATGGTGTCATAAAAACTATTATCTACTCCTACAAATCTTTTCTTTTTACCAACCACGGTCAAACATAATTCCTGAAAAGCTATTTTCAAGAATAATTAGACAAACTACTGTAGGAACTCCTAAACAGTTAAGTTTGCAGATAAACCTATCCATAGATAAGTAGAAAGTAACAGTAAACTCACAAGGTTATTATTCAGGAACTTGCATTACTGAGGTCTGAAATAAATCAGACAATACAACAGGACCACCAGAAACTTCAGGTCTGTGCTTATGGTGTTTTGATTCTACTGGACAGCCTCTAAGCCTTGTGAGCAGTTGATTAGAACTAATATCCTTTTGCTTATTTAACATTTGATGGAGCAGTTATCTCTTTCCTATTTGCAAGTCTGGTTCCCACAATCCGTTTTTTTAAAAAATTACTCTTGTTTCTTTGATAAAAGCTTTACTTTATACTTTTTTCTTTAACTTCAGGTTATTTAGGAGAACTGTGTCATTTTAATGTAGCGATAGGCATTGGCTGCTGCCAATGGTCCTGCCTGTCTCCATTTAGTGAGTACAGAAAATTGCCTAAGAAAAATATGAGAAAAATGCTGTTGAAGCAGATCTCTTATTAGGGGTAGAAATGAACCAAGACACAGACTCTCATTCAATAACATGAAAAGGGGCCTGGTTTATACTTCTTTACAGCTTTTCCATCCTGACTGACGATAGCAAGCTTCTTCTGTAGGGTCCCACTGCAGACTCTGACTGCTGGCTATTTCCTGCTAGGATTTGATTGCAAGTACTGGCTTGCAGACTTTGACCACAGGCTTTACCAAGCTCAGCTATGACTGCAGGCTCTGACTCCATCAGACCCAGACTGACATCATAGCAGATCTTTTACTGCAGCAACTCTCCTCCTTGTTTCCTTTCTCATGTCACCCAAGCTCCTCAAAATCCTCTTTCTTAAGGTCCACCTAACATGCCAGCCCACTCCTTTTGTCACACTTATCTTTATTAGTCACAGCTGTGACCCATTAAGGGCAAGGCTGTTCCTCCTCTTTAGTAATTAGTACAACTGTGATTTATCAGGGGCAAGGTTGCCTTAATCTCTTCTTCTACACCTGCAAATGCAATGTGTTACACTTGTACATTTTATGACATTGTTAAAGATAAAAAAATACAAAGAATCACTAAACAAAATAAAATTTAGCATTTCATGGTTTACTTTTGGAAAAGGTCTAAGATTATCCTGACCCTGCAATCCAATAATCTATCTGTGATTAATTATGCCACTTTTTTTTCTGAGAAAATTTTCTGTTAGACATTTTCTTATTCAATGTCTGTGACAAAGTATTGTTTTACTGTCTTGATGTGTGGTGTGAGAAACAGAGGAGAGGCAGTGTTGCTGCAGGTCACAAGCCCAACGAGGGACATTCCAAAGGAACATGGCATTCTACAGGCTATACAGATTCTCCCCAGCCACAAGCTGTCACATCCCTGTCCCAAATCCCCTCACCTTAAGGGTCTGGGTCTCTGAGCTGTTCTTTCCACTGCAACTTATTTAATCACAATCCATTTGGTTGTAGTCATTCCATTTCCAAGTTCTGGGGGTTTTTTTTCAATTGCATTTTATTTTATCATATCTCCTTTTCAAAGTGTTTGTTACACTTTCATCTCTGTTTTCAAGATTTCAATGAGGATCAATTAGGCAAGCTTTGGTCCATTTCCCTGCACTACATGTCAACCCATGCCATTTTATAGTGTTCCCTTCAGTGCTGATTTTTTTATCATTATTATTTTTAGTATTTAATTTCATCAATTTCATCTCCTCTCTTTGTTTCATTCCCTGATTTTGGAATTTCACTAAAGTTATTTATGATAAGTTTCAGATCTTTTCTGCACCTCGTTTCATTGCAATCCATTTGGCTGCAGTTACTCCATTTCCCTAACCCTAGTGTAACCCTAACACTAAGCAGAGCATTAAAAGCAGCCTTTGGCTGAGGCTGGTGCCAAGCAGAAAAGTGTGAGGGGAACAATGCTGGGGCACTGCCATGCTCCCCTTGGCATGCCTTTGTAGTTACAGTATCCCTGGAGCTCTGGGTTTTTTGGTTTTCTCAACCCTAAACCTAAGCCTAAGCCTAAACCTAAGTGAACCAGTAAAAGCTGCCTTTTGCTGAGCTGCCAAGTACACGAGTGGTGCCAATCAGAATGCTGTGGAAGGAGCAATGTTGTGCTCCCCTTTGTTGGAGTCAGTAATTCAGGAGTCTCTCTGAATTCTTCAGAGAGAAATCAGAGTGCAGGGATTCAATTAAAGCCTTTGGATGGATTGAAGTATGTTAAGCCACTCACACATAATGTAGAGGTATAAGTTTAAGTTTTAGTATAAGCAAACAAGCAAGTAAGCAAGTAGAATGGGTTTAACTGCTTTTAGTGATTAAAAGGTCTTAGATACCTGTGTAGAAGTTCTAGTTCTAGTGAAGGTTGAAAAACATTGTCTTAGATACTAGGAGTTCTGTGGAGGCTCCAAGAACATAGTTTTAGACATAATGAAGCTATAGTAAGAATATTGCTTACATTTTTCAGTTAGAACAAGATAGGCCATGTACGTAGTCTATACGTAGCCTGGCGTGCTAAGAAACTAGAATTCTAATAGGTTAAGAAGCAGTGGTCACAGTTTGTGTCTTAGCTTGTTGGGAAGTTTCTATATAAGAACATGCATTAGGGAGACCCTTAACCTAAGCCAAACCCTATGACTAATCAGATCACTATAAAAGCAGTCTTTTGTTGAGGTGACATGCACACGAGTGGCGCCAAGCAGAAAGGTGTTAAGGGAGCAATGTCCGGTGGTGCCAGGCTCCCCTTGGCATGCCTTTTGTAACTGCAGTGTCCCTGGAACTCTAGTCTTTGTGCTTATTTCAAGCCTAATCCCAAGACTAACCACATTTGAAACAGTAAAAGCAGCCTTTTAATGTGGTGTCCAGTACATGGGGGGTGGAAAGAAGAAAGGTATGAAGAGAGCAGTCTTTGAGCAGTGGAGTGTTCTTTATTTGAAGTGGACTGAACAAAACCTTGCAAAATTATACTTGTTGAAATCCCAAAATCAGGGAATTAAATCAAACAAAAAGACAGGAGAAGAAATTGATGAAATTAAATGCAAAAAAAAAAAAAGAATCTTCACCAAAGGGAACACAATAAAATGGCATGGAATGACATGAAGTGCAGGCAAATGGACCAAAGTTTGCCAAATTGATCCTCGTTGAAATCGCAAGATTTAATTCCCTTTCCTGATAAGAAGAATTTTCTTTCAGGAAAGGAAATGAGATCTTGAAAACAGAGAAGAAAGTGTGAAAAACATTCTAGAAAGGAGATATGATAAAATAAAATGCAGTAGAAAAAAATCAAGAAAATTTGGAAATGGAGTGAATACAACCAAATAGATTGGGATGAAATAAGGTGCAGTGAAAAAGACCAAAACTTGCCCAAAATAAGCCTTAGTGAAATCTCAAAGTCAGGGAACAAAGTAAAACTAAAAGACAGGAGAAGAACTTGATGAAATGAAATGCTAAAAAGAAAATAAAATCTGCAGCAAAGGGAAAACAATTAAATGGCATGGGATTACACGCAGTGCAGGCAATGGACCAAAGCTTGCCAAATTGATCCTCATTGAAATGGCAACATTTTATTTCCATTCATGAAGGGCCAGAGACCAAGGCCTGGTTTCCATGGAGCACGTCTCTGCAGCTAGGCTTTAAACTTCTGAGAATGTTTCTAGGGTGGGGAAAACAAAACAAAACAAAAAATCTGCAAGAAAATCTGCAGAGTGGAGCAAGGAAAGGTTAAGAAAAACAGTGAGTGGCAGGATATGTAATACCAGAAAATATTTATAGCACTAAGGAAATAAAACTGGGATCTGGAAGGCTGCAACTCAGCATCACTGAGGATGTGTTGATGCTGATGCATCCCTACCTGAGTGACAACTTCCTAGAGAGTAAACACATTTTGTGTGCTGTAATGGACTTAGGGAAACATGTTAGTATTTATTATAGTAGTTCATTCTTCCTTAATGTTTATTGCCTGTATCATCCAATAATTACTTCCTACTTTTAACTGGGTGGCTCCTGCCTTCAAACAGTCTGCAAGAAGTACAAGCTGTCTAAATAAACTGCCCCAAACAGAAAAGGGGAGAAAAAAAGCCACCTCCTTATCTATTCTGCAGAGGTGGGAGGATACTATACCGTTATTATTGTCATTTGTCTGTTATCTCCTGCTGCTGTCCTGCTAGCAAATTGTTCCCATTACAGAATGCTGCAGTGCTGCACTGGGAATGGAAATCATATCCACACAGAGCAAAAGGCAAGAGGAATTGTTTAATTTCCCCTTTTCTTATACCTTCCTCTGTGCAGATCCATGTGTAGGGAAGATTTTGGCACAAAACTGGAAAGAGGTCAGGGTCACTATGGAGTGCAACACCTATGGAGTCCTACTGATGAGATCAGTGAAACATCTGGTAGTTTGTTAGAAAAATGTCAGGAAGCCATTTGTCCCATGTGTTGTACAGGACTGATTTTTGCTATCCTCTTAGACGAGGATTATTATTTACTGTGAGTTTAGTCATCAATCTGCCACTGCCCTGACTGAGGCTTCTATATGCTAATAATGTGCAAAAGATAGAGGTGTTGTTTGATGTTTGTCTCTGCCTTGCAAGATTTTTCTGAACACAGTGATACAAACATCAGTGAGGTCACCAGGACTCACTAAATTAAATTGCTTGACATTGGGATTGCACTTATTTTAGTATTGCACAAATGGTTCAGTGACAGAGTATATCCTAGCATATTGAAGAAAAAACATTTAAGTGGGTTTTTACTTTGAAGGGAAAGCTGTTGAGGCAGAGTGCATCTCCCAGATCTCTCTTGAGAATTACAACGTAAAAAAATATTAATCCATAGAGTGGATAATTGGAAAACTTATTTTAAAATTTTAAGTACATGTTTTTGAAGTTTTTTCTGACACTTGATGGCTAGAAATATTCTTTGGCACATTCAACTAATTGCAGTAACATCTCAAAAATTTTTGTCTTTTCTGAGTTTCATCTCTACTATCACCTGAATCCAACTGAAAAGAGCATAGTTATGGCCTTTATAAAGTCGTTTTATTTATTCAAAATAAAATAATAAATCACCAATATTTCCAGAAGAGAAAAAAGTTGTTCTGTAGTTATCTAATGGTAAAGACAATACCAGTATTAAAAAATAATATCAATAATATATATGAATCACAATGTGAAATAAAAAGTTACCTCCTACACACCTCTTCCTATCCTTCAGCAACATAAACACTCCATTTCTGTAGTACATTAAACAGAATGTGCATAGCAAGATATCAAAAATATATATCTGTCAATAACAGGAAGATTAAAATTGGTCTGAAAACAATATTTAAAGATATTTAAATAATGTTTAAAGAATTTGCTACTTCAACATCCCACTCCCAATGTAATTGAATACTAGAATAATAAAGCATGTATTAAACAGCTATTTCAGGCAAAATAATAACTAGTATTGAAG
Source organism: Toxostoma redivivum (assembly GCA_013397375.1). Classification (NCBI taxonomy): domain Eukaryota; kingdom Metazoa; phylum Chordata; class Aves; order Passeriformes; family Mimidae; genus Toxostoma; species Toxostoma redivivum. The sequence goes on along the minus strand of VXBI01007776.1, from coordinate 161,036 downwards.
GAATTTCTTAAAAAATCTTTTAATAGAAATGTTTTTCCCAAGGTACTAATGGCTCTTTTAAAAAAATAAATTGCTGAATATGCATATAAATTAAAAATTTACAATGTTTTGAAAGGAATAGCATATTTATACCCCTAAAGGATTTAGCATACTTTGATTGTGTAATTGATTTGTATCCAAACAGGTGAAATCATTAATTATTTCACACCAAGTTCAGTATATATTTTAGTAATTATTAAATATGATGGATACTTTGACATTTAAGTTCTAGTTTCTAGTCAAATATTTTGAACTTCCTCTAGTGAAATAAAATATAGAGTGGAATTTTTTTTTTTGTTTTAACATCATAAAAAACAGTTCCCAGGCACAATATCCAGTGGAACATTCAAAAGATGAAGCTGATATGTTGGATGTAATGTGAAACACACAGATGTGAAACACACATCACTGAGGATTTCATAACATTTGTGGAATTCTAATTGCAATAATGTCTAGTTCTATAAAAGTGCATGAGAATAAAAGTACATGTAAGTACACATAGGACTGGTTTTCCTTCTAAATGTGTCATAGAAGAGGAGAGTGTTTGGGTTTGTTTTTTTTTTTTTTCTGTAGTGGATAATGCAATATAACTTTATAGGAGGAGAAAGGATTTAACAGAAAAGTCATCATGAAGTTATAGAATCGTATCCTGACCTGGAAGGGACACACCAGGATCACCAAGTCCAAACTTAGACCTCCACAGAATATCCCCAAGAGTCACACCATGTGTCTGAGATCACTGTCCAAACACTTCTTGAACTCTGCCAGGCTTGGTGCCATGACGACTCCTTTGGGGAGCTGTTCCAGTGCCCAAACACCCTCTGGGTGAAGAACCTTTTCCTGATAGCTGACCTAAACTCCCCCTGAACAGCTCCATGCTCTTTCCTCAAGTCCTGTCACTGGCTGGGATACTGAGGATTCAGCACTTGCTCATATATTTCCTCTTGTGAAGTTGTTGAAGGCTACAATGAGGTCTTCCCCCAGTCTTCTCCAGGCTGAACAGTGCAAGTGCCTTCAGCTGCTCCTCACACAGCTTCTTCTCTAGACCCTTCACCATCTTTGTGGCCCTCCTCTGGACACTCTCTAATAGTTTAATGTCTTTTTTTATATCATGGCACCCCAAAGTGCCCCCAGCACTGGAGGTGAGGCTGCCCCAGCCCAGAGCAGAGCAGGACAATCCCTCCCTTGCCCTTCTGGCCATGCTGTCCCTGATGCCACAGGACACGCTTGACCCTCCTGGCTGCCAGGGCACTGCTGGCTCAGGTTTAACTTTCCATCCACCAGGATTCCCAGGTGCCTTTCCACAGCTCTGTTTTCCAGCTTCTCATTCCTCATTTTTCACACACAGCCAGGGTTGCCCTTCCCAGGTGCAGAACCCAGCACTTGCCCTTGTTAAGCTTCATACAGCTCCCCAGTCCTCTAATCAGTCCAGATCTCTCTCCAGGACCTCCCTGCTCTTGAGGGAGTTGACAGGTCCTCCCTGTTCTCATCAGCAAACTTACTTAGTATCCCTTTGACTTCTGTATCCAAGTCATTAATGAAACCTCCCTGTTGAAGAGAACTGGGCTGAGGATGGATCCCTGTGGAATCCTAAAAATGACCAGGCACCAGCCTGATGTCACCCCATTCACTGTCACTCTCTTCCTGATCCATGAGCCAGTTGCTCACCCATCACATAACATGGTTATCCAGCTGGGCATTTGGTCCAGAAGAATCCTTTGAGAGACAGTACCAAAAGCTTTGCCAAAAAGATTACACCTGCTGGCTTTCCAAGATCAGCTAGGTAAATTAGCCTATCATATAACGGAATCAGGTTCAACAAGCAGTACTTTCCTCTCATGAATCCATACTGGCTTTGACCAATGTCTGAAACACTTGAAACACAATGAAACACAATGAAAATACCTCCAGGTGTTTTTCAATATCCCCCAGAATAATTTTTTCAATTATTTTAGTGGGCACTGAAGAGAGACTGACAGGCCTATAGTTTCTGGGGTCCTCCTTATTGCCCTTCTTGAAAATCGGGACATTCACCAGCTTCCAGTCAGCTGGGAAGTCTCTGGATTCCTGAGATCACTCAAAAATGATCAAGAGAGGATTTGCAATGACATCAGCACCTCTTTGATGATTCTTGGGTGAATTCCATCAGATGCCATAGATTTGTAGGGATTTAACTGAAGGGGCAGATCCTACAAAAGTTCAGGGTCTCCTGGAAGTTGATTAATCTCACAGTCGTGGTCCTCCAGCACTGTGGTCAAGGTGGCCACCAAACTCCACTTCGCTCACGGGATCCTCTCAGTTGACAAAAAGTACTTAGTACCCCTTCCATAAAGCTGTCATCTAGATTTTTAGGAATCTACTGGCCTGGGTTGTGCTAGCTGTGGGATCCTCCCAGTTGATTTTATCAAGTGGAGGTCCCCCATAAGAACAAGGATAGTTGAATTGGAAGTGTCCCTTGATTCCTCAAAGTCTGAACCGACTTTTCAGAAATTACTTATTTTAAAATGCATTATTTGTTCACACCGATCAACCCCTCTGAATAGGTACTTTTTTCTTTATGAGCCCAGAATAATATACAATTTAATTTAATGGAGAAATTTCTAAGAAAAAATATAGCAATTTATATAGAAACTATAAAAAATATAGCTATATAGTTTATATAGCATTTTTAATAGACTAGTCCAACATGTTTAAACAAGCTGATCAATGTATATTTGTAAATTTTTTACATCTAAAAATAATAGCTAGTAAGGGCACAATTTAAAATAAGTGGTATTTCAGAATTAAGTGCTTTTCTAAGTTTGCCAATTATATGAAGGCAAAATTACAAACACTTTGCTAATAGGGCCTTATACATGTTCATGAGGAAGAAAATAGAAGTGTCTTTTATGTTAGGTAATCTACAGCTTGGAAAAAGCTGACTTGCTGAGTGAAAAGTTTTAACAACCAAAATGAAAAGAAGCTGTATCTGACCTTCCTTTTCTTCATACCTGGTAGGTCTCCAGATGACACCTTCCATCCTTTACTCCAGATTCAGAATTCAGAGGTCATCCTGAGAAGGTTCATTAAGAGTGAGCAGGAACTCCTCTACAAAGGAGATTTCTCTGTCAGAAAGATGATGCCTAGGGATATTTACTTGTGTGACTTGTCAGAACACTCAGCTGCTGGTTCTAAATGTGGTCTAGGCAGGAAATAGCAAAGACAGTAATGGGCAGAAAGTTAGGTAACCTTCAATTAAAAAAAGGTGACACCCTCTTTAGGTTCTAATTTGTGGCTGAAGCCCACTGAAATCTTACTTGGAAGGATTTTTCTTTGTTTTAATCTTCATGGAGAGCTTTTTGTGCTCTTTTATGAAGCTATTTCTCTTTTGAAATAATTTTAAAGGCTTATACTTCATTAGCTGACTTTTTATACACACTCAGTTGCTAAGTTTGTTCTGGGAAAAGAACAAGGGACAGAAGCATCAGCCCTAAGGATAATCTGCTGCAATAACTCCAATGGTATGGAAAAATCATATCAAGCCATTGCATTTCAGATGACTGCCACTGACCCATGACAGACAATGCTTGATCATAACCTCACACACAAAGGAGTTCTCTTACTTGGGAACACCAAATCACTAAATATTCATCTATTTCAATTGCGGTGTTGCTGATGCTTCTTCATTCTCTATTTCTGATGTGAATAGTTTCATTCTCCTAGACTGCCTTCTAATAAAGCTTGTAGATTACCAAATGAGGGATCATTATTCCTTACTCATGTAAGAACCCTAACAGATGTTATTCCCTCCATACTTCAGTAACACTTTGACAAGATCATCAAACCAATAATGTTTAATAAAATTTAATTTTACTAAATAACTTTGAAAAGACAATAGAATTTCATTTTTGGTAATTATTTTATAATGAGGAAAACAGTATACAAGCTGTGTTTTACCATTTTAAAATATCTATTGTTTATTTTAGAATATGTGTTTGTTTAAATGAACTATAACTCAGTTATAATAGTTATAACAGTTTTAGCTGTTAACTTAAAATTAGACTCGTGGTTAATTTGTATTGTTTTGATCTGATGTCCTGTGGAGAACAGTTGTAGATTTTTCGTCTACAAGATTCAGAAGAGAAATATTAAAGACTTTATTTTGCCTTTGATGAGAAAAAGCACTGCAATTTGAAAGCAAATTGTTCTCATTATTTAAGTCCAATATGCATTTATACTTTATTATATAATCCATTTCTTTCAATCAGCTTTCTTATTTAATCCATCTGCTCTCTTTCTGAGGAACTATGCTAGTTGAATAATTATAGAGAAAGAAAGCTCAGAAAAAGAATCTTGGAGAAAGCCTTACATTTATAAGTGATGAACATAATGCTCTGTCATCAGAATGTATATCAGGTTTCTAATGGGGAATGGAAATGCCTCTATGAATTATAAAAAATAAAAAGAGATATTTTATTTTTAGTCTTTATTTTTAGTTTTACCATTTCTCTAGTTTGTGCTCTTAGGTAGAGAAGGAAATACTGCTTCTTCAGAAGTGTCTTAAATTATTTTAGGTTAATTTGCAGAAAATATAAATGAACAATTTTTCTTTTTTTCTAATTTTGAAACAATTTTATTTATATAAGAAAAAGCTTTGACCCACGTGCAGTTTCAGAGTTGTACAGGGTCTACATCTTCAGAAAGAGCAGCTCTAGATCCTGTTCTTGTTGAATTTTTAAAGGCTCTGTCCAGTTCAGTGTCTTGGCTGTGTAGGAACTGAAATTTTCAAATATATGAAGCAGAGTGTGCCTTTATTTTTCCAAAAAGACAGAACTTAAGACTTTGAGGATAAAGGAATGTTGGAGAGAGCTGAGCAGGGAAGAAAAATAGTGGTTTGTACTTTCATAGTTATATTAGGAGTCTAGTGAACCACAAAAGATAGAAACTAACTAGGAGTTAGTGTCTTCAATATTGATCTAAAGAGGAAGAGAAAGCAGGACAGAGAAACAAAATAAAAGTTTTCAGAGATATGGGAAACATATAGGGAAACCTATATGTAGGAGCACAGTAAATTGAATTAGGGAGCTCTACCCAGGCTGTGACTCAGGGCTCTCCAACTGTGCCTACAAATAGGATTGAACAAGTAATACTTGAAATCACGTTGTGTATTCCAGACATGATCTAGAAAATAAGTGCTGTTTCAAGTACTTATGGATTTTCAAATGCAGCTGTTTCCAATAGAAAATAGTTAAAAAATGAAATCTGCAGTATCAAAAAAATGGGTTCTAGTATAGAAAGGTAGAATTTTAATTGAATTTAACTATCTATAAGATGGTTGGTTGACCCTAATATTAAAAAAATAAGCAAATAAACACATTAAAAATCAGAGTCATCTTATTTTTACAGAAAATACCAGGGAAGTGAAAATATAACTATATAACATAGTAAACACAATTTTCTCACATCATCACTGCATTAAGATATTCCATTCTTTCTTCTACTGAAGACAAATTATGGTATAGGAAAACAGCTTGGATCTATCACAGAAAGCAAATGTTTCCCTCTCTGGGAATCTTTATGCAAGCTGTATGACTTTATTCTGTTTGCAGTCAGCAATTACTAGGAAGATTATAACCAGAACTTGAAGAGCACTGCAAGCCACAAGTGAGCTAATTAGTAAAATGATAGTGAATCACAATATCTTTTTAATGAAGGCCTCTTTGCCATATATCACGTCACTCACTTTAGTGTAAATTGAGAAAATCAGAACAATCAGGATGAAGCTTTGTCTCTAAACTATTTCTTATGATAAGTGTCAGCTCTAGTAATCACCTACTGTTTCTCTCCTCTCTGCAGCTACTGAATGCTCTTCCTCCCACCCCCCTTTTTTGTTTTCCCTTGGTTCAAAACGTTGCTGTAGCTCAGCAGGCTGCTATGAAGGAGGGCTGAAAGTGAAGAGGCAGCCTGCCCAGGCACTTCCACCCTGTCTGTGCAGTCATGAGCCAGAGCCTTTTCACATCCAACAGCAGTGTCACTGCCTGCCTGTACTGGCAGCAGAGACATCTCTGTGAATAAAAGTGGGTTGCCTTTATCAATACCACCACAACTTCTTTCTCAGGACTATTTCCTTGTCTGGTTGCTTTCTCAGCTGATGACAACATCCTCAGCGTTTTCTCCTTTTGTTGCTATGTTTCTACATTTACTGCTTGAGAACAAATTTATGTTTAATGCACGTGGCAGCAGTGTCTTCACCTCATATTTGTGGATCATAAGATTTTATTTTTTTTTGGCACAGCTGCTCTTAATGTACCTCAAGATCTTGGTGGGAAGCAGTATAAGACTAGCTGTTGTTACAGTCATTATAATTATTAAGAGTTTATTTTGAAGTTCCTTGTTTTGAGAAAACCAACCAAAAAAACTGGAACACAGAATAAAATCATGCACAGAAAACAAATTCTGATATATTTAAAATTAATCATTTTAGGTTGCTTAATAAATTCAAGTATGCTGCTTATCTTGAGGGGATTAAAAAAACAATTACATATACAGCTTAATTGCTGCATAGTGTACCAACACTATTTCTGCCACTGTTCATACTAAGGGAATCACTGGAATTCCATTTAATGTATCTATTTTTCCATTCACAGATCTGTTTTAGCAACATTGCTGAGCTGAAATGCAGATAGAAGAGAAAACAAAGCATTGTACATCCAGGACCCTGGATGAAGGGAAATTTGGTTTCTTGTGAAGGCCAAAATTTACCCTAGGTTTGCATTGTTGCACTCCTGTCCTACAATAACCTCCAAGGGGCAGCGTGTTGTGTTCTCTTTTTCCACAGTGCTTTTCCCTTTCTTCCCCACCATCCCCCACCTCACCCTTATATATGCTTTGGAAAGGTTTGAGTAAGTAAGGTATAATAAGACTTTTACATGATAATGATGGCCAGAAATCTCTTGTGAGATGAATTCCTTAGTAGAAAATCCAATTAATTCACAGGAGATTCGACCCACCTGACATCAGCAATTCTTTTTCATTTGGGAGCAGATTAAAGCACAAAAATAAATCTCAGAAACAGGTTGATTTCTTTTATTTTTCTTTATTCTTAGAACTACTTTCTGAGCATTTTTTTGCCAATATAAGAAAAAATATTTCTGGTTCAAGTTGTATTTAAAATGTCTATTATTGTTGTTATTCTAGACTTTTTCATAGCATAATTAATAATGTTTTAGTGATTAAAAAGAATAATGAGCCATTACAAAGAGTTGAAAAATCATATTTTTAGCTGAAAAGCTCTGTGCTGAAATTATTTTCTGAAAGTACAAATTATCAAGTTTTTTAAAAGAGGTGCTAATTCCCAATAGCTAAAGGATTAACATTGTTGAGATACTGTTGCAATACATTGTTGAGTTAATAATTTTAGTTCTGTAAAGATAAAGGATAAAGGAAACACTTATGATTTGGTTAGGCTTATGTATTTAAAAATAAGACTTGCTTGTTTTCCAGAAGTATCCATCTTAAAAGCAGGATAAAGCCTTAGTATGATGGGCTACTTAGAATTGACCAAGTACATAAAGGACAGGTGAAAAATTATGAGAGAAATTTACTTCATATCAAGATGGAGCAAGGTAATTGAACTTTGCCTAAATGCCATATTTTCATACTTTCTCTGATCAGTGTAGCTATGTAGTACTGGCTTCATTTGTAAATAACAAGTCATGGTCTGAAAAAGGAGATGTATCCTGTGTGATATGGGCCCATGCAAAATGGGCAGATGCCAATGACAAACTTTCAGTAGGATTTTCTCCTAAAATTTTAGTAGAATATTCTTAATACAATTTTCAATAATTTTCAACAATTTTCAATTCTTAACACAATTTTCATAAAGGGTGGCAGGAGTTAAGAAAAATCTTGTTAAATATTGTTTAACATATTATTCAACTTATGACAAGATCAAACACAACACACACTAACAAAAACAGTCTGCTCTCCAAAAGCTTCTCTCCTCTGAAAAGTGCAAGAATACAATGTCATATTGGAAAACATTGCTTCCTAGGCAGTAGAGTCCAAAAAGTTTAGTACTGCTTCCTCCAAAACTCCTTTGGAAATCCATTCTACAAAGATTCTTTTATGGGAGTGGTGAAACAGCCTAAATTCATACATGTGTGAAATTCTTTATTTAAACACTTGGATCCAACATATTCCCAAGAAAATGGATTTCAGCCATCCATTTGAGACCACACTGTGTGATGGTTGCTGCCTCTGCTATAGCTCCAAGGGAAAAATGATACCAAGCCTCAAGAAAGAGTCTTCAGCAGAGTCTGTACCCAGAGATATTGGTATATTTTTCTAGGTCATGACAGGGAATATTTTATTCTTTTTAAGAATTTTCCTCTTCTCCTTTGTCATGTTTACCTAATGATCAGTCCAGTATGAATTTATAACTTGTAGTATAAAATTGTATTAAAATATCTTGCTAACTCATTTTTTCTGTATGTCTTTACTATGCAATTATATGCATTATCAGTGCACCTATCAGAAAAACATCCCCACCCCACTTTACATCCCTGGATTTTGTATGTGTGTACTATTTATAGATTTTTCCTTACTCTTTGACTGTCTCTCTCCCACAAAATTGTCTATGTTGACATAAACATTTACTTGTGTTAGTATGATGACATAGTAGAATATCTGCAAATTCTTTTTTTTTCTTTATCATATATTTCCTAACAATGTGATTTTTGTTATTGAAAAAAAGATTGCAAATAGGGAAAGAAGAAGAGTTAATATTTTATAATTGTTTAGCAGTACATCAGGTTTTCTGAAAGCCTGATAGTGATTGATGCCAAATACATTAAGGGCAAAACAAATTTCTTTTAATTCAACTCCTTTGTGGCCTCAAAGTATGAAATATACTACTGCAGATCAGTTTTCCTTGCTTTCTTTTTGTTCTTTTTCTGTTAGAGGGTGATGCATGAAAGAGAAAGAACAACCAATAACTGAGTAAAATCCAACACCAAGCACAACATGGCATTACAAAGCTCTTCAAATATACTACAAAATATTGGTAACCAATATAGATTCCCACCTCCTCTCCCTGACAGCTGGACTTTTGCTTAAGGCTGTGCCAGACAGACAATTTCAGGGGGTAAAAGCTAACATTTTGTCAATGCTTAGGTAGCTGACCAGCTGAGAATACTGAATACCACTGATGCTTAAGGTGTATTACCATGCCTCTGCCTGATCTGGATTAAGTGTTGTGCCTTACAAAACTATGCCTCCCTTATGGCCAGCATTAAGAAAAGCAACTAAACATTTAGTGATGAACAGGAAATGAGTAAGAGAAAAAAGGAAAAGAAATCCTATTTTTCTAGAAGTTAATGGAGTTAAATACAATCTAGAATCATTTATTGAAAAATGTGTGTTAAATAAAACAGCAAAGGGCGTTACCAAAGAAATAATTAAAAACATCTTATTTGGAATCATAACTCTAATTGTTCTCCTTAATACTAAATGGGATACAAAATTATTCCATTTTAAATTCAAGTAATTGGTGCTTGAAGCTAAAGAAGAGCTGATTTCATATGCTAAACTTCCTGTATTGAAGAGAAAATTAGAGGAAAATAGAGATTATTTGAATTGTAATCAAAGTCTTCTGTATATATTTTCTCTATTCTTGTCTGAAACCATTTGTCACTAATAGAGATACAAGAAATAAGAAAGTGCTATTTTTATTTATTATCAGAAATCCTTAATTGTTTTTGGTACTGCAGAAGTTCAAAGAAAACAATAGTCTCACCTTCTTCACTCGAACAAGATATGAAACAAGGAAAACAGTTGAGATGGAGAAGCTTTTTAACCAAGGCTCCTGAACTTGTTTCTGCCGTATAATTTACACGAAGTGAGCATCAATAACAGTATTTCTGACCTCCTTCATGGGATATGACTCATGCTTCATCAAGACCCAAATTCACCCTGTGAAACTACTGAAGCTACTTATTAGATTTGGAATTAGCCACCTCAGTACAGTGGGTGGAGAAAGGCATCCTCTCCCAGCTGCAGCTGTGCTGACTGATGCTGAGACGAGCGATGCCACCTCGCCCCCATCTGATCTGTCCCAGCTCCCTGGTGGAAGTAACCACCCCTTCCCTTCCCATCTGCCAGATGAGCTGTTCCAGTGAACAGCCCCTTCTCCATTTCCACCAAAATTAGCTGGGGAGGGTGTTTGAACACTTCTAATAGTGGATTCTCTTTAAGTACCTTCATCTGGGCTGAAGCAGGGTAGGCAATGCAGAAAGGGCACTTAATAGATTGAAGACCACATCCCACTCAGAGGAGGATGTGAGACCTGAGGGGTGCCAGGCAGTGACTGCTCAGCCCCCACGCTGCAGATTCAGGGAGATATCTCTGCTGCGACTGCAGTAGGATTTCTTCCCAGGAAAGTGGCAGTATATGGGAAATGGCAGAAATAAAAGATGGTGCCATGCTCTGCCTTGACACACTTGATTTAGGGAGATCCCCACCCTAGCACAGACTGCTCCTCACCTCAGTGCCCTGCATCCCCCCATTGCCGTGTAAGTGCAAAGGATTCTGGACAGAGAGGAAAAATGCCTTTGTGGGATGACATGAGTGTAGTTTTTTCTGGCTTATGCTGTTCTTGAATTTGCTGCCAGCCCTGACCAGAAGTGGTGGTCTTTCCCTCTTAGACACTGACTCTGCAGCACCAGGATGAGCTCCCAGCATGAGATCAAATGAGTGCATTAATCTTGCAGACTGCAAATTTGAAAAAAAAATTCTTATTTTTTTCTCCCCAGCAATTTCATGGACCTGATCCTACATTTTGAATATTGCTTTGGAGAACAGTCAGAGAGAATAAAAACATGCAACAGGCATGAAAGCTGCTGGTATTAATGGTGCTACTTATTAGTGATGCTATTTCACTCCAGCTTAACATTTGAAGGGTGCACCCAAGTGCACTTTCTCCAGTGCAGGAATAAATGTTTGAGATGCCTACTCTCTGAATAACTCCTGCAAAAGCAGTCACCATTAAGATCTTAAAAAGGCTTGCTGGAAGTTTTATTGACTGTAATGATTAAAAAATATTTGAGTAGTACCAAGGACAGAAATACAAGTTTCAGTGGGGAATTACTGTGAGAATGAATCAGATGTGTGAAGTGAAACATCCTCAGACCTTTAGCAGATATGTGATAAATCATAAGGCAGAGAAATCTAATGTGAAAGGCAGAGGAAGTTTCCATGACAAAAGATGTCCTTTAAACTGTAAGCCGTAGCACCTGCTGGCTTATAAAGGCAGTAATTATCCACATTCCAAGTGTGTGACTATATGTAAGGTGGCATCAAAAATAATTTTCTTTTGTACTAAAATCAGAGGCAGTTCTTGTTCAGAAACAGGGTCTTATTCAAATGAGTGTAAATATAAGTGAGCTGTCACAGCACATTGATTGGTAACACTGATTAGTGGTACCACATATTTTGAGGAATCCAGCCAACAGTCCTGATTATTAATCAGCTTCTGAGTTACATTAAAATATGCTGGTAAATCTTGGGTGAAAATCTAGATTCCTGATCAAAATCCATTTTTCCAGAAAACATTTTTATATACTGCTGTGTATAAAGGCATCAGGGCACTGAAAGATTGAGAGCAGAAGGAAAGATGTTCTGTATGGGGATTTTTGTGTCTTAACTCTGGGTCAGAATTTATTCATGTATCAAAAATTAAAGTTTGCAGAAATAGTCAAAAGCAGAACAGTAATCTCTGAGTTGACTGAGACTTTCAATTTCTAGTATTTTCCCTCAGTTATTCTGATAACTATGCAAGTTTGAAATTAATTATGCTGTGTTACTGAGGGGTGACTTGTTTAAAAACATTCAAAGTATTGGAATATTTGAGGAAAAATGCACACTAAAACACTAAAAGCATGTCTTATCCATTATATTGTATGCAATTTGAGTAGTTTTAGCCACAAACCTAATATTATACTCATGCTTTCCAGAAGGAAATTTATGATCTCTCCTGTACATCTTTTTCAGAAGCCCTGAAAAAATCATAGGCAATAATTTTCTGTATTTGCTCAACTCATATAATCCATACAAGTTAATTCACCATTTATTAAAACAATATAACTGTGTATACATTTGTACAATAGTTTATTACTAACTATATTCAGAACCTAATGTAAACTATATTTTACAGGAAAAAGAGATAGAAGATATGGATCTCTAATGCTTCTGTGGGAGAGAATTATTTTTAAATTGTACCCTTGGTAGTCATGTTGTACAAAGTCGTTATACATCTTTTGTGTTCCTTTCTGTCTCTCTATTTGTTTTTCTACTTGCTGCCAGAATTGAGCAGAAAATGCAATACTAAGTCCATGTCACTGCAACAAACTGAAATCAACAGGTCACTGCTTCAGTGACATTCCTCAGGAGCAAGACTAGAGAGGGAAATGTGAAATCATCCCTTCAAGTTGACACAGAAATCATCCTTTCAAGTTGTCATTGGTAAGGGGAGTTTTATAGGCTGGAAGTCAATTTTCTAGACAAGCTTTGTTCAGTCACCTGATCACAGGGATAAGCAGAATTGGTTTTAAATAATTAATGTATATTAGCACAGTCTAACAATAAATTCTGCATTGAACACCAGCAACAGTTAACTTGTAAAATTCATGTGTGGTATGAATTTAAGAAAAAAATTATCTTCAAATCAGCGCATGTAATATATCTGAGTCTTAGATGTGTAGGATAAATTGAGCATATACAACAAAGAAACATGAGTGCTTTACTGGAGTCCCCTGACCCAAGGGAAGGATGAGAAAATGGACACCAAAGCATTAGCATCTCCTCTCTGCACTTCTTGTGTATACCAGCCCTTAGAAGTATGCAAGCTGTCCATTCTATTACAAATTTGGATTACTTTATTTTGTATGATTTCAAAGGGGGAAACATTGCCTTATGTAACTTGACCATCATACCTACTAAAAAATTAATAAAGTAATTAAGTTTGCACACACTTCAGAATAATTTCAATAGCTTCAAAAATTGTTAATATCTTATCTCTTCATGGACTCCACAAGTCAGTGATATCATGTACTCTTTTCTTTCAGCCATTTATCTGTGTACCCCTAACTGCACAGCTGTGCTGAGCATATCTGTGGTACATAGAAGAAGTTGACAGAATGGCAGCTCCACCTCTGCCACATTTCTTTCAGTCTATACAACTGCTCTGAGAAAATCCCCATTTTTAAAATTATTTTAAAGGCTTATAATAATAGCTGCTTTTACATCAATACATATTTTGCTACTGATTTCAGCAAGTCAGAATTTCAGCAATAGCAACATACACTCAAATATGTGAATGATATATTTATGTTAACTCCATTCAAAATAGAAGAACTGGGGTTCCGTGTGCAACCCTGCACACCTGGTTATAAAGACGCATTAAAAACTTATAATAACACTGTTAGGCAAATTCACTGGTATTGAACTCTGCCTATTATTATGATTTGTAGATGAATAAATAATTATTTTTTTGCACTAAATAATTTATTTTAAACTTAAGATGTGTGGAAATATGATGTCTGGCTATTGTTGATTATACTAGGAAACTTAAAAATATAATAATTTGGATTATAATAATAATTAATGTACTGATGAAGTAATAGTGACCTGTCTTTACCAGTAACCATTTCAAAAAACTGTGAACACTATGTACTTCGACTCAGAAAGCATAATACTATTTTCTTTTTCAATTTACTTGGAAAATAAAAGTCAATTTACTATAAAACCAAAAATAATTTTATCTTCTCAGGTCATGAGTTCAGTGTCAACATGATATTAAAGACAAATCTGGAATTTTATTTCCTTATTTACAATAAAACGTGTTAGAGTTACATGAAATATATATTATAGATAAAAAGGTGGTGTAAATGGACAAATTTTCAGACTTCAGATGGAAATCTTGGCAGAATATTGCTTCTAAATCTTTTGTGCCCCTCCTGCAGTTTGACAATTGCTATGAACCCCATTACAGATGCCATTTTCTATGTATGCATATTCTCAAATGTTTATACAGTAAATTTGCCTTTATACTATCACATTATACTCTAAAGTAAGCTAATGAAAGTTTACTTTTCAAATTATTTCATAATTGGAGTGGCAAAGTTTAGAGTGAAAGATGCTGCATCAGCTCCTTGATGTTTGATACACTGCTTTGTAAGTGCAGCTGTCAGCTTTCAGGTGATAGCTTCTTGAAATCTAATGCCACCATTGAATTAAAAAAAAAAAAAAGAAAGAAAGAAATGCAGACAAACTTAGACAATTTCGAACCATTATGTGCTCAGCAAGTTTGCATCAGGCACAGAATAAAGACTATCATAAAAACAAAGCTGTATCTCCTTGGTAATGAAACCTTGCATTTGACCTGGTTTCCACCTGTCTCAAAAAGCTGTGCAAGGAATGATAATAAGGGGAACATGAAACTCATTTTTGTACTAAGCACAAGCCTCATTGAGGTGGGGGTTTGCCTGGTTTACTGTAAATACCCGATCTGTACTCACAATTGCTGAATCTCCCATAAATTAAGCCAGCAAACAAAGCTCAATGCCAAACTTAATTTCCATTTCACTATTACTACCATTACTGAAGAATAAGACTGAGCAAGTGAATCTGCTGCAGAAAAAGTGAACACTTCAATTTTAAATATTCCATTTATTTTTATTGATTATTTCTGTTTCAGGATATTTCAGTTTCCTAAAGCCTCAGCTGTTGCTCCTGTAATTGTCTCCTTTATATTAAAACTCTCCCTTAAGTTGTGGCCTTCATGTTTAGTGTATACTTGAGGCTAGACAGATAAAAACTGAAAAACAAAGAGGTAAATATATAAGAAGAAAATAGCAGAATGTTGTTTTTCTTTCCAAAGTCTCCCACCATTAAGGAGAAAATACACAGTAAAAAAAACCCTGAGTAGTAAACAGGGGAAAACAAAAAATATTTCCATTCATTTTGATAGTTGAGTGACAGAATTTAAACAGGAAGACATAGGCTTTTTCTATTTAAAGAAACAAGTGATGGATCCTCTAAGAATTTTGCCCTTCTAAAACATCATCCTGTCCTATAGTGTGAAGTCTATTTAGGTCTAGTCACAACAGGATATATCTTCCTTGAGAATATCTCACGTCTGTCTTTTTTCCCTCTTTGTTATTTTTCCTTCTATTCTTCTGCCTGTGATAGGCTGAATTCAAAGAGCTGGCATGTGAGGAAGTTCTCAGCACAGTATGGAGGACGTGAGGCTCATATTGCTGACTGATCAAGACCTTAGTCTAGATGTAGATGAATACAGGATTGTGACTCGTGGTGATGGGTTTCAAAATGTCAGAGCTTCGTCCTACAGAACTGTCTCATGTGAGGAGAAGTTTGTCATGCAGACATTAGTTCTGTTACCTTTGGAAATGACACAGTTCAGTATATCCCATGGGAGAATATAAGCTCCTATTTAGTTGTAATGTTGCTTTCAAAGTAAAGGGAAGAGCTGAGCCTCTGTTGCTACAAATGCATTCCAAGTTCTGCCAGCCAGTTTAATTACTGAAGAAACAGAAGCAGTGCTGCTCAACTATCTCTCTCAAAAAATAGCTATGCATTTGTAAGTTTTTTTCTGCATTCATCTGCTAAATTTAAATTATTATTATGAAAGTATTACTTATCATGGCATAACTTAGTTAAATTTATATTTTGAAGAAGATTTTCAAAGATATTTCAACTCAGAAATTTATCCAAATCTAAATTTATTTTTCCATGAGCAACATCCACACTTTTTTTTAAACTATCCCAAGAGAACACCTTGTCTTCTTCCATCCCTTTCCTCCTTCTTTCCCTACTCTCCACACTCCTTTCTTCTTTATCCCACTCCTTGCTTTCCTTCTGTTCCCTCCCTTTCTCCCTTTCTTACTCTCCATATACCTGAGGCATCCAAAACAGAAGAAACACATAAAACATTCTTCTCCTTTTCTTTGTTCGCTCTTCCAGGAACATAAATAAAACCAAGTAACTGCAAGTGCCTTCAAGATTGCAATTGGATTGCCCTCAAAGTGTAGCAGACATAAAATGTGCTGAAAGTACACTAAATATATACACAGAACAAGAATGAAAGTTACTGACATACTCTCTTCTGAGGATTTGGAAAGTAGGGGAGAGTGGAGAGGATAAAGGGCAGAAATAGAAAGATTATTTTGATATCTGACATTTTGAGATTTGACAAATCTTGGAAAATTGAAACTTTGGAGGTTGGTTCTACCTTGCAAATAGCAGAGGCTGGTGCAACTAAATAATCTGTCAATTAACTAATCTAAAAATATATGTCAAATATTAAAACCAAAATGTATGAATGTCTGTCATGGTTTAAGCCCAGTTGGCCACTAAGCCCCACACAGTGGCTCATTCTCTCCCAGTTGGAAGGGTAACAGCTAGAAAACTCGTGGGTTGAGGTAAAGTTTAATAGGTAAAACAAAAGTCAAGCCAAAACTAGCACACCACCTTGCCTGTCTTGAACAAAATAATGGTGAATCAGATATAACTCAGCAATATTTCTGGCCCTATATATAATTTTACAAATTTTCCTGGAAAAATAATTCCAACCTCACCAGACAAGATTTTAAAAACAAGAAACCTTGTTACATGAATCTATGTAATGTAATCTGGGCAAAAAACAAACACCTCTGTGTGAAATCCTATTTTCACTCTAGCCAGCATGCTCACTAAGTTTGTACATAAAAACACTATCTCAAGAGGTATTTTAGTATGACTGGTCAGATGAAAGACCACTTGTTTTCACAGAAACGGGGAACAGAAAACAGCATATTTGCATTAAGGAATTATGATTAGTGGCAATTATGACTGTTTCTTTCCTCTTTGTGTATTTGTAGCAACAAATATCACTTTTATTTGTCTAATAAAATTTAATGGAACTATTAGAAGATTGCTTTTCATGGGATTCTTTTCCTTGTTGGGTGCCGGGGGAAAAAGAAGGTAGGGTACAGGATACTCTGTTCTGTGCAGGACACAGGAATATACTTTTTACAGCACCTTTGGTGTGAAAACATAATGTTTCTGTTTGAATCTCTGCTGACATCAAATAAATAAATAATTTATTGATTTTAAGAAATAAAATACTAGGATGTAGAGTTATTTTAATGTGAGAGTCTAGTAAAAATAAAGCTTTATGGTCACAGATATCCAAGCAAATGTCTATCTTTGAAGACAAGGAAATGGTTCATATTAATGGAATACCAATCTGGTGCTGAATACTCATCTAGTCATTCTCACCTCCCACGTTCTGTCATCCTCCTTTAATGGCATATTCAAGGAAAGGATTATATAAAAGAAGTTTATTATAAAATAGGATAGAATGAGTCACCAAAGGATACTTAAAGTCAGCCTGTCCAACAAGGTGGTATGTTGTCCTACTTAATTTCCTTGCTTACGAATTATGTCTCCTGTGCTAAAAGGACAAGCATAATACAATTCCAGCTTTATGGTGGGAGGTCAATTTATATTTACTCCCAGATGTGCAGGTAACATTGGATGCTGAGTGTGCCTTTAAAGATTAAGGTCTTAAAAATAGTGGTTCTGAATCAACACTGCACTTTAGCAAAACTGAACTTTGTCAGTGGAAATGACTCACATATTTCAAGTTAGGAACACACTAAGCATTATCCTTTGATCAAGGTCCATGTCAAGATATAGCTCTGTGCTTCAACTAGAATTTGATTAAATTAATGTTCCTTTTCTGTGTATGGATTTTGTCTTTTATAAGTGAAAAGTGAGCAATAAAAATAAAAGAGAAACATGACTCTTACTTCATTCATTGTGAAAAATTAACTTCATACAAGTGAGAGGTAAAGTAATGTCAGCTAGGAATCAAAGGATGACATTTGTTTAAGAGATCAGATTTTCTGGAATAAAAGATACAATGTGATGCCTATAGTCAAGATAAATACACATAATTGGTAAGGAATTCTAACACAGTTGACATTCAATTAAAATTTTATAAGCACTAAAATATACTTTCAGTAAGTCAGAAGAGCAGCAGATTTTTCTTTCAGTTACTCTACTGATTTTTTGTGACACCCCATTCTTGCTAAATATAATTTTGTTAAAAAAAAATTACCCTGGGACTATGGTATCTTAGATGCTTATTTAAAAGGGTTCAATTGTTATTCCTTTGTGATTGACATAAATAAAGTTATATATATTGATATGTATATCTTCTTAAAGGCATAGATTAGTATTCTTCATAGGCCTGAATATTCTTTAGAAGCCTTGCTTTTGCTATCCATTCCTGTGTCTAATAAAGTAAAAAATATTCTAAAACAAGTTATAGTAATTATATTTTTATAACACATGCCTTTACTGCAATTAATAACTTATGTAGGTACTCAGAGTGGATGGAGAAAATTTAAAATACACTTGGTTAATTTAAGGGATTGTTCTCCTTTGGAAGGGTGATTGTCTCGAATATGGCAGTTGCCAAACTTGTTCAGGAAACATTCAGCCAAATAAAATGGATAAAATGTAATGCCATTTATATATGCTGGCATTTCCTGAAAGGAATAGGCCTCTGCATCTGTGGTAATCACACATATTTTAACTGTGTTACAATGTTTACTATTATTCTAAGATATTTTCTTTCACTACAGCAGCTCTTAAAAATATCTTCTGTTCTCAGATCCCATGATAGAAAACGGGCTCCAAAATAGTAAAGGCTAACTCTGAATAAGTCTGGGGAGATATTTTTCTTTTTCTTTCCTTTGGATAACTCGCAGATACAAGAATAAAGTTACTCCAGGCTACCAATCTTTGATCTAAATTTCAGGCTGAAAATCTAACAGGAACTGAAACACTTCTGTTTTCTTTTTGTCTTTCTTTTAATTTGGTCAAACAGAATATCAAAATCCAAATGTGCACATTCTGTGAAAGAAGACCACTGCTAAATCTGTAAGAAAATTTATACCCCCTCATTTTACCTAAAATCCCATGTATTGAGATGAATACAACCACAATCAAATTCCATCTGGTGTTTCAGGAAACTACAGTATGTAGGAAATTGACTTTTCCCTCATAAAGATTTCAGCACCTGAAGATATTTGCTTTGGCTTGATGGTCTGAACATTTAGCACATGATTTCCTTAAAATCCTTCAGCAAGGCATCTCCCAAGTAACCTCCAGTCCCAGACTGGCCCACATGAATCACAAAATTAGTCTTGGGAGCTAAAAAAAGAAGGAACTAAAAAAGAAGGAAAACCCCCAATCCCTACAACCTCACTGTCAGATGAAACTGTCTATTCTTCTTATAAGGATTTTAGTAGCCCAATTGGGATGTGGGAGATAAGGTTACATTCTCTCCAGTGACAGAGGGAATTTGAATTCTTATTCCTCAACAGACAAATATTTGGCATTACATTTTCTGTGGTGGGACTCAGTTTTTCCCACTGTAGTTTTTCTGTTTTATACAACAAAATGAATATTGTTTGGTAAAGACAGACGAAGTCACACATAAAAAATAATTTGGTTTCATTTGTCTCTGACATAGCTCATGAAAAATGATGATTGAAATATTTGATTCAGAAGGAAGCATAAAATGATTAATAGGTTTTAATAGTACTCCTAAATAGGCCAGAATAGCAATACTTAACTCTGAAGAAAAAAAAACGTCTTGCAGACTGGAAGAAGTCAAAAAGAGTTTGCAAAATACCATTTGAAGATATTTTAGTGCAAAAGATCTAAACAGGGTAAAAAATACTCTTTTATGGGTAATAAGTATTTCAATACTGAAACATACCATCATAATAAACTCATGCATTTTATTAAATGTTTTAGTCAGTTGCCTAAATGGCAAAAAGTCCTCATTGGCTAGAATAACACTCCTGAATTCTTACAAGAAAAGAGCAGCTTTTTCTGGTCTCTTCATGCTATTTAACTATTTAGCATCACAATATATTTTTGAAAAAATCCAGGATATAAATTCTACTTATTCATGCATAGCATACCTTGCTTTAATAATTAGAATGCTGATTTAGGAATTTTTTAAATGGAAAAATATCTACCAGTTGGTATTACAATGTTCAGTATTTGCTTACAATCTGTCTGTTTACTCACAAAGACTAGATAAAAGATGANCTGTTTATAAGCAAAGGATTTCCAAATGTAAAATAGGGCGACCAATACTGAGATATGAGACACATTTGTAGCAGTTTTTGTCAAATTCTAAACAGTGTCACTAAAGGTAACTAAACTAATCATGCAGGCTGCACTGAGATTGAATCTTACTGGAAGATTAATTAAAACAGGAGAGTTAAAAAAAAAAAAAAAAACAGAAAAAAATAAAATGTCTTTCTGTCACAAATTAAAATTCTGACAAAAATCTTACTTTAGCACAATGTGTTATGAGGAATATTTGCATACAAAAATCAGAGAGGTTCTGGAAATCATGCATTACTTTGGGTAGTTCTATAAACAATTGTGGTATGCATAAGGACCATAAGATGGTGATTTAGATAAACTGTGTGTGAACACTGAGAGAAAAACTCTGTAGGGAGGAAAGAAGATAACACAAGTAGATGAACTCTCCCCTAAAATTCCGACAGATTATTTTCTGCCAGATATATAGAATGCACATGTATAACAGAAAAGGAATTTGAGACAAGGAATTAGAGGGGTATCAGATTAAAATTCATCTAAGTCATGAAATTCATGAGGAATAGAAATTTGAAATGTAACTGATTCTTTTGTACATGTTCAAGATAAAAGAAATTAAAAACTTGACCTATATATTTCATCTGTCCATTGTGTCTTGAATACCTGAGATGACAAGCATATTTAAGGACAGGAGATTTAAAAAGATAAAAATGGGGGATACACTAATAATATATAATGTTGCAAATTTACTGAAGTCATCGTTACAAAATAGTGATGTATTTGGGGTACTTTATTAATTCATTATAAAAAAAAAACCTTATCCCAAAACTCAATAATACACATCACCTGTATTTCTGAAAGAAGGCCATGATAATTTATATGCCTTCATTATACTATTTTCACTTCAGGAAAACTGAAAATATTTTGTCCTGAAGAACTTTGTTAGAAACAAACAAATAAATAAAAAAATTGCACCACACTAAACATAAGTGCCAAGATCCATTTTATGATGATGACTTAAAAAAAAAAAAACAAACAAACAAAAAAACCACAAAACAAACAAACAAAAAAACTAAACAAATCCTCAAGGTTTCCATAGCTTATCTCTGTGAATGTATCACAAAGATGCAAAAACATTTTTATAAGAGGGACTTTGAAATTTATGGTTTTTTTATCTCTCTTCTTGAGAATTATAGATGTGTCATCAGTTTAGTAGATGCATTCAGAATGATAATGTGGATATGATGTCTGAACTGATGTTCTGTTCTGGATAAGAGAAACAACAAAAAGTCACCATTTTGATGGTCTTGGAAGCTGCTAATAATAGTATCCATGAAGTAAGATATATTCTTCGGTACCAGTGTTTAGGAGTGGTAATTTGGAGAAACACAGTGCCTTTTCCATTTTTTTGACATTTGGAACGGCTATCTTTCTGTTTTAATCATTTGTGTGGGTGTGCATGGGTGTATGGATGTGAATATCTATAGCAATAATAAGTTTATTTCTGGGGCTATTACAGTATCCCATGGAGGAACACTCTGGAGTCTCATGGAGTGGACGTTTCAGAAAAGCCAGTGCTGGTCTGGCTCATTTTGCCATCAGAGATATACACACTGTGTCCCATAGAGCTCTTAAAACAAAATGCTAACAAAAACATGGTGGTGCTTCTAGCAACATCACTGTAACTTTTGCTAGGCTAGATAAAATTATCTGCTTGAAAAAAATACCAATTTGGTTTTCTTCTTATGGTATAATAAGACTCCTTATTCCCATAGCAAGATAAAAATAATTTTAGAAATAGTTTCCTTTGTTTAACCATAGATATGGCAACATTTCATGAGTCATGAGTATGCCTCATTAAACATTTTAGTAGAATAATTTAATTTAGTTTAGTTTTCCTGGCAATGTCCTTCTAGAGCCTTTTCCTTCTGACTTCCCTTTTCAACATTGATTTGAAAAAAATGAATTTACCCAGTATATATCCTGAAATTTTTCATTAACCTCTGTGCAGATGAAAGTTGCAATTATGTCTTCACTGAAGTGATAGATACAAATGTATATTGTTGAGATATTGATTTCAATTATTTAGCATTATCTCAAAGCTGAAGGTCAACGCTGCAGTACTGTGGTAATGCCACCATGTCAAAGTCTCTGAAAAGGAAGAAATCATTGTGATTGCAATCTTTTCTTTCTTCTTAGAATATCTGTAAAATTTTAACTGCTGTTTCACATTCCAAAGATTATCTAAGAATGCAGGGGATTGCCTAATATCAAAGAAAAACAAAAAATAAGGCAAAACAGAAAATATCATAGCCTTGAACCACATCACTACTACATCTGTTTTTCCTTAGTATCCTTATACAAATGAAGCACCACGGGAAAATCTGGTGGACTGTAGCTGGCAAATGGAGGCCCTGTTCTTATACCCACTCATGCAAGTGCTCATAAGAAGGATAACAACAAAAATTAACTCAGATACAACATAACCATATAATTGTGTGAAGTAGAATTGAATCATGTAGAAGAAAGGGCAGAAACAAGAGTTATGGTATGGATTATGCCTGAAAATGCAACCTTACAGATTTTAGTCAAAAGAACTGAAGAGAAAAAAAATGTGCAAATTTGAGCCTAGGTCAATGTTTGCAAGAGTAAATTCTGAGACATCTGGTCTCCAGTTTCTTGCTTTTAAGTACTTTCTTCAAAGGTGATAGTATTACTTAACATGTTATATTTGAATAGAGAATAAATTATAAGGAGCAGAGAGATCTTTAAGAACATTCTTTTTTTTAATGCAGAAAGATTTCTGTGCCTTACCATGCACCACAAGTGCATACGTGAGGAGAGTTCACAAAGCCCTTTGTGCAGTTTAAGTTAATATTCCCTTGCTGCTCTTATGGAGTCTCTTGTAAACAAACCCAAATGCAGAGGATATTAATTTTTTCCTGGGCTTTCTTGGCTTGACTCATTCAGCCTCTTCAATAAGAATCCATGCTGCTTCTCCTTGTTTCTACAGTTTGCACTTAAAACTGTACAGGTAAAATAAGAGTAGACAATGAAAAGTTTATGTTTTAAAGATTTCAATAACTGTAAGGCCAACAACACAGTGAAGTGTTCCTGCTATTAGACATGTCAAGTTCAATAAATGTCACCTATTTGCATAGGCCCTGAAGTTCTATTTGTATTCAATTGCTGTCATATACTTTTGTCACTACTGGATGAATCCCTCTGATGAGAAATGTTCAATACACTCTTCACCTAGAGATCTGAGGAAGTCAGATAATACATTACCAGCAGAATTGAACACATGTTTTTTAAGAAGTCATTTACAAAAATCAATTAAATGATTGTTTTGGGTGCTGTGTTGAGGAGTAGGTTATATTGCAGTGTCCTCCCGGATAATGGATGCTCTTTCCACTCTCATGTAAGTGTACAGAAGGCCATCTCCTCTGATTCTCTTATTAGATTTACAGTGGAAAAGTGAAAGGAGTTTCAGCTGTGGATGGCTGGTGAAATTTGTATGTACAACTACTGAATGGGCTGATGGAAACCTGAGGAAATTACTGTCTAAATTTATTTTTTGCTGTGGAAAAAAAAGTGCTACCAAATTTCTTTGGAGAGATGAACTAAGGAAACTGGGCTAGAGGACTTTGCCCAGTAGTACCTTGCAGGAGATGAGAACAGACTTTCAAGTTACTTTAGAAGTCAATTATACATCTTATACAGAGCTGGAGAACTACTACTTATTTGCATTTGGTTTTATTTTTAATTTAATCAGACAATTGCAGAGACAAGAAGGTAATTTTTATTTTTTTTCCTACAGGAATTGTTCACTTTCTTGATATAATCCTGGGGTACATTACAGTAAGGGGACAATTTGACTGACCATTCTTGAATCCGAGTACTGTGCAGTTTTCTATACAACCATGAATGTGTATTTGTGAAAGCAGACTTCTACTTTTAGATATACTGTTCTGGCTGCATACATTCTCTTTATCATCAGAAAAGGTCTGAAAGATACAGCACAATCAGCATGTATTTTTAACCCTGCAGAACACAGCTACTTAAGTGATTTCTAGATGGAAGGAGAGCAGTATAATTGGACAGAGTTTTCACATAAATCACTTCCAGCAGGAAATGTAGCTCTCTTATTGATTATATATGGAAGGCTTATTACTGAACAATGTTGGTGAAAGAAATTAATTATTCCCAAGTATGTGTAGAGAGACATACCAATAGGCATAGATTTAAGAATAATTCTATTTGCCTTCAAAGTTACTTGTTCAGTGTTAGAAGGAAATTGTTGCAATCCTTTTGAAGTATTTTCATTATAATTATCATATTAAGAAGCATAATCAATCAAAAACATTGTGAACGCATTTTATATTTTCCAGGGCATGATGTAAATTTATATACACACAGATAAATGTACCTGTTAATGAAAATGCATGATTTTTTAAATAATTAATTATGTTTCATATTTTAAAAAACATTTAAAAAATTGAATAGAAAATTATATCTTTATAAGATGACAAATGTAATCAGTAAGGTAATATATATCATGTTAAAATCACCTTCATGGCCATTTGCTGGGCTTGCTCCACAATGTCACTGCCTGCCTTGTCCTGAAGAGCCAGCACAGGAAAGAGAAATGGCACAGCAGTGTATAACAGAGAGGAGGATGATCCCTGTCCACCTGCTAGTAATCCTCTGCCTAATGTGGCACAGGATACTGCTGGCCTTCCCTGCTGCAAGGACACATCCCTGGCTCATGGTCAACAGGTGCTTTTCTGCAAAGCTGCTCTTCAGACAAGCTGTATGTAACAAAGCCTGGCTTTATTCCTTCCAGGGGCAGGACTTGGTGTGTGCCCTTGTTGAAGCCCTGGCGGTTCCTACTGGCCCCTTTTTCCAGCCTGTCAAGGCTTCTCTGAATTGAAAGACAACCATCTGGTGCAGCAAGTAAATCTAATTTTGTAACATCTGCCAACTTCTGAAATTTATCCATCAAATTTTAAAGGTAGAAGCTACTAAACCTATGTTTTTATAATTTATCATACAAATCTTCATCTTGTATTCACTTTGAGTAGTATTATGTATTAAAAGACCTCCAATAAATTAGTTACATTACTTGGTGAATAAAAGAATTGGGTCTTATTCATTATGCACAGAGGTTTCAGAATCTGACTGTACATTATTCATTCTCAAAGAACTTTCAGACACTGAATGTACAATTTTTTTCTACCTCTCCTATATGGTAATTTATTTGACAAACAATAATATGTTTTACTCTAAACTGAAATTGATATTACATTCTATAAGTGGAACTGTGTGAAGGTTACCCTTAAACTGATAGAATTTCAGGGCAGTTTTTGTGGACCTATCCTGTTTTGGAGAAGAAGGAAGTGAATACTATAAACATGAGACATTCCTTGACACTAAACAATGCCAGGGATCAGCCTTGGCCCCCTTTAGCTTTGTGCCATAAATGAAACAGCCATAGACCAGCAATTCCATTATGGTGAGCACCAAAGCAGGCACAGGTTCCAGTATTCTTATTGCCCAAGTCAGAGCAGCTCTTACATAAAACTGGATAATCCTGTTGGTTGGACAACTTGAGGTTTATTCATTGTATGTAAAACCTGGAGACATGTTTAAAGGGGCTGAAGGCCTCTGGAGATTTGAGAATGAGACATTACATAAAGCAGTAATTATATAGTAATTAATTTGCAACAATTAATACAATCAGGCAAAAAAAATATATATATTTATGCTTCTGTTGCCATGTGAACTGCATTTTTTAGCCTTTATTTTTCAGGATTTTTTTCCCCTTTGCCTATCCTCTGTTTTCATGCCTTCTCTCCTTCAAAATACCTTTACACTTAAGAAAAAATCCAAATCTAATAGAAATTATCTGAAAAGAATTCAAATTCGATCTTGGGAACTTCTATTACAGTTTTGAATTGTGGCAGAATTAAGGACTTCCCAGATCCTGCTTCCTGTAATTTTTATGTTTTTCTTTTTTCTTTCCAGAATTGAGCCCTGTGAATTTAGCTTAGAAGTCTTTCCCACATATAAATTTATACATAAGCTTTCCTTCATTTTTAGATGAGCACATAACACGCACACACACTGCATTGCAAGAAAGAATTGAAGATGGTGGAGTTATTTTTACATTATAAAGCATTTCAGTCACTGTCCAAGACAATAAAAAGCAAATTTGCATTCCATAAAGTCTATAAAAGACTGGACAGGCTATTGCTAAAGAAAACATGTTCTTGATTTCCTGTGGACACTTTCAGGGAATGATAATGATACAAATATGATAAAAACACTCAGTGATACATTCACTTCTTTAATTATGGAAGCATTTCTAAGATAAATATTAAAATGATTCATCCTTAATGTATTCACCCTAAATATATTGACAATAAAATCCCTTTCCAGGGCTCTGATTCACCTAGAGTTGTGAATCAAAGTCTAATAGCTGAAGATGATTTTGCTTTTACCTGTGCATGCTTCTGCACTGATGACTGTTGCTTTTCAGAGTGGCATCCCTAAGGAGCACTTGCAAAGACCTAGCCACCACTTTTTCTCCTGCTCTATTAAACAAAGCTGAAGATCATGCCTAGGAGCAGGAGTGGGGGTGAGTCCAGCCTTGGCCAGGGAGCCCCTGCCATGCACAGCGATCCAGGGACACCCTGGGATGGACAGGGACTGTCCGGCGGTGGCACGGCAGGGACAGGGGCTGCTCTGGGCTCCTGGACTGGGGGGTGGCTGCCTGGGTGGAGCCCCAGGAGAGCACCCAAGGGGACCTGTCTGGGACCAGCCAGGCTACACCTTTCAGGTCTCAACATTTTGCTGTTTTTCAGGTGAGAGAAAGCTAAACGCGCTTCATAATTTTGAGAATAGCGCATTTTGACAGTCATAGTGATGTGTTCATGCTTTTTTGTTTTGTTTCCTTTGAAAGCAAATGGAGGTGAGCAGAGGAAGGAACGAGGTTAAGATGAGTGTTTTTATTATCTCTCTTCTCATAATGCCGGAAATATTTTCATCTGAAATCTGTCACTTTGGATTGAGGTGACCAAAGACTTAAAATTAGTGTTCCCCTTCTCAAGGCAAGAGTTCTCACATCTTTTTTCTGCACACATTTTCGAAAGAAAGAACAGAGAACTCCTCATACTTTTGTTTTCACACACAAAGACTCATGGCAGTTCAATTGTTTCAATCCAAGAGGAATGATGGAAAAGGAAATGAGGAAAGCTCAGCTGGAAAGCTGCAAAATGGATGTGTTATGATTTGTATATCAATAATTAGAAACTGAGCAGAGCAGATGACAGAAGGGTCATCTGTTAAATGTCAGACAGAGGAGTCTTCTTCTGTACATGCAAACAAAGGCATCTTTTTTCTGCTACAGAAAAAGAAGAAGAAAATAACTACTGTATGAATAAGTATTACTCAGGAAAATTGTTAGCCTAGGAAGGGATTTGAGGATGCAAATTATGACAGACAGCAGAGGGCCAGAATATTCACAGTTTGAGGCTTCTTAAATTTGCCTAAGCAGCAGAGCTTCAGCTGAAACCTCATTTTCACAGTATGCCCGAGGTTATACTGAATGAGCAGAAAACCTGCACATAATGCATGAAACAGGAAAGCCCAAGGATGTCAGGAGAGACTGGTATTCAGAAAAAGCTTGTTTTATGAGAAGACCTTACCCCAGTATTGTTGCACCTGGTTCTAAATCTTTTGCTTTAGAAGCAAAGATAATGGCAAGAACTAAACATGNATATATATATATTAGAAAAATCTAATTTTTCTCAAATCTAAACTTTTATTTTGAATGTTCTGAGCTCAGCTATATTTTCCATTGCTCTAGCAATTTGTAACACTTATTTTTTTCTGGGTTTAGAGCTAATATTTGAACATAAAGTTGCAATTATTCCATATTACTAGATATAATTTAGATTATTTCTTGTAGCTTCTGTAGAAGAATTTGACTGTGAGAAATAGTGATATTCTGATTTATGGTCCAAATTGGAATATGTTAGAATGAGTTTCCATGAGCACCTTAAAAAATTAAGAATAACCCAGAAAAGATTTGTGCCTTGACTATNCCAGGAGAGCACCCAAGGGGACCTGTCTGGGACCAGCCAGGCTACACCTTTCAGGTCTCAACATTTTGCTGTTTTTCAGGTGAGAGAAAGCTAAACGCGCTTCATAATTTTGAGAATAGCGCATTTTGACAGTCATAGTGATGTGTTCATGCTTTTTTGTTTTGTTTCCTTTGAAAGCAAATGGAGGTGAGCAGAGGAAGGAACGAGGTTAAGATGAGTGTTTTTATTATCTCTCTTCTCATAATGCCGGAAATATTTTCATCTGAAATCTGTCACTTTGGATTGAGGTGACCAAAGACTTAAAATTAGTGTTCCCCTTCTCAAGGCAAGAGTTCTCACATCTTTTTTCTGCACACATTTTCGAAAGAAAGAACAGAGAACTCCTCATACTTTTGTTTTCACACACAAAGACTCATGGCAGTTCAATTGTTTCAATCCAAGAGGAATGATGGAAAAGGAAATGAGGAAAGCTCAGCTGGAAAGCTGCAAAATGGATGTGTTATGATTTGTATATCAATAATTAGAAACTGAGCAGAGCAGATGACAGAAGGGTCATCTGTTAAATGTCAGACAGAGGAGTCTTCTTCTGTACATGCAAACAAAGGCATCTTTTTTCTGCTACAGAAAAAGAAGAAGAAAATAACTACTGTATGAATAAGTATTACTCAGGAAAATTGTTAGCCTAGGAAGGGATTTGAGGATGCAAATTATGACAGACAGCAGAGGGCCAGAATATTCACAGTTTGAGGCTTCTTAAATTTGCCTAAGCAGCAGAGCTTCAGCTGAAACCTCATTTTCACAGTATGCCCGAGGTTATACTGAATGAGCAGAAAACCTGCACATAATGCATGAAACAGGAAAGCCCAAGGATGTCAGGAGAGACTGGTATTCAGAAAAAGCTTGTTTTATGAGAAGACCTTACCCCAGTATTGTTGCAC
Organism: Toxostoma redivivum; assembly: GCA_013397375.1. Taxonomy (NCBI): domain Eukaryota; kingdom Metazoa; phylum Chordata; class Aves; order Passeriformes; family Mimidae; genus Toxostoma; species Toxostoma redivivum. Next base: position 131,767 of record VXBI01007776.1, on the reverse strand, counting down.
CTGGTTCTAAATCTTTTGCTTTAGAAGCAAAGATAATGGCAAGAACTAAACATGGCAAGGAACCCCTTTTTTCACCTTTGTTCACAACTATCCCATTTAAATTGTAAAATGATGTAATGAGCAACTCAGAAACATAATTGTGATTTTTCCCAATATATTTTTAAAAAATTAGGGATGGTAAAAACCTATGTATTGGGGAAAGTAAAAGAACAGAAAGGAAAGTTAGTGAATGCAAGATCTGATAAAGGGAATAGCAGGGAAGGAGAAAGGCAAGAGAAAATTTAGTGATGAAAGTTGATTATTCTCATTTTTATTAGTCCACTTCTGGCCACTGATACTTATTAGTGGAAAAAAGCAGCAGAATACTACAACAGCAGTTTTCTCCTTACTATTAACGAAACATCTGAAGAGGCAGCTCAAACCATTTACAATATACAAGCTGAATGTTGTCTAAAAATTAGTTACAAGTAGAATTTAGCAAAGAATACTGGATGAAATACATATATTAGATATATATGTATATTCTAATATATATATATATTAGAAAAATCTAATTNTAAAAAATTAAGAATAACCCAGAAAAGATTTGTGCCTTGACTATTTCTTTTTTCCTAGAATAAAAAATTTCAAAGTAGATGGATAGGGTTAGGAATAATGTATATTAGAGTAGGAAATTATCAAATAGAAAATAATAACTGTCTTGCCTGCTTTTAGAGAAAATTAATAAAAATACTTTCAGATGTCCAACCAAACAGTGTTCATATTAGAGGTAAATTGTCACATGAAGCCTAAGTATGTAATAATATATTAGTGTAAGCATGAATTTTGAACCCAAAATGTCTTCATAATTTTTTTGCAAGACTAAGTATGAGTGCTAGTGAGAAAAAGGGTGATAAGAAAAATCAAATAGATTCAAGAAAGTGTAAGTTAAACTTTTATGTGTGAAAATTTAAAAAATATGGAGTTAATATTTCTAAACAAGCAGAAATTGTATTTATGCATTCATTTATAATTATTTTATTTAATTATAGTTGGAGTCATTTGGACTTCTGTGCACTTTAGCAGCAGTAACTTCAGTAAGTTCAGTCACAATTCTTTCAGACAATAGAGAAAAAAAAATACTGTATTTTCCTGTGGGTTTAATTAACTCAGCTGATCTCTCCAAAACACTGGTGGATGCATTGTCAAAAATTGTTTTAGAAATTTATAAAATATAGTTCTCAGTACATTTCAGTGGAGTTTTTTCTTTATTTAAGAGTTTTCATTTAGAGTCCTAGTTTTTCTAGTCACTGAAGAAGAGTAATTCTGACTAATTTTGAAAGCAGTTTGTATGATTGCTTGAGGTCTAGCCTTTTGCTCTTTCCTTCCTTGCTGCAGGCAAGTTCAATCACTTAGGGAAATGAACACTGAATAATAATTGCATTTGGTGAAAGCATACTGGGCCAAATCGGTGTAAGATAATTTCAGCTCTATAGCTTCTCTCTGAACTCCATTTTGGATTTTAACATCAAGCAAAAATTAATGAAAATACTGAATAATCTGGAATTGTTTTATAGAGTCTTTTTTGAGAAAATGCCATCAGTATTTCCACTTCATGTACAGCTTAATTGTTCATAAATTTAAGTATATGATTTTTTTAATTCAATACTTTGTGCAACTACACTGTCCTTAAGTAATTAATATTCCTTTGGGCTGCAGTATTTGCCCTTCATCAAAAAGGACAATTATTTATTTATTGAATATCCATTAGATTGACTGACATATACATTTCTTTAATTTATTTATCTGCACATTTGTGAGGAATTATTATTTTCCCATGGTAGGTTAATTGCCATTGTTACAACATTACCAGAATACTTCCTATCCAAAATCATATTTCTTTTCACTTAAGTGTATATCACAATTGCATTATAAGACTGGAGTACTAGTCAATTAAGGGTTGATGAATTATGAAGAGTAAATAACTTCAAATGCTTGGTAGGATTAAGTCTTTCAGGTTAAAAGGTTAATTAAGTCTGAAATTAATCATAAGCAATTGGTTTATTTTTTATTATGCAGTGAATGACTATGTATGAGTAGCCATGACTCTCTAAAGTTGATGAGGTCTTTTCATAATATTACGAGTTTATCAAGGGAAATATTCTGGAGGAAGTTGAGGAGTGGAAGGGCTGACACTTCCATGTCCCTTCCAGTGCCAGCGCTGCAATCGAGCAGGGGCTGCCCACGCCAGCCTGGCTTCAGTGAGAGAAATCAACTGACTCAGGTCTGTCACTAACTGTCCTCTGGAAAATCTGGAACAAGTGTATCCAACTTCCTACTGATGGAAGGTCAGGGTGACGTGGCATCCTTTCTGTACATTGCTGCACTCAGGGGGACTTTCTACTACTTTTAAGGTGGAAAAGATAATAAGAAAAGATAATAAGAAAAGATAATAATCTCCAACAATTCTGGTCTATGAGCCCTTCTGGAAGTGCTAATAGAGTATTTGGGTAATTGGGACTTTTCCTCTTGCCATATATATGGATTATTCTGCTTTAATCAAAAAATGAAAGACTTGTTTTAAGCAAAAAAAGAGCAAACCTATATTATTTTTAACTCTTATGCTTTACCATCTTGAGATAACAGGTAATATCTGGAGCCAATTTATTAGGAAAACCACTTAGGTTTTAATCACTTTACACTTAGGAATAATTTTTAAAATTGCATAGTAATAATATATATAATAATAATGCATCATTCTATATATATAATTTGCATATATGCAATGGATATGATATAATACTTAAAATGGATATTATAAAATAATTATATTTTAAAATGAAAAATACCTTGGTTATATACCTTATATATGTTTTATATTTCGGACATTAATATGATTTTATGTGTATTTTTTCCTGGATATGCAGTGTCTACTGTCTACGTACTGAACAATAATTTGAAACTGTTCATTTCTTAAAGTAGAGGTCTTATTCCAAGGAGAATATTAGGTAATGAATCACTGGCTCTACTATTCATGGAAGTGTTATATTCTTAATTTTTCTCCTGATACATGTCATAATCTTAGGCTCAAAGTAAAACGCATGTTTTATCTTTGTGTTTAAGAAAATGAGCTGCTGATTTCTTCCAATATATTTTGTCTCAGAAATCACAAGCAAAAAGCTCATTAACATCTTTGCTTCTGCTGCCTCTTAGAAGAGATTTGTTCATTACAATGAAAATGGAAATACGATTTGATAAAGCTTGTTGCAACTCTTACAGATGCATACAATAAATTACTGAGGAAGGAAGGTAGAGCTTTTCATGTCATATTAAGGTTAGCATCTGTCATATATTCAGGTATGCAAGAAAGTTATGTAACAAACTGGGGGGTAACAGGTCCCTTAGATTTCAGAATAATTTTAAGACTAAAAGACTGAAAACCAAAAAATAATACTATCAAAAAGATGCACTCATGCACTTTTATTTTATATGTTACTATAATTACTATTATTAGTAATAATATTATTTAAACCAATAATTTTATAAGTATAGATTGATTTAATNAAAAACCAAAAAATAATACTATCAAAAAGATGCACTCATGCACTTTTATTTTATATGTTACTATAATTACTATTATTAGTAATAATATTATTTAAACCAATAATTTTATAAGTATAGATTGATTTAATGAAGATTTTACTGAATGAAATTGCAACAGAAGTCATACTAATTCTGGAAAGAGAGTAGAATGGATCAATTTAGAAAACCTGTTCTAAATAGATTTTATACTGCATGAATAACCTTAAACATCTGTTTTGTCCTACTGAAAGAAGTTGAATGTAAGAATTAATTTTTTGCACGTGATTTATTATATGTAAATAACAAATTATTTTCTGTAATTAGGACTGTAAAATGGTGATTTAGTTTGATCTTGATTTATAGCAATCCTGGGAAGAGACAGGTCATTTGCTTTTGAATATCTTGCTCACTAAAATAAAACAATGGCCAATTCTTAAAAATTACTGTAATGTGAGCAGCTGGTGAAGAGTTTAGCAACTTTAATTGCTTATCTTAGAGTCAAATTGCTAAAAATAAGGTATGAACACAAGAAATGAGTGTTCTGATTGAATTCTACAGTGAAAACTTCAACAGTAGTAATCAAAATTACACTACATAGTAAAGAAAAATAGAACCTCCACCACTTCATAGTTTCAAAATGTGTGTTTTAATTATGAATTTACAAAGTTTGCCCTCATTTTCTTTTTGTCTTTTAAAATATCCATGCTTTTTTTTGAATTCAGGTGTTTCCTTACAGACATTGTAAGTTCTGGTTCTAAGTGACAGGAACATCAATTCTCATATTCTTCCCACTTAACTTCTGTTGGAAATGAGTATTATCTTTAAAACCTATCTGCTGAAATATGGAGGTACTTTTCCTTATTAAATACTCAGGAAACTAACTAATTTACTCTATAAATTTGTTAGAAGTAATTATATTAAATATTTAATGAAAATATAGTTACAAACATGCTCTCAGAATTATTAACCTTGAAGTGGCAGGGAGTTGTCACATATATATACTAACAAGTATATCAGGAATAGAAAACTAACTTTCTGTAGTTTCTGAAAATATCCAACACATTTCTTAAAAAGAAAATTCTCTATGCTATAGCATATGATATAGCACATTAAACCACAACAACTCGGAACTAATTACAACAGGGTTTCTTGAGTATGGAGGAGTTAAACTAATTGTTTAAACAATTAGTGCTTTTTGGACTAGTGTCTTCACAGGCATAAAACCAAAATATAGGGAGAATATGTTTAAAAAACATTAGCTCCAATTTCAGAATTGTTACTCTAAGAGCTAACCTGTGTACTACTGTAACACTTTATAAAAAGGTAGAGAAGTAAATAACTTTACTTAAGAAAATTATTTATTTAGAAATAAAATGAAATTGTGTGGATTATCTTTCCTTTCACAAGAGTTATACTGATTTATGCTAGTAAAGATTATCAAGGTATTGGTCATGGTAGTTTATCTAAACTGCCTTCAAGTTTTTGCCTCCTCAACTAGCATGAGGTTTATTCTTAGTGAAGAGACACTATTTTGTAGAATCAAACTTAGTCATAAATACTTCAAATAATCTTTTATTTAATTCCAACCCCCCACATCCTGGGAAACTTTGGAAGTATAAATTTTTCAAACTCATAGAAATAATCAAAGATATATCTTTCATTACTAGATCTTCAGTAACTGTGGTACTTAGGAATAATGCACCTCCTTTGTCATACTTTCAGTTGCACTGACTTATTTTCCAGTGTACATGAAATTGCTAGTTAACTTAATTTCCATTCTTTGCAAGTCACCTTTTGTATATACTTTATGAAATTATTTTCAGTGTTCTGAAGATTGCATGTATTTGTACTTCTCACTGTTTATATGATGGTGAGTGTAAGTTTACATTCATTACATGCAGTGTATTCTCCTGATCTATCCATGCTGAAAGTCTTCTCACTGACATTGGTTTAGATTCATGATTGTTACTCCTCTGCAAAGGAACCATAGTTTTTATGATTAATTTTTAACCTAATGAAGAATTCACTTTATTGTGTGCAGCTGTATCTCACATGTGTATTTATATAAGCTCAGCTAGCAGCTAGTTTACAGTGGAATTTAAGCCATGAGTATTAATCTTTCTCTGTCAGCTTTTTCTCTTTATTTTTTTTTCTTCTAATTTCCTCTTAAAGTCTGAGTAACTTAAAGTTGGATAGTTAGAGTTTGCTAAATCAATGCCTTGTGAAATGCTTCATTTCAATTGAATGGTGTTTTAAAATTTGCCAAGTACTCTTGTTTTCCAAAATTTGTGAGTGAAAGTTTTTGTGCAACCTCCTGAAAATATTGTCATGAAAACATGTGCTGCCTCAGGGTGTAAAATTTAAGCCCCCTTAAAGGAGCTCATTGAGAGAGTCCTGGCCTTTACATCTCTATCTTTTATTTAGAAAATAAGAAAACAAAGTGTTATCCTACAATTTGTAATATCTGCTGATACTACATCTACCAGTATATGAGGACTCATCTTCCAACAATATGTTATCAAAAGAGGAATAAGCATTTACTTGTTTGGGTTGAGTTGAAAGGTGTCAAACAGAAGGATTATTTAATAAGGATGATGACAACTTTTCTTTATTTAGAAAATAAACAAAAAAACCCTCCAAACACTTAGTAGATTGTCTCATAATGTTTTTACTTCATTTGGAATGCTTGCATCATTTCTGACACATTTCTACTGTTTGTTAAGCTATGAATAATTTTATCAATAATCTGAATTTGGCAAAGACAATATCAGTGTAGCATGGTTGAGAACAGAATTGCTCAAATGCCAAAAGGAAGCCTTTCATTTGATGTCAATATTTTGGACGAGTTACTTCATTATTTAACTTTGTATTTCAAAAGAATGTGTTTGCAGTTGGGCTTATTCTGCAGCACACATGGAAGTGCACTGCATTCTGATTGTTTACCAGTTGTACTCCAGGCATTCTCAAGGTTATTTTTCACTTTCAGGAAATTTGCTCTTTTGGATATTCAGCCATCCTTGAATATTCTATGATCTCTAACAGGATTCCTATACTGAGGATACCGTTTATGTCCAACATTTGTCCTCCAGAAAAGTTTAAACCAGGTGCATCATCATTAAATTCAAATTTAAAAATATATAACATGGATTTTAATTGCCTTTGGCCCAGAAAATGGAAAAATTCTTTCTACCGTGAATATAAATTTTCAAACTCTTAAAATCAATTTTTGTTTCTGATTACTGGTCTACATTTTTTGTTACAGCACTAAACCCTGTGACACTTCTAGCTGTCTTGTGGTTACAAAATTCTCTTTGAAAGAGTTAGAAAGGGAAGCTGGGGGTCAAAATATCATTGTAAGTTCAGAAAAGATAAAATACTGTTGGTTTTGCAAAGGATGCTCTTTGGCAAACAACCTGCCCTTGAGAGTCTCTTTTATGTACTCTATAATATCTATGCTGAGATCTATGAGGCATGTTCTCTTTCTAATTTTTTTCCCTATGCAGAAAAAATGAGAGGGAAATGAAGCAGAGAGAAAACGTTGAGGTCTTTCACTTCTTCAATTAAAAGTGTGGCAAGGGAGGCATCATTTGGTTAAATCAGCGGATTTTAAAATTACCTGTTACTTTTCTTCATTGTGTATCCATTTAAACAGATTTAAAAAAAAAAAGAAAAAAAAGCATAATTTTGTGGTAGAATTTGCAATAAATTCTTTTCCTAATTAACCCTTCAGGGGAATATGTGCAAGCAAGTGTAGTAGCAGTGGAAGGGTGTATGTCCATGTGGCAGTAATATCACCATCCACTGGCATCGTATGGTAGCTATTACATAATTCCTAGAAGAGGAGAAAATTGACCATATTCTGGTCTGTAGCTAATTCCACTAACACAACTTGACTAGAAGACACAGGAACCTAAATATGAGCTGACAAAAAACACCTAGACCACCATGCCTCCAGAATCCCCTTAAGTATGGGAACACTTACATTAGTAAACTCCGCTTTTTGTTTTAAGAGGTTTTGGTTGTTTGGTTTGTTGTTGTTGCTGGTTGGTTGGTTTAAATTTTATTTTATTTATTTTATTTTGCTTTAATTTACTTATACAGTAGGTAACAATAGCCTCTATGAAGGTAAAGGATGTGTACTGATATGTACCATACACAACCAAACTCACAAAAGATGGGTTCTACCAATAAGGTCTTTAATTTTAAGATTTGAATTAAAAAGATTTAAGTTCATGCTTTTATTGAGAAGTATCCCTTGCTTGACTCCAGTTGTCAACATTCTTAGTACTGCATTTTCTTGTTATTCATCCTTTCACTTAATTATAATAATTTAAGTACTGATGTGCCTTGCCATACCCCTTACTTGATTTGAGATTAACAGTGCATTTTCCAAAACAACTAGTAATTATAAAACCATCTATAAAATTGTCTATAAAGTAGATGCAGATGTTAAAAATATTTTTAACAAATGAACATTTTTTAAGGCAACAGGATAGGTTTGGTCTGCTCTTTCCCATGCTCTTGAAGACAAATGGAGCCACTCATCACAACATCATTAAAGAGCTTCTTTCTGCTTACTTAGACTAGTAATCAAATAACACTTTAGTTGCCTTCTGATCCTTCCCCCCCCCACTTTTAAATGTTATTTTGAGAATGACATTTAGATAAAGATTGTAATTGTGACATGAGTAAAAAATAGACTTACTACCTCAAAATATAAATCAATACTAGTCTCTGAAATGTATGTGATACACAGAATAGCTTATATTGTGTGGAAATTGTGAAACAACTTTTGAAATAAATTTTGGGAAATTTCAAAGATGCCTGACATTGACTATACCTAGTAATGTGACACATGAGTATTTCTAGTGCTGTTTGATTACCTAAAGCTAAGGAGATATGTTTACTATTTGAGAATGTTAATATAATATTTATAGAAGTTTATAGTTACCAAGAAATACTTTGATTTCACAGGCATGCTACAGAAATCAAATGGAAATACACATTTTGTTTTATTCTGAAAGAAAAAATGTTTTCTTATGCCAACTATGTTAAAATTACAAGAAACCTCTTTTTAAGTTACACCTGGAAGCAATAAGGCAATTTGATGCCCACATTCTTATTTGGCTGAGGTCTTTATTTTTCCTGTAGAAATGTTAGTCTCAGTTGCACATCTTGCTTTCACCCAGAATCTTTAAGACATAAAACCAACAGTGCTGAAGAATACAGTGAAATACAGCTCTGTCTTGACTTATTAATATTTGTCTGACTGAAGTATAAGCTTTCACTCAACTGCAGAGCCTTACAGATACAGACAGGGATTGTACAATTTATCCATAATTTATACTATTTTGGAAAATACTGATGTTTAATGGTGGTTGTAAATCTCTGCATGTAGCTAAGTATGGGATCTCCACTCACACAGCATTTTGCAGACTGCAATAGTGGATATAGAAGCGATTCTGATGATGTGCCTTCTGAAATGGAGTTTCATTTGCACCCTTCTAAAGGGTGCTGAAGGGCTGTGGAGGGTTCAGAGAAGAACTACAATAATGTCTCAAGTGGAATAATTTTAATAGACAGTTAAAAGGGAATTTGATTACAATTTTAGGCATATCTAGAGGGACAGAACCTCTAACAATAGATGAGATTTTATTGAACAAAGGAGTAACTAACTTTGGTTTAGTGAAATTTCAACTAAGAAAAGAATAAATTGGAAGACAGATCAATATTTGATTGGAAAACTATTGAGAAAAAAAAAGCAATAAACAAAGTTCTGTCAAAGTCACTCATAATTTTAATTATTGAAATCATAAATAAGGTTTTTTTCTAAAAGATGTTTTAGCTCCAGCACAAGTTTTTGATCATATAAAAAAGGACAGTGCCACAATCTTCTGTGGTGAAGAACTACTAGATGACATTGTAACATTACACAATATATTGGCTAAATAATAAAAAATATTTCTTTTAGGAACACTGAAGTATTTAGGTATTTTATTTTTTTTATAATCTTTGGATATTTATAATTTAATTAGAAAAGATAATAAAAGGAAGCAGTACTGAAGGATAGTTTATTACCATTAAACTGCTTGCAAATACATCCAGTGCTGTTGTATCATAAGATTCAGTTGTGGTAATCTGCTATAAACACCAAAGAGGCCGAAAAATAAATATCAAGATATTTCAATTTCATACCTATATCTTTTGAAAGGGATGTGCTAAATGTTTTGATTACTTTTTCAATTTATGGTCACCTTCAAACTATTTCCTTCGTTTAAATTATTAATACTGCTTTAAAACATTTTTTTTTGTTCTACTTCAGTTTTTCTTCAAGTCCTCTGTCTTGAAAAATAGCTGCTCATGGTTTAGATCAGAGTACAGAACAGACTTTCTAATCTGCCTTGATACATTCAAATTGTTTTTCACCTGCAGGTCAAGTTATATAACTTTGCCTAGTTACAACAATTGAATTTCTCCCTCTGCAGCTCATAACTTGGTATTTGAATTCATCATTACAGAGCTTTAAACAGCCATCTTCATTGAGTGAGGATATTACTTGTTTTATCTGTTAGATAAGAGATGTGGTGAAAATATCCAAGAGAGTGAACATTTGATAGTGCTTTGGATTAAGTTATTATGCATTGAAGTCATTATACATTGACATTTCCTACTTTATCAGTGAAGTTTCAAAAAATATAAACATGCACATTTATTTTTATGCAGTTTCTATTTTCTGTGCATTTGTGTTAGTAAGAGGGAATGCTAGTTACTGTACCTTGAGTTACAACACTCTCTTGGTGCAGGTGTAGGTATTGTGCTGTCTTTCAAGTGTAAGTATACTTAATGTTTTATGTCTGCTTCCATAGAAAACTTTAACAGCAGGCTGTGCAAGGTACCTCACAAATCATCAGCAACACATGATCTCCAAGACAGCTCTTGGCTATATTTTCTATTAGGATACAGCTGTTCCCAGACTTGGATACAGCTATTCCCAAGATTGTGCTGATGCTTCAAAGACAAAGAACCTTGCCACCCATCCCCTGGAGCCTTGGGCTGTGTCTCTCCCCCGTGTCCACAGGACAGGGCTGCCATGCAAAGAGCAGAAGGAAGCAAGAGGGGGCCTTGGGCTGCAGGGTGGCCCAGGGACAATGCTCAGATCCTGAGAGTGCAGTGGCCATGACCAGACTGCAAATCACAAGAACTGTCAAGGTGCTTCTGAAGGGCTCCACAACACTCCGAGATATTGGCCACTCCTCCCAGCCTGTCATCAGCAAACTTGCTAACAGGGATGTGACATGGGAATTAATGATTTTCATGTTGAATACATTAAAGTAAAAAAATAAATAGAAGTTATTAAATATATCAATCCAGATGCAATGAATACCAGGTAAAAAGTGAATTTTATGGTTATAAGTGAGGGAGAGGTTGGAGAATGATCTGGTCAGAGTAAGATGAGAAAGTGATGCACAAGCAAAATATATACAGAGATTCCCATGGGAGAACCTGGCAAACAGTTTCTTTACTGGATTCACTAATAGAAAGCAGTGAGCAATTCAATAGATTTAACCTTCCCTAACAGAAAGGGTAGATCCATACATGCTCAGCCTAGGCAACAGACAATCTATTATTTCCCAACCAAGAGTTCAGAACTTTCATCTGACTGCTGTTACATACTTTGCGGTATTTCCAACGTACTCCAAAATACATTCTAAGAATTTGCAAAGTACATTGTAAGAATGTACAAAATACAAGTAGGAAGCAAAACTACAGTGCAGCAAATGTCCATGTGTAAAGGCTGCTAGCTGTTCACTGTGTCAAAAGACTCAAAATCATCTACCAAAATCTGTCCACATAGGGAAGAGCTAAGTCTCTACGTGAAACAAAAGCTACACAAGAAACATTGGTATTACCTTAAACTTGTCTAATGCAAACTTTTTTCATTGCTTCAGTTTTCTAATCAATGTCTCAGATTTAAGACATTGCACCTGACTGAGAAGAACTTGAGACAGATTTATGTCTCTTCTGTGGGATTAAGATCTTTTTTATATCACCATTTTTGTAGAAGGTATAAATCTGTTGATACAGATAGTGCTCTTACTGTTAAATTTAAAAATCACAAAGAAAACACACTGCCTACCAGATTTTCTTTTTAATAAAAGATTAATTTACATGTCACTCAGCAATCTTTAATGTAGATCTAGAGCAGCATAGCCACTTTACCTCTCTAAGCAGAGCCTAACTGGTTTTGCACACTCAGCCAAGTCAACAGCTGGACTTATTTCCCAGATAAGACCTTTTACCTCAGACACGTGAAACAGGGATTTCAGTTCAAACCCACTATCAGTATGTTTTTTCTATGGATTTTTTTGCTAGAGGTCTTATAGGGATTCTGCATCACCCTGGGAATTGGGAAAGAACTCATCACTTTATCAGAGCTGAAAACAAGTGATAGAATAAAAATTATTTGTGCTCATTCTTCTATAGAGATCTTAGAAAGGAATTCAATCATGCTCTCATTATTATATTTGGAACAATGCATATGCTATAACAGTACAATATTCTTTAGGATAATTCCTGGTATTTAGGCAGAAAAGAGAGGTATAAAGATTCATCTATTTGATTCCTATTAAGTGAATATATGGCAGACAAATCATAACAAATCATGGTGCCAGCAAGTTCTTATACATATATATGCACATTTATATACTGCAAAGTACAGAAGTAATGATTTTTTTTAATGGCACAAAACCTTTCTAATTACTAATTACTATAATAAGGTGAACATCTACTATGTGACTATCAAAAACTGGGCATAGACATAAAAACTGAATCAGCTGCTATGGGTACTATTAAGACCAATAACTTTCACCATTAAATAAATGGAATAAGTTTTACACAAAGCATTTGTGATTTTCCAGGTTGTTGTCTTGAATAACATATTATTTAAATTAAACAAATAGTGAAAATTTATGACTCATTTTTTCCAGTAATTGAAATGTTTTATTCATAAATAGAGCCCTTTGTACTTTCAGATATAAAGAGAGCTTCTATATAAAATTGACACAGCATGGGAATTTTTAATGTAAATACATTTTATTGCCTCCAAAATTATCTGATGGTTTAGATAAGGAAGGATGTCAAACACATGAATTTATAAAAAGTTCAATTTATATTTTATTATTAGGGAGCAAGATTATTTTCACACAAAGTAATCTGAATTTCTGCTTCAATGACTTCATCCACAAAAGTCATTGTATTGTTAAAATCAGTGAAACTCCTTGTATCTTTTACATATACTAAATCAAACCTCTAGGACTGGATTCAGTGGTCCAAGAAACCAAAGTGGCTTGAGTTTATAGTCTTTCAGAATTCTATTTAAGTGAGACTCATTTTAAGTAATTCAAAGATGCAGTCATTTCGTGCCAAGAGAAAAACCTGCAATGTCCAACCTTATTCTTTATTGCTCTAAGCTTCCAGTATCTCCCGAATCAACAGCAATGTCTGTGAAAGCTCAATAGTCTGAATCACATTTGACTGGTTCCTATTTGGCCTTGCTGTCCTGTATTTCCCTAGAAGTCTCACAAACCTAAGCAAACACTTCCTAATTCTGATCAGACTTGAATGGAGCCCACATAGACAGAACTCTATCTCTTGGAAAACAAAAGATAATATTAAATGGTAATTAAGGTCCCTTTGATAAGCTTTCTGGTAGGAAAACCTGAAACTCAGTATATAGGTTTCCTTTATGGGATATATTAAAAACAAGTTATAGACTCTAACAATAGGATATCAATGTTCATATGAATATTTCTCTTGGTGAACCTTTGAGACCTTCACCTGGGTGCTGCTGTAGGTTCTGATACACCTGATCTGACATTGCTGTGAAATTCTTCCAGATAAATGAAGAATGACATGTCTATTTTCACTATCTTTGAATCTGTGATTTTGAAGATTAAGAGAGAATGGAAGTACTTTGTAAGCTGGGGGGGCTTGATACTGGAGAATTTGGGAGGGGCTGAGGGGGGAAGAAGAGAGAAATCTTACTATTCCAAGTCCAAGATAGGATGAGAGGATACTGGGACACTTACAAATTGAAGGTATGGATTAGGGAGGTGAATGAGGATCTCAGCCTGAGCCTCAGCTGGAACATATAGACAAACTCTGGCACCCCAAATCACCAAGTTATATGCTGCCACTGATTCTTAAAATTTGCTATATATGCAGAAGTTGTGGTAATTTTTAAACTCGTCATACCCCTTCAACAGTGAGCATGTTTGGTGTTAATTTTTTTTTTTCTGAAAGCAATCATTTCCATTTTAGCAGCAAAAGAGGTCCAAACACATCCATTCTATTTTGGTGATGATATCACCATTCATTTGGCTATGAGTTCTTTTGTTTGTCTGTTCAGTAACAAAAAAAAATCCTTGTTGATTATGTATTAGCCATACCTGCAGCTTCCTATATCTGTGTGATCAGTTGGATATAACACAGTTTGTCAGTGTAGAAAGCAGGTCTTCCAATGTGTTCAAGTAATTGAAACAGGGATTATGTCTTTGTTAAGGAAGGGGATTAGTGCCTGGAGCAGTTATCTTTGCAATGACAGCAGTGAACTTCAGTGAGAATAAAGGTAAATGTCTATCTTCATGACATACAATATGAGCTACTGACTCATCAAGCTGTTTCTCATTTGTCTAGTTAGATTCTCATGCTTTCATTTTCATGCTCCTTGGAGTTAAACAGTTTGTTCTTATCAGATTAACAATTTTTTTTTGAAGGAAAAAAACCCTACCCAAACCCCCACATGTTTCTCAGAGGAGGAAGAAACCCACCTATTCACTCATTGACTGGTACAGTGATGCATGGATCAAAATGTTAGTCTCTGCTATTTTCCAAATTTTTATGTATATACATGCAGCTTGTTGTTAATCAGAAGTGTTTCCAATATGTGTTGGAGGGGTGTGTGTGCATTTATTGATTTATTTATCATTTGAAAGCAAAGTTTGCTTATTTACAAAACATGAGCCATGACGCTTGAAAATACTTCACAGAAAATCCTCACCTTGAAGACAGCCAACTAGTGCTTCAGTGAAATTAAATGCTGTGACTAATGCCAGCAATTATCTTCCTTTATCAATATCTATAAAGGGTCTATTTGTTTCCATGTTGGTGCTTACCAAATTGATCTGTTTTAGTGAGTGCTGAAGTGCAGATTTATTAGTATTTCTCTCAGTATTGGAACAGGAGAGCAGCAGACACAGATCTGCTCAGAGAAAAGCTAAATGGGTTTTTATTTTTTTGTAACTATGAATTTATGACACAGAACTGACAACCAGGAGAGGCTGCAATGAGGATTGCTGAGAGTCTGGTCACTGCATTAACAAGATCAGAGGGCAACATCATTGGTACAAGACCATCCCCTCATTGCCTGATTTAGCTGAAACTACTTGAAGATTAAACCAAAGGACCACACATGAAATCTCACAATGTAGATATTTAATGTTTTATGGAGGGAAAGTAACACTTTATAAGTTGAAAAAGAGCTGTGTAAAAGAAAGAGATCAACAGTGACACTGTAGTTACAACCATGTATTTAATTTAATTCTAATGTCGCACACGCCAGACAATGGAAGGAAAATTCTAACTTCCATTTAAAATCCAACTTTCAGCAGAGACATTGGAAGGTACTGTACTAATACCAAACTTATGAAGATGTTAGTACCTTCCCTTTTTATTTTTTTTTGGCTTGTGCTAGAGGTGAATACTATTCCAGTCACCTTTTACTTTCAGAAGATTTAATTATCATAATTAGCTTTAATTTTGTGTTGATTTAAGTGCCTCAAAGGAATTACATTAGTAAGGTCCAGACTCTATATGCAAATAAAACAGATACAGTTAAAAGCCTTGTGATTTGTACTCCTTATTGTAATAGAATGCAGTCTTGGAAGTCAACTCTATCCGACTCTATCCAGTCACATATTTCAATCTGACCTGACAGAAAATTTACAAATGTTGCCAGAGTGATTTTTCATTTTGAAAGAAAATAATGTGTTTAGCTAAAAGTATGAGCTGCAGCAGTCTATGCTTCAGACATCTAAGCATATTTTCAACATATTTATTTTGTTATGAATATTCATCTGATTTTGTGTTACAGCCCTGCTTACATACCTAACTGCAAACACCCTATATTGCATAAGATACAGACCTTGCCATGACAAAAGCACATTAACAGTACAGGAAATGCCAATTTATGTCCAGCACACAAAGGTGCAAAGATTATTCTCAGGTCTTATGGGGGACTAAAAAAAGTTCAAGTCAGCTCCATGACTGTGGAGTCCTGTACAGTCAACCTTGAACTCATATTCTTTGTTGCTGTCCAACATACTCATGCTTTTCAAACATAGATCTATTTCTGGTATTCCCAGTGCATTATGTACATTTCACTACTTCTGCCACAGGTTTATGTATTCTGGGACTGGTACAACTTGGAGCCATTTCCTCTTGTCCTTCACTCGTTATCTTGGAAAAGAGACTGACACCTCCCTCACCACAACATCTTTTAGGGCAGTTGGAGGGAACAATAATGTCCTTCCTGAGCCTCCTTTTCTCTAGGCTGTACACTTTCCTCAGCTGCTCCTCATCACACTTGTGCTCCAGACCCTTCCCCAGCTCCATTGCCCTTCTCTGGACTCGCTCCAGCCCCTCAATGCATTTCTTGTAGTGCCCAAAACTGGACACAGGATTTGAGCTGTGGCCTCACCAGTGCCCAGGACAGGGGGACAATTCCTGCCCTGGTCCTGCTGCCACACTATTGCTGATCCAGCCCAGGTGCCCTTGGCCTTCCTGGCCCCTGGGCACACCTGGCTCATGTTCAGCTTACTGTTCATCAACATCCCCAGGTGCTTTTCTGCCAGGCACCTTTCCAGCTACTCTTCCCTAAATCTGGTGCATTGCCTGGGGTTCTTGTGACCCAAAAGCAGGACCCAGTACTTTCCCTTGTTGAAGCTTGTGCAGTTTGCCTCAGCCCTTCAATGCAGCCTGTCCAAGCCCCTCTGTCCTCATACTCTCCAGCAGATTAGCACTCTGCCTAGCTTGGAGTGCTAGGTGCTCTTGATATCCTTGTCCAGACTATTGATAAAGAGATACAGGACTCTTCCCAACACTGAGCCTTGGGAAACCTCTGATGACTGGGCAGCAGCTGGATCTAATTCCACTCACCATCACTCTTTGAGCTCAGCCATCCAGGCACTGTGGCTTACCTGGCATAAGTGCCATATAAAAATATGGAAGATTAGGTTCTGTTTAATTTTTTGGTGTCTTTCAAACTATGATAACACCATAATGTGCTAATTAATTTTACTTTTACAGTACTTTCTTTCAACCTGATTTTCATCAAATGAAAATTTAAGAAAATTAAACCAGAGATGAAATGTTGCCAATGTATAAAATTATTGTTTTGAAAGCATTATGAAAACACTTGTAAAATGGCATATAAAGGCTTTCTGAGCTTCTGTACAGCTCAATCTAGTAAGGAAAATGGTCACTGGATTAGAGCTTGCAAAATCAATTTTGAGGCTAGTTACAGCCTGAAAATAAAAATAAAAAATAGAACTTGATGTTACAAATGCTGATAAGTGTAGTGAGTTGCTGAAATGTCTCTTTTTAATGCACCCAGGTTTGAGCTATAGATATGTTATTGAGATAAGCAGACATTGTTAATAAAATTGAAACTTACAGTACTGTCATCTAGGAAACCATTCATAGAATAGAAAGATTTATTTTAATCAGTGAATGCATGGAAAAACACAGAATGTTTCATAACACTGAGTTATTTGAATGCTTTACTCCCAGATGGTATTCTTATATTCAGTCTCTCCATTCCTTCCAAGGTGAAAAACAAAAGTAAACAAAGACACACTTGTTTGCTCTCATTGAAACCATCTTGAATGCTTCAAATATAATCACTTCAAACCATGAACCCTTCCTCTTACTAAAATTCATTCTGTAACACAAGAAATATCAACTATATTTAAGAAAACTAAACTGCTCTCACCATTCTGTACAAAAGAATAAATCATGTCAGTGACGTTGCATTTTAATCACTATTGAAAGTAAACAGGAAAATATTTTAAAGAAAATATTCATTAATTTATATATGAGGAAACTTGAAACTGAATGGCTTTGGTGACTGAAAGACGCTTACTAGTAGTTCAGATAATTTAATTGGTCCCAAGCATAGAATACTATTACTCTGTGTCTGTGGGTGCTCAGTAATTAATATAAAACCAAAGAGGAGAGGAGAGCAGAGGAGAGAGGAGAGGAGAGGAGAGGAGAGGAGAGGAGAGGAGAGGAGAGGAGAGATTACTACAATTTTGTTTAATTGACTGTCAGAACTCTGTTCCATGTTTAAAGATCCCATAGTCAGATCAAAGAAGCCACCATAACTTCATCCAGAGTGTGATTGGGCACTGGAACAGGCTTCCCAGGGAGGTGGTCAGAGTCAGCCTGTCAGAGCTCAAGAAGTGATTGGAAAAGGCTCTCAAGCATATGGTGTGGCTCTTGGGGCAGTCCTGTGCAGCAATAGGAGTTGGACTAAATGATCCTTAGGGCTTCCTTCTACCTCAGACACTGCATTCTATCCTATGGTTCTATGGTTTTATGGTTTTATGGTTCTATGGTTCTTTGAACTTTGTCTCATGTTATTCATGTGTTACTTGTCACTACACACACTATCATATGTATAAGAACATTAAGGAAATTCAAATGCCAGGAAAGCCCCAGAAATTCTGTAACTGGTTAGTCATGTGGAAAGACAATATCTTGGTAATATTGCAATGTCATGACTTGCAGGCACCCACTAATTTTATAAGAGCAGCGAGTCTGTTGTGAGTCATACTGCTACAGAGTCATGTCAGAACTCAGTAAGTCACCATTCTACAAAGATACCCCCCTCCCCCTTATGGATTCCAAATGTGCCACTGTTTCATTCTGAGACTTGAGCACCTCTCATCACCATTTTGCTGCATGAAACCTGAGCAGACAAGCTGCAGCATCTCACTGAGCCTCATTGCCCTGTCAAATGTGAGCATTCAGAGAAGATTGCTGAAGAAATCCTTCTACTAGGGAACACATGAACTTTTACAATTTGTAGGGAATGGGAAAAAATGAGCAACGTCAGAATTCACTACGTGCATGTTCTGGGTAATGTTAGGTGAGGGGTTCTTTAAACAAAAATTTTTGCAGAAGTTCTGCTAGTTCACTTCTGAGCATGGCACGACCATGGTGAAGTATAAATTGCAACACTTCCTAACCAAACTAAAACACACAAGCAAAATGCATCAGCAGTGAACACAAAAATAATGTTGACATTTTTCCTGGCAAGTAGCTAAACACCACACGGCCATTTGCTCAGTCCTCTGCAACAGGATGGAGCAGAGAATTGGAAAAAAGGTAAAACCCATAAGCTGAGATACAGAAAATTTAATAGGATAGAGAAGGAAGGCAAAGCAATAATAATAATAAAGCAATATAAAAAACAGTTGATGCACAATGCAATTGCTCACCACCCTGTGACCAATGCCCAGCCAGTCAATTGAACTACTGAGTTTTATTTTTCAGTATGATGTATGATGTCGAATATCCCTTTGTCCAGCTGGGGTCAGCTGTCCTGTCTGTGTCCTATCTCAGCTCCTTGTGCACCCCTGCTCCTCACTTCTCATTGACCAAATGTTCTGTCAAATACTTAGATTACTATATACTTCTTACACATCTCACTTTTTCAATTAATAAATTATTAGCACTGCACAGATAATTGGGGTATTCAGTATTAATCAATTAAAGGCAAAGTAGCAATGCCTTTATATTTTTCTGTAATGAGAACAAAGGTCAAGGAATTATTTTGTCTATGACACAGATACCATTCTGCTTTTTGAGTTTTCAAATAGAAATATTCAAATTTGAAGGATGGCACTGTATTGAATCAGGCCATGTAGACCACAGAGATATGGTGTTCTCATTAAAAAAATATTAGGAAAAATATAATTATTTTCAGTATTACCAGCAGAGTAAGGTATGCATTTTTAGCAAAGACCATGATAGGTGCTAAAGACTTTTTTCTGTTCAAAAATTGTACAATGTATCTTAATACTCCTAGAAATCTATGAATAGGTATTTTATCACATTTTACTGAAATACGTCTTTTGCTTTTGTAGTGAGTTAGAACTCTTTATATTGTTATCTCATGATATCATAAAGATCAAAAAGAAGGGATATTGTATGAGATACCACATTTCTTTTGGATTCCCAAACCAACATACTCACTGATCTGCACAGAATAGTACTTTTTTTCTTAGTGTTTGGCACACAAAGTATTTTTAAAGTATTTTTGGGAGGGGAGTAGAATGGAAGTTAGTTATCTTTTGGAAACATTGATTGTCTTTCTTATTTTCTAAGAATATAATATGAGTAATATAATTGTAATATTCCTTCAGACTTTACTAGTAGCTCCTGTTTGAAAGACTTCCAAAGTTGTCCAAAAGAAGTATGTATTTGTATAACATTTGCATATTAATTTTTTAATATATGTATACAAAACATGAAATAGGTTTTAATACAGTCTTTGCTTCACAAAATTGCATCTTTAATTATGGCATATGTCTGGATTTTTAGCCTTCTGTCTTTGGAAGGCTTCAGGAGTGCTTTAAAACATACTTAATACCCCACTGAGATAATGAGATGAACCATGGTGATAAACAGAAACTTCTGTTTCTTAGTCAAAGACTTGGATAGTAAATATAAATATATGTTGTGTTGCATAATCCATTGCTTTCATAAGTGAAGGTAATTCTCTGACTTTATGAAGTAAAATTACACATGTAGATAACCAAGATGCACTGCACTTGTGGAGACAATCTTATTGTCCTATGAACATTCATTTGGTTTCATTTTTAAAATAACAGCATAGGTTTTATACACATTTAGAAAGTGGTTGCTCATTTGGAAAGATCTAATTTTGATTGAAACTGCTCAGGCAAAGCCAAAGATTACATAAGCAAGTACATGGGAAGCCAGAAATGATAAGCAATAAGCTGTGGCTTTTATTGACAATTTATGCTCAGCAGAGCTACATGGATGAGAATCCCTGAGCTCAGATCTTGCGGTCTGCCTCAGAAAGTCTGGCAGCTGTTATGAGCAGATTTGCAATTTTGGCCAAAAAATTCCCCTAACAGAACAATTTTCTTCTGATTCACAGCAGCAACATTTAAAATATTTTCAAATGGAAGTTTCAAAACATTCAATTCCAGAAAGTGTCAAAATGTTTTATTTCAACATTTTCATTCTCAAAATTGAATGCAGCAGTAGGACTTGGAACTTTCTNAATTTCAACTACATCTAGATGCAAATTAAATTTTGGGTGTTGTTTTGCACTGATAGAGACAAATAATGGAAATCAACAGAGAGAACTAGTTTAAAAGGCTTAGGTGAACATCTTTGAGTACATCTTTGAGTTTTTAAGAGAACTGATACTGGAACTGCTGCATATCAGCAGGTAGGACATATTATTAGAATACCAAAATTATTTCAGAATCTAAGTTTCCATCCTTAAAATATAGTCTTGGTATCTCAACTAGCTAGTTTGAACTAGACCTACAAAAAAATGCTTCAAAATTGATAGCATGCTTCCACAATCAAACTCAATTAAAACGAAGAGGGGGGGGAGAGGGGGAGGGAGGGAGAGTGGCAGTGTCATTTTCATAAGGTTAGAGGGTTTTTTTGTTTCAAGATTTTAAAAACCAGACTCATGACTTTAAGGGAATGACTCATGATTCCTGAATTACTTCAGTCAGATATCATCAGAATTTCTAGACAGGTAGTTATCTCAATAATGTTACTGAAGAAAAGATTGAGTGAAACTTGCTACTTTTAATTTTCTTATATTTCCTGCTTGCTTATATACAAACTGTAGAGAATTGGACTGAGAAACCAGGACAGTAGGAATTTATTCATTGATAATTTATGTATGGTTTATGGCTTTGGTTTACATAATTTTTTCTTTATTCAATAATAAATGCATAGTTGCTATAGAAACTGCTACAACATAGGATTTGGATTACTGTGAAGAGGCAGGGCATTTTTGTAAACAAATAAACACAGAAGACACATAAATCAAATGCTAATCAGCATCATGTATGTTTTTTAGACAATAAAATTGAGTTTGCCACTCTTTTTGAGGGTGCAGTGGGTTCAGAACACAGACTCCATCTCTTTACTGGCATCCTCAAATATATTATTGAAAGAGGTACTGAAATTACTTTATTTCCCAGTCCCAGTGACTCTACTTCCAAATAACTCTGTTCAACAATTTGTTTTTAAGCACAGATGGTTCCCCAACAAGCTTTTTATTCTCTAGGTGGTTACTACAACATAAGGCCTCCTAGGAACCTACAATATTAAAGTATGACTATCTAAGAAGATACTGAAGCCATTAGCACTGCATTAAACCTAAAGGAAAGAAATCTGTGTTAACTGTATGCATAGGACAGAAGGGACAAATGAGTTTTATTTTATCTATTACTCTGGGTTTCAGTTCTTTTTATCTTGCTTGTCTAATTTTTCCTCTTTTTGAAAATTCTTGGCTTTTCATTGCAAATTAAAAATAATTGCAGTTCTCCACCAACATGCACACACCCCCCCAGCTACTTCACAATCAGGTCTATTAAAATCCATCCCTGTTGCTATGTGAATTCTGTACACTTCTGCTCTTCTCTATTTCTTTATGCTGATTGACTTGTACATCACAAAATAGAAATTTAAGAAAAAATATTTGATGTTTAGAAAAAATCCTGAGACCAGTTTAAATCCAATCAGTTAAGAACAATGGCAGTGTTAAAATTTATTAATTTTTATTTTTCCTACAGTGGTTAGGGTTGGGAGGGACATTTAAAGGTCATCTAGTCAAACCTTTCCTGACATAAGAAATTACATCAACTAGATAAGGTTGCTCAGAACCCTGTTAAACCTGGCCTTGAATGCTTTCAAGAATGGAGCATCTACCAGCTCTTTTAGGTTAAAACCATTACCTCTTACCCTACTGCTAAAGGCTCTACTGAAATATCTGTCCCCTTCTTTCTCATAAACCCCTTTAAGAAGTAAAAAGCCAATATAAGGTCTCACTGGACCTTTCTCCCATCCTGTTTGGGATTGTCCTCACCCAGGTGAAGAATCTTCACTTGGCCTTGTTGAACTTGATGAAGTTTATGTTTTACTGACAATTTCATTTTCAAATGAAAAAAAAAATTGAAAAATTAAATATCTGTTTTGCCACGGTCAAAACATTTTTTCTTTGTTATTAAATTCTTCTCAAATTAAAAAGTTGTTTGTTTCCTGAAAAAAATTCATCCGCAGTAATTTTCTAACAAAAGGAATATTTTGTGGAAAATTTCTGCTTGGGAAAAGAAATTATCTCAGCTTTTGAAATATAACTCAGAGAATATCTTATTTACATTTTTCCTATTATTCATCAAAGTGATTCAGTGTTACCAGGAAACAGCAGAAACAGTCGTTCTACAGTAAACAGAAGCTAACGTAGTTAATATCGTGAATTTCCTCCACTGATATAATTTTTGAGCAGGGTTAGCTAGTTCAGATTCTGAAGGGATTCTGCAGTTCGTCATTGTTTCACCATTCTGCACAGAGGGCTTCAGCTCTGCACAACCTCCCTGCTTGTCATTTCCCCTCCCGCTGCTAGAGGTTGCTAATTAGGCCCAGCTTTCCATAATTTTTTTCCGAACTGGTAACTTAAATGTCTGGATCACTTTGATGCCCTGGGTTAGGAAACCCCCATGTGCAGATGTGCTGTGAGAGGTAGAAACAGACTTGACATGAGGGAGCAGCAGTAACCTCCTAGTCTTTAACTAGCCCCACCTAAAGGTCCATGCTACCTCTGTGCCATGAGAAACATCCTCTAAGGAATGACAGGGTGAGAATCCTCTGAAGGAAGAGTAGAAAGAGCATCTATGGAGTTTTTGTCCTTGAGTGTTTTGGAATTTTTGCAAAAGTTCTATTCTCTCTTACACAACAATTTTTTTCCCTCTTCATTGCCTAATAAAATGCATATCGCACCTTACATTTCAGGTATCCAAACACATACATTAATGGAGCAGTAAGTATATGTAAATTAATTACTGGTTTGTAGAATTTATACACCTAAACATGGTTACTCACTAACTGCACTGCAGTTAAATGTTTAAATCTAATAAATTACATCAGGTCCTCTAAAGCTACCATCTAATTTGTGTCAAATGTTTACTATAATTAAACTCTATATGTCAAATAGAAAAAAAAAAAATTATGTGACTCTGCTTTGCAACCAAATTAAATAGCATGCAAAAATACACTAAGAGCCTGCGGTAACAAGAAACTTACAGTAGCTTCTTCTGTGGATGGAAAAGCCTCAGTAAATTTCACAGTTACCTAAAAGTACATGAAATATCTAAGGTATCACTTCAGAAAGGAACAGAGGCCTCAATTTATTATAATTTACTTTTTCAGCTGATGCAGTTTTTCTACAGAATGCGAAAAGCCTTCCATTCTGAAAGGAGACATTTGTAACAGTGACCATTTTCTTAAACTACAGAGGCAGAATAATATGTCTAATTTTTGTTAGACAGAAGAAGAGGGTTTTGGAATAGATTTGATGTATGGGTTTTCCTTGAAATATGGTTTTTGTCAGAAAATTACAACTGTTCAAAACTTTTATATCACTGTTTCAGATATTTTGGTGACTGCAGTGTAAAGTTCATGTTAAGCGGCCCAGATCTGCCACATACAGTGCTCTCATAACCCCACAAAACTCCATATAAGTTCCTGTGGCTCTAGTGTGGATGTACCCCCATAACCCAGCACTCTGGCAAAACATGGGACATAGAACTCCTGGTTCAAATCCAGCAATGCAGACAGAGCTCTGCAATCACATTGAGCTCATGTTCTTTATCAATGGCTGTTTTACAGCCTCTCCTCATGCATTTTTTTTTAAGCTGAACACTGCTATACGCATGATGAAAGAAAGAAGCCTTTATTTGTTTTTGACTGAAATTCTTTCTCTGCAAGGAATCCCTGTAAGGCATTTGCTGTGTTTCTCCTATTCATTTGTACTACCCAAAGGGGAGATGAAGAGAATGATTGCTTGTGATGGGTTGACCTTGACCAGATGCTTGGTGACCACCAAGCTGCTCTATCATCCCCTTTCTCAACAGAATCATAGAGCCTTCACCAATACTCAAGAAATTTGAATGTTGTTGTAAAACTGGGCTCCCTCCATTTCCCTGAGATCACTATGGGGAGGAGGCAGACTGATCCTTCATTACTTCCCCATAACATATGCATTGAGTTGTGGCAATTGTTAGTGTATGTCTGAAACCAAGTTTATGACCCTGATGATGTGTGCAGACCTAGATAATAACAGGTAATACCATTAACATTTAGAAGAATCAAAATTAACCTGCTATTTTGCTTGTTTCGTGCTCACACATATTTGCGTTTTCTCATACTTGTATGCCAGGATGTGGTAAAAGGGTAACTTATGACAGGGAAAAAAAAAGAGAAAAATATAATAAATGCTTTTCTTAGTTCAGTAATGCCATCACAGCAATATTTAAAGTAGTAAGGCTTTCCACAAGGTTGTCATCAGTAAAAAAATGCATAAGGAGAGAAGGCTGCTGCAAACACACTGAAATTTTGTCAATTTATAGTCAAATAATATTAAACAGGAGCATTTTTTCAGAATTATTTGAAAATGAAAGGGGGATATGATCTTTATGTAAGTACAAAGTATGGTATTAGGGGAAAAAGAAAATTCTGAAAAAAAGGCCAACCTTGTTTTGGGATCACTATTACAGTTGTTCCTATGGTAACCAGTTATTTGTGCTGCATGCATCATCATATATATTTCAGGAACTAGAGTGCTAGAAAAAGGGGAGGGGAAAAGAGCATGTATTACACTAAATTAATTCCAAAGACAAACCCATATTGAAATACTTGATCCTCTGATTCAAAGCAAAACACCTTTGTATGGTTTCACCCACTTGACACTTGGAAGTGTGATTCTCAGTGAAAAAAGGCTATGAAAAATTGGCATATACTTACTCATCTGCTTCTCATTTTGTGCTGAACCATATCTCTAATTCATTGCTAAATGACAGTTTCAGTCTTGTCTGAGCTGCATGCCCAAGGTGCCAAGGGGAGGAAGTGTTTTGTTGCTTTCCAGACCACAGACATGCACAGGACCTTTAGCACTGGGAAAGCACTGACAGACATTTGGAGTAACTGGTTTTCACTAAGGGAAGCCCAGAGAGGAGGTTAAATTACCTTTCAGAAAGTCATCTTGGAGATTAAATTACCTTTCAGAAAGTCATCTTGGAGACAAGATCCACCTTCAACAGTGTTCAGTCTTTTGGTATAGGTAAAATATGTACCTCTCCAAGGTATCTTTTGTTAATGCATTTAGGGCTTCAGTGTGAGGTCTTCAAATGCTGACTCTCCTTGAAAAATGCAGAAAGATTCAGCTGATTCTCAGCACCTGGACTGTATAAACTAAGCTGGCAGCTATTGAAACATCCTTTCTACATCATATCCTGTATCTGTGAAAGAATTTAAAACCAAAATTTATCAAATTTTGTAGTTAATTACAAAGACGATTTGTTATTTTACAAAGAAGTTTTGTCATTTACACTTCCAAAATTATGCTACCACACAGATAAAAAAACCAAATCCCAAACGTTTGGAGTCCTTACTTTTACTTAAATGTACCTCAATTCCAATTGAAATCAAAGGGAAATAAGACTCCCTAAGAGGTATTAGACTCCTTTTGCATCTATTTTTCACTTATACAAACCAGGAGTTAAGTGGAATTTGGTAGAACTTATTCAAAGCATCCAAGATCAGACTTTAAATTTCTCTTCATGTCTTGAATTTGCCTCTCTGCCTGTTCATAAGCACTGAAAAAGTCAATCTGCATTTCCTATATAGGCTAGTGTAAGTTTTAAAATGTGTCATTCTTGTGCTGAAGCATCTCAAGAAGCCCAGCCTGAAACTGCTGAAAACATTCAGGCGTCCTATAAAAGGCAGCTGTGGTTGCTAATTTTTTCTAAAAGTGTGTCATAGTGCCACCATCTATCTTTTATGCAATACCTCAGAGAATTTGTCTGGAAGTAGGAGTTCAGCTCAATCAAAAACCTATCAGAGATCCAACCCACTTGTCTCAAAAGCAGCCTATCATCAATATATACATTATAATGAAGTTCTCCAAGCTGCGCTGCTGCACAAGGACAAATTTGATGTTACAGAGTATACAGAGAAAAAATGTTACTTTTTTACTGTCTTCTCTTCGAGGAGAAAGTTCTGGCCCTTTTTTCTAAAGCTCTGTCTATATTTCAATTATTCAGTCCCTGAGTAATGCAACCCTGTGAGCAGAAATTACAGTTACAATTGCCCCCCTAAGGTTGAGTGCCTTTAGTGCTAGACCAAGAAATCATATCTTTTTCTGTCTTTTCTTTCTCAATAAATCTTGGATGGTTTTCAACACAATGTTATGGGATCATGTTGACAGAGAACACAAGTTCCTCATCATTCCACTAGGTTAATGCACTGCCTAAATTTTTTCAGCATTTGGCAAGTGAAGCATTGTCTCAAACTAGGAAATAAATAGATATGTACATCTTGAGAAGTTCTCTGTAGTGTGGAGAACTGAATTCTGTATTTCCTCCCTTGCCTATGCATTCCATCAAAAACAGTATGACAGGAGGCATTAAATGTGAAGCTGAATAATTGGGAGAAGGTCTGCAATTACAAGAGCAGGCTGAGAGGGTGGTATGGAAGAAAGGTGAGAACAGGGAAAAGTTTAGGATCCTAGTGAAGAAGACTGAGAAGTGTAGTTTGAGGAAGATGGAAAGATGAGCCTCTTCTGTGCCATCTGTAAGGTATGGAGTTAAAGGGGCATGGAGTTAAAAGTCTGGAAGTTTTCTCATGAATTGCCAGTGCCACTGGACATACCTGTAACTCCTACTATTGCAGTTGTTACTAAGGGTTACATCTGGTGTCCTGAGTTTGAAAGTCTAGTATCTTATTGGGACTGATGGGCAGGACCATCAGTGCTGCTCTTCTTGATTCAGTTTAAAGGAAAAGAGCTGTTGAAAATCTTTTGCAAGATCTTGCAGCTTCTTCATTCTTGCTCTTCTTCTGTGGAAATTGTGACACCTTGTCTGAACTGTACCCACATGACTTATGACCAACATTCAGACTCACCCAGATCCTTGTACTAAGGAAGAAAAATCACAAGAAAACATAGTGTTTCTAATTCAACTGTTAATTTATTGTGTACAAAATTATTCTACAAATCATAGCATCTCTAAGTTCCCTGGGCTTTAAACTCTGTGAAATATGTATTATATTTTTTAATTAATTTGCCATGATGGTTTCAGTGCACCTCACACCACATGTTCATTTATACACCAGCATATTTATTCTCCAAAGCATCCTTAATATTCAATATATTATTCTATACATTGTATATATGAAGGAGTGAGAACAATCAACAATAACTGAAAAATATTTGACATATCCTGTGAAGATAAAATAATCCGAGAATGTGAAAAAAATATCACTTCTTATTAATTTTTAGTAAGGTTTAAAGAGTTGTAAAGCCTTAACAGTGGGCTTTGCAATGCTTTAAATACATTTTCCTTCCATGAATATTCTAAAATTCTTTCTTAAATTCCTGTATAAAAACAATCAGGTGAAGAAACTAAAGGGGCTACTTTTACACTATTTTCAGTCTCATATGTAGAATTTCTGATTTTTTTCTTGTCTTTTTTATGGTTTTTTTAATATATATTGGTATTTAATTGCTTAAATAAAGTTTAAAGCCTGTATTTCTGCAATAGTTTCTTGCCATTTGTAATTTGAAAATATGCAATATATTTTGAAAAGTAGACACAGTCTCCAATTTCTGGAAGAATAATAATAAAAAAAACATGGTAGTTTATAGCTAAAGATTGAGGTGAGATGTTGAAGAGGAATCTGAATATTTTGCAAAGTTTCTTCTGATGTATCTGGAGCTGGAACACATTAGAAAAATTATGGCCCACAAACAGCAGATGATTGTATAGGGTTTTGTTGGAAAAGACAAGTAACATTTCTGAAACAAGGCACTCAAATAGAACAAAAATTGGACATTTTTCATGTTTAAAGAAGATTACCCATTCAACTATAGCTTTGGGTATACATGTGAGCCTTTTCAAGAAATGTTATAAACCTGAATCTTTTGAATGTTGGTGTGCTGAAATACCACTTCAAAAATGTGACATTCACTGGTTTGTGCTCTTTACAGACATCACCTATACTCCATTTCAGAAGAAGGTTCCCGTCACTGGTACCAGTGCTTGTTCTTTTTCCACATTTTCAAGTTAAACATTCAAAGAAGTTCAAATAACCACATTTTAAAGAAATCCTTGACTCTGCAGTTTCTTTTCTCTCCAGTGGGAAAGAGACAATCACCCCAATGCCAGTATGGGCTGAATTTGCAGCTGATTTCAAAATCAAGCACTTTGGATCAAGACTTGTACATATTATGTCACTTCTAAAGCCACACATTACACATAAGGATGTTTGTATGCTGGTTTGGTTTTTTTAAATAGATAGCAAGATAATAGCATATAATGATGTCAACCATTCTGCAGTAAAGAGAAAAAAGAGTCACTTATAGGATGGTATGCTGTTCTAGACTGAGACTTACTTGGAAAAAAGTTTTATTGATCCACAAGTAGAAAATGCTTTTTATCTTTATAAATAGTTACACTTTTCTGTGCCAGTCTAGCCAAACTCAAATGTTGTTTTACTTTGGCAGTTCTAATGAATAACACAGCTATGGATACCAAGAAAAATAATCTATTTAAGCTGTAACAATTAGCGTTCTGTCAAAAAAACCCAAAACCAAAAAAACAAACAAACAAAATATAAACCCAACATTTGCAACAGAGTAAAATCAAGTTGCAATTGTCAAACAATTTGTTTCCAATCATGTTTTAATAACTCAAAATGTAGGTGAAGGCATTTAAAATATACAAACTTCTATTTTATACCTTTCAACACAAGAGTACTGTAGACTATCTGGCACAATGCTAGAGCTCACCCTGAAGCAGTGAAGCAGTGTGAGGTGAATCTGAGGAAGTAACTGTACTGTACTTTACGGTTGAAACATTTTTGTTTGTTGTCTTGACTTAAACACAATTTTAACTTACTGCTTAAATAAGCTTTAAAAATGTCCTGTTGTTTGCTTTGATGTGTAACAGTTTTGAGGCTAATTTTGCAACCTGTTCTTTTTCTCACTACCGTCTTCAATTTGCAGTCCACCCTCCAGCTCAAGCTGCTACTTTGTTTACACCTCATCAAATTTCCTTTAATTCTCTTCATCTCCTCTGCTGATAAAGTCATCTCTCTTTTCCCCCAACTTGAAAACAGCTCAGTGGAAAGCAGTACATCTCTTGCAAAAGTTAATAATGAGAGTAAAATGATTTTGTAGTTTGATGTTTGGCATCATGGCAAATAAAAAGACTTCCAGCAGAGCTCCATCTAACCTTGTTTCTTCTTTAGAAAGAGATTTGCCTCAAATACTGATGTCAGAAGTCTGCTCTCCTTATAGTGATATGGCAGAGCAGGATTCTCATTACAGTTATTATATGAAAAGAAAATTTTCATTTATTTCAGCTCACAGAATCAAACCTAAATTACTCAGTAAAAATTTGTGGGCTTGTGAAAGAGAGTACAATAGTCCTGTCAACTGAAAAGCTAACCTAACTCTGCTGTAAGTAATAGAAATAATACAAATGAGATCAAAGTGAAGTGAATCAGTCTATGAATATATTTTAAAGACTGAACAGCAATACTGAGAACTTTTGCCATGCTCTATGGATTTAACTTTGAAGACATTTCTCCTGCTTATATAGGGAAGCCCTGTTTATATCTGTCCTAGGTTACAACGTGAAGATGTGCCCAAAAGTATGTATTCTATTACCATCTTCATGAACTGTTGAAACCAGGTGGAGCAGTGATTCTGGGAGATATTCCCTGCTAATGGGCCATGTGTTAAAATCAGGTGGGGCAGTCATCTTTATCTTTTCCATGACCCATCCTTCCTCCAGGAAGATATCTTCTGTTAATGGGCCATTGAGTCCCACTACATGACTGATAAAATTCCATCATCCCATTGGGAGATGCTCCAGCCAGGGGGAGGAGCCAAGCATTTCCCACCTAGATAAAATCTGAGATTTGGAACACCAAGACAGCCCTTACCCACTGGTTTCCAGAGGACAAGAATTATCAGAACCCTTCTATGGGATCACTACTTTAACAAGACCTCTTCATCTGGACTGCTACCACCACCCTAACTAGCAGGGTGTCAGGTTGTATTCTGACTCTGTCAGTGGTTTTCTTTTGTACTATCGCATATATTTTATTTTTTCCCTATTAAAATGTATTTCTGAGTTGGAGTCTCTTACTGGTTTTGCTTTCAAACCATTACAATATCACATGAAATCTCTGACTCCTTTCAAGTGGAGTTTACTGATGATGTGCCCTTTTCAGATGTGGCTGGGCAGCAGTGGATGAGGCCATCCCCTGCTACATCCTGAGCACTCCCCTCTTGATATGGTCTCACCTTAGCCTGAGGGGAAGATGAACAAAAGCTGGACCTGAAAGCTTTGAGAGGGCTGAGATGGACCAGGCAGAGAAGAGGGGTCTGAACATGTGAGCTGCTGCTGGCACTGCTCCTGGAACCAAAGGAGTAGGGAAGACTGGGGAGAGCAGGGAGATCTTCCAACATCCTCAACCAGGTTTCTGGGCAGCTTCTTCCTTCCAGGAACTTAGAATACACTCTTTGGAGTTAGCATTACTTTTGCAGCTTATCTATTAATACTTATTTATTTCTCCTAGTAATTAAAAAAAAAAAAAAAGCCTTAAATACACCATTTTATCTATACAAACATAAGCATTGTAAACCTTAAAGACTTGATGACAGCTTTGCTGCACTCGGTATAACAAGTTGTCTACCAGCATTGACCTCAAAGGTCATAGCAACTTCAGAGTCCCATCATGTAATGAATAAAATTAATATAAATCAACTAGAATGAAATGAATTTCTACCCATGTTGAGAGGACTGTTTTACCTATTCCTTCTCATCTTTAATTCAGTTCTACTCATCACAGAGGCAAAAATTGCTGGAGTTTTGCTCTCTGAGTAGGGCCATACAACAAATGATTGGCTCAGTCATGTGAATCATCTGCAAAATTCAAGATATTTTGTGTAGCGATTGACTAGATTTAAGAATCTTTATTGCTGTTTTGTACCTCTAACTCTAGGAAAAAAAAAACCTGCATAAAAAAAACAAAACACAACAACAAAACTGTTAAGTTGTGAATACTAATTCTGTTTTCTGGAAGGAACTGGAAGAAGATCCACAATTTTTTTCCCCTTATCTGTAAGCCAATCTACAAGTGAATTATGACATGAAACCCCAGTTGTATACTATGCAGCTGGACCCTAATATCAAACACATAGCAGGTCACTGCAAGCTCAAACATGCAGTTTCAACAGTTCATATTTGGATCTGTGCTTCACTTCCAGTGACATTACCAAAAAAAATCCAAAGATAAAAATAACCTGAGACAAGGAATAAGCAAATATGTCTGGCAAGATTCAGGATAAGACTAGGGAGTTCATGGATATTCACAGAATCCACTGAGTTGGAAGGGACCCACATGGATCATCAAATCCAGCTCCTGGCTCTGCACAGAACCATCCCCAAGAGCCACAGCAGTATTATGAGAATTATGGATATGTGGAAGTTAAAGGTTTCTTTGTGAGGAAATGAGGTTTTGATCCTCTCCTGCACCAATTGCCCTGACAAACTGCAATCCTGATGTGATAGATGCAGATATTTTTAAGTGTTTGTATTCATATCTATACCTTTTGCACTTTAGTGTTCCTCAAAAATACTTTATGTCACTTTTTTAAAATATATGAATTATTAAACCATATAGTCTGAGGAATTGTTTCAGGGTTTGGAAAAACCACTCTTCCCTTGATCCTTCTCTAATTTGCCTCAGTTTTAAAAGTCTTTTATTTAATAGCCTCACTAAACAGCTAGGTCTATATTAGAAAAAAAGAATACAGCTTCAAATCTCCTCTGAGATTTTTCATCTGAAAGTCTTCCAACTCTCTAGCAAAAAAGTTTGATCCTTGTACTAATATGTATATAGAAATGCATGCTCATGCAGACTTAAAGCACAGTTCTGTGCTCTGCTTAGAAATAAGTACTGAATTTTTCTGATTTCTGATGAATTTACAGAACTTATTCTTTGGTGCTTTTTACATGTTTTGCTAGTTTAAAATAATTTTCTCCCTATTCTTTCCAATTTTATCTCTATAAATTTGTTCTATTGTTTTGCAAAATTATTCTTAGACATGTACCACTTTCCAGCATTCTGGAAATCCTTTCTGCTGTAGGAGGCTCTCTCAGTCTTTCTGCCATTCTCTGATACCAGGCTAGTTTAGCATCGCACACTGAAGAGTGAGTTTTAGATATTAATTATACTGCAATATGTTCCTTAGATCGTAATCCATATCTGAATTTGTTAAAGTCTCTTTATTGAAAGCCCAGTTTTCTCTTAATGCTTTTCTCACACTTTTTCTGTTCTTGAAAGGCTGTTCCCTGGTGTTTTGTGATGATTTGCGCTCCAACTACCTTCTACATACTCAACTAGCTCTTTCCATTTAGTTGAATTCAGATCTAAAAATAGGTGCTTCACTAGTTTTCCTTCTCCAAAACAAAACATTGTCTCCAGATTATCTATAAAAATTCTTCCTGCTCATTTTTTTTAAAGTATTTGCTATGGTAAAATAGTTAAAACCATGAAAATACTAATAGTATGTGAGCAGTTCTAAGACAAAAGCTGTTTTCCTGTAATGTAGAGAATATTTTACTGTTTTAAATATATATAAACACAATTTAAAAACTGCAACACCTCACTCTTATTACAGCTAGCATTCATAGATTTTTTTTGTCTCATGGAATATAAATGCATTTTGCATTCTGTATTATTTTATCGGTCTATTAGTTTTGCAAGAAGGTGTTCAAGGTACAGTATAATAATCTACAGCATGGTGGTGTATGGAGAGTGGTATATTTTGTCTTCATTTATCACTTAATTTAATTTCTGAGTGATACATTCAAAATACATTAAATATCATGTAAGTTGAAAAGGGGTAAAGTGGCTATTTCAAGTAAAACCCCCAAAGTCTTGTCTTTATGATGTGCATGTTTGCTCTCCCAAAAGAACCAAAATAGAGTGACTACTGCTAAGTCAAGTGAAATAAAACTTGTCAGAAATCAAGAGAACAGCAGAGATGTCTTTCCTGTTTCTGGTACAATAAAATAGTCAGAGAAAAATTATATGCACCTGACATATCACACCTTGAACTAAAAATAATTTTGCTTTGAAACATAGAATGCATCTTTTGCTGCTACTGTATTAAACGTCCTGACCTTTTCTTGGCAGTAAAATATTTTCCTTTTTCTTCATTCCCAAATTTGCTGTAGAGCTTGTCCAAAGAGCTCATCTAAGTGAGAACGATATTCCCCAAAGGCTGTGAATGATGAGAGGATCTTGCCCTTTGCTCCACAGCTATTCCTTCACAGTTATTGAGATACTCGTCCTCACTCTGTAAAACAGTTCTATTTTCTTAGATCAAAACCATCCATTTCTCTTATTCAGAACACTGATTTGCCTCAAGAAACACAGAGGAAAATCTGCTTCTACTGTAATGTTACTTGGCTCAGAAAGAAACAAATGTGCAAAATGCACTCTAAGTAAACCGTGATAAAGACCTGAATATTTTTTAATTTATTTTTTCTTTTATTTTTTGTCATCACACATGAATTCATAATGACAAGGTAGGGAATAAAGCAACACAGAAATTTGGAAAGGAATGTACTGTTGCTAACATTTGAAGAATGTTACATTGTGTATAGAATGGTTATAGAGTTTTCCACTGAGTTCATGAAAATGTTTCTCATAAACATTTTGGTGCAATCATATGGCTCTATATTCTACCAGTTACATATTACAACAACAATCCCAAATGAAGATCAGAATTTGAGCATATTTAAATTGTTTATTACTTTGTTTGGTGTAAAGAATGTTATAGAAAACACATTCGGGATTAATATTTTTCAGTGTCCTGATTGCTTCCTGCTAAATTGATTACCTGATAAAATTTGAAAGATATCATCTGCTGATGGTTCATTACAGAAGAAAATTCTGAGCTCTCTCTCCCTACCTATGATTCAATTACATATTATTATGTAATTGTACATGGCCTTTAAATTAGTATATCTATTGTTGTCAGGACTCTGAGTGCCATCGCTTGCTTTGAACAATGTAAATTATCTGTGACAGTAAAGTTATAATGAGCATGTAGAATTAATTATATTATTTTAGCACTTATTTAGTATTTTATCATGTAGAATTTATTTTACTGTTAGCCAAGAAATTTCTTTCTTTTGTACAGATGAATCTTTATAGAGAAATTTTATATGTGGAACTATTTCATTTTTAAAATTTTCATCCATAAGTTATAGTAGAAAATAGAATCTATGAAATCCTAGTTATTCTGTTTTACTCTACAACACAAAATATCACTGCTCACTCCTTCCAGCACACCAGTATAAATATCTCTTTCAAATCAGGGCCTATGCATACTAAGATACTCAAGTTCTTGATCTTCTCAAAGGAAATTTGGTCTTTGCAATAAATCAGAAACATCCACACAGATACAGCTGTTGATGGTTCTACTGATAAGGTTAAAACAAAGGAAGTTCTGGGAAGGGAAGTTCCGGGAAGGGAGAAGAGAAGGGAGAAGAGAAGGGAGAAGAGACACCTGCAGGTGTTAAGCATATTTCTCAATTAGTTTTATTTTTCTTGCTAAAATATTTAAGAGCTAAAGCAGAATCAGTGGGCAGTCTCCTTCCATGAAGTAGATGGGTATCTTAACTGGAGGTAATACCAAGCACTGATATTATAGTTGGACCTGTTATATGCATAAATAAAAGTTTCAGAAGCTTCAATATGAAAGATTTGTGTATTATCATACTACAAATTCTAGTTTGTCTTACATGCTGAACATATGTCTCTTTTTATTTCTTTTTTTTTTTTTTTTTTCCCATCTGGCAGCTCATTCAAGACATCTGTCTTGCCAGAAAAGCTGCTCACAGTCTCTCATTGAAGGATTATTACCATGAGGCCAACAAAATGCAGTCTCTCATTTTTCTTCTGGAACAGTGATTTAGAAAAAAAGCCAAGCCCCTGCAGGTGACACAGACATATGACAAAATGTGAGAAAAATAAAGGAAAAGGGAAAGAAGCAAAACACAGAGAAAAGATCTTAATAAAAGGAGTCTGTCTCTGTGTTTGCATGGGCCCTCAGTCAATAAGAAGAATTTAGTGATGGAACCACAAGCTGAGATAGGTAAAGAGAGTATCCAGTTTATCTAATTCCTATATAGTGGGGCTTTTGTGGGGTTGTTATTTTTATTTTCTCTCTCTGTTGGTTGTTTTTTGTTGAGTTTTTGTTTGTTTGGGGTTTTTTTTAATATATATCTACAGCTAATCAAAAGAAGGGGAAAGAGATGTTGGAACCACACTGTTCAGAGATACATAATGAAAGGAGAAGAAGCAGCGGACATAAGTTGAAAGTTGAAATTATTCCCTGGCATTGAGAAGAATATTTTTCATTCTGTAGTATGTCAAAATATGGAAACATCTTAGAGATTCTGTGTGGGTTCCACCTTGAAGGTATTCAAAACTCAGCTGGACACTGCCCTGAGTGCCCAAAAGTAAGCTGGACCTGACATGTCATCCTGTGACTACATGTTTTGAGTGATTTGAAACAAATATTTCCAGGGCTGACAATTCATTTATAAATCTGTTTTCTAAGATTTTTCTTCTGCACTGTCCAGAAAAAGTTTACGCTTTGGTGGTTTATCAGGTTGTTTTTTTTCTGTGGCAGCTTAACACAAGAACCTCACATCTCACTATAATGCTAGATACTTTCACTTTTACCTTTGTAATTTTGGATCTCCGTGGTATACAGTCAGGGAGATGCCAAAGTTTGTCTACTAACAAAGTGACAGCACAATCTTCCCACCCACCTTGTTCCAGTACTATTCCCAATATATTTAGGGCCATCATATATCTAGAGTGGCTAGATTTCTGGTTCAAAGGTGAATATCATAAACATTTGCACTGCTGCCACCTTCAAATTAAAAGTCATATACATATGCCAGGCAATCTTAGACAACATTACCATATAGGCCCACCACTAACACTTTTTTGTGTGATTTATACAATATTTGGATTTCTAATAGGATTGACATTTAATTTTGAGCATTGACAATTAAATTTCATACAATTTATTTTTACTTTGGTATCTTAGTACTCAGAAAGCTACATTCACTTGGTACAATATTAACTTGAAAGTGATGACTGAATCTCTTTTTTCCAATCTGTTCAGTATACAGACAAATCAGTTTACCTTCCTCCTTGTATTAATGTCAAGAGTTTTGCTTTCTTTTGAGTGAGCAAGCTTCGTTAAGCTTTATCCTAAAGTGGTCATACATGTTATACATGTTATAAACCCAAGAATTTAGTCTCAGATTTATAAAGTTTTGCCAATTTCTTTCATAATTAAGGATAAAAATATACTGTTAATATATATTTTAACCATAGATTAATTAATGCCACATCAGACTTTTTTCTTTTGGATAGAGTAGAAAACACAAGGATGTTAAATTACTTTTTTCAAATGATCACAAGTATTGATAGCATAATTCTCTAACCTCTATTTTTTTTTTACTTTAAATAATCAGCCATTCATGACTGAGAAGAAGAGAAAGGGAAAGAACTGCCAGTTCAGTGGGAAGTACAGACCTTGTCTAGCCTCCAGTACTTCAACATAATAAATATTGGCAAATGGATTCAAACCCATAAATTTTTTCTTTAAAGCTTACCTTTAAAGCTGGACTGGTTTCAAGAGTGTCAAAGCATTTTGATTTTCATGTGTCTGAGTGGGCTTTCAGAGCAGACTGATATGGGTGCTGCTGAGTGACATTCCCTGGATCCCCACAGACCTGATCCCCAGGCTCCAAAGTGCCTCTAACAGCACATGCTGCACACTGTCATTTTCTTCACATTTCTCACTTTTCAGCTCCTCAGCCTGTACCATGGGCCCAGGTATTCTGTTTATCAGCTACATAAGTCTCAGCTGGCCATGTGTGTTGTTCTTGGATCTGCAGCATTCCACATCATCATTAACAGGTGATTTTCAGACTGATTTTTAGTCTGAGTACTTTTTACACCAATATATATTTTATATAAATTACGGCTACAGCAACATCAGTGGGTTGTAAATTCTGCCTCTTCTTCTCCTAAGCAAGGTGCGGAGTGAAAACATTCATCTCACTGAGCCTTTTTTATCTTGAAAAAGCTACTGGACACAATTAACATGTCTAATACTCAGTTTCCCAATGAGAGTCTGGTGTTTCAATGTAATTAAAAAAGCCAGTGATCAAAAGCTAGAAAATATTTTTTGAGACAATATACAGTGGTGTATGTCTTCTTTACAGTTTCAAGTTTTCTTAAATTTAAGCTTATTATCTTTGCTGTTAAGCAATTGTAGTGGTAGTAATAGCACTAGTATTTGTATAACAGAATGTCCTAAAATAATAATTTTAATGAAGAACAACAAAAAAGACGGGGTATATAATTGGGAACTTAATTGGATTTCTGACCTTTCTCATTATACCTAGCAAGTAGAATCTAAAGCAATCTACCCTTCAAGTTCATTAGAATTAGGTAGTTGAAAAAAAGGGAAGTCTGTGCTTTTGGGTGTCACTCAAAGTAGGACAGGGTGACTTCTCACTAGCCATGAGAACAGCCTCAATGGACTCTTAAAAGAACAGTACACATCTACTTTTTGCACATCTACACTACACATCATTTTTACACATCTACTTTTGATTTGCAAAGTAGATAATCATGTTCACAAGTGCTAACGACTCTTAGGAATAACATTTTGTACAGGGCAACACTCACTTTAATCAAGACAGAGCTTCTTACATAATTTATTGTGATAATTTGTTTTATCATATTAAGTAGAATAAAATGGACACTTTTTAATGACATGTTTCTGTGGTTTTATTACTTCCTAAATCATAAATTAAAAGATTTCTTTCTACTTTTCTTCCTACTCAAGTTTAAGTCCATTAACTTTACAGAATTTACTGGATCTTGCTGACTTTTAACAAAGTGAAATACAGCATAATTGAATTTGTTCTCGTATCCTTCAGGTGTTGCATAATTTCCTGACTTTTTAAATTTGGTCTAAATATGAAAACTAAATGACAAACAGATTTTTAAACCTCGACTGTTTAGTGTAATTGGGTTAGCAATGTTTCAAGAAACCATTCACATTCAGTTCAACCAATTAATTGATCAAGACACTAATTAACCAGTAGATAAATGTGTTACTTGGCTCCTCTGCTCTCTTGTCCCCTACAATATGACAACAAAAATGCAGTAAGTCCATAATGTTCAATTAGCTACTCAAGTTTATACCCTCTCTGAAGCCTACAGTTCACTAATTCCCACAGATTTGCATAATTGCCACCTGCTTAATCTCTGACAACAGAAATACCAGTGACTTAAAATATCAATCACATAGGTCTTTTCTGGTAACTGCTTTACCGGGTGGTTCTTTAAAAGAAGAATATGGAAAATGACAGGATGTACAAATCAGTCTCATTTGCTATAAAAGGCATTTCTAGATACACAGGCTAATGAGTTCCCCAAAGAATCAGCTAGGCTAGAGGTCATAAGTTTAGCCAGTCCTAAACCTGAATAGCAAAGTATTATGGGAATTTGTTTCATTTATTAATATAAGTATGCACCATCTTACTGTAAAACACATGCAAAGTAAAATCAGTTGTCTAAATAAAAGTATATGACTGCTATTAATAGATTCCACTGAGAATCAGTGAGATATTACTTACAGGTCCAAAATTTTAACTTCCAAAATTTCTAATATATTATTCAGTGGAAGTCAAACAAAGCCAGCTCTGGGGAAAAAAACCTTAGAATGTACTCCCAGTTTGTTAGTCCCATAATTGATAGCCAAGATACTTTCCTGAAACGATGCTTAGGTACAGAGTCATACATAAAACTATCTAAAAATTAAAGATATAAAACCTTTACACAATCAAATAAAAGAAAGTACTAATGTAGACAAGGAAATCTTAAGATATAGCTAGCAACCAAACCAAGCAAAAGTCTATCAAATACCCTAAATATAGAAAAAAAAAACAACCTGTCTGTTTCCTTTTTCTGTCCCAGCCTGTTTCCTTTTATTTACATACTGTCCTGTGTTTTTCTATACGGACTGCATAGCCAAATTAAAAACTTGAAATCAGTGCCTATTTTTAAGCAATCTTTCTTAACATGTTTAACCTGAAATGCTGAAGGCATGGTTAATTGTTTTAGAACAACTCACTAGCACGCTCCTTAATTCTCTCTTTTGAAGTTGAGCCCTTTTTTAAAAGCTGGTAAGAACATTTTTATTCTCCACTAACTGCAGCACGTTCTGCTTTTAATGCATAAGTTATAATCTCCTGGTTCCATCTTGCCCTGTAGGAGCTGAGTCAGCACCCCCAAGGTGCAGCTGCTGGGCTGCAGTCCTGGTTGAGAGCCCAACGCGCTCTTTCGTTGTGCTGATAAGGTGATGGAGTATAAAGCTTGTTCTCTGTAATTTCCCCATATGCTTCTAGGAGCAACAGCTTAAGAACAGCAATCCAACAGTTCTGTCTCTTGTAAGGTAGCATAAGGAAGGTCATTTGTGACACTTTCTGACATGCGCTTTGAAAAAATGCCTAAAGCTGTTCCAAAGAAATCCAAGCATAAATCCATAAGTCCAGTGGCAAACTAGTACAGATAACTAAAAGAGCTGAATAACATATTCATTGAATTAAAATAAAACCATAATTTAAAAAAAAACACCCTCAAAATAATTTTTACTCTGGGAGACATTTTAGGAACATTTTAGGAACATTTTAGGAACATTTTAGGAACATAAACCAGTTACATAACAATTACACAGTTGAGCAAAACCAAATCCAGAAGAGAGTGCATCTTTTGGTTTGAACAATAAATATTCAAGGACTTACAGTTGAAAATGTCAGGAATAACATCAGTGTAATAATAGGAAAATTTAAGGTTTGAATTTTAAAATAAATATTTCTATCAGATAATCTAGTTCACACACTATGTATTACAATAATTCTAAAATGCAGCCCCAAAAAGCCTATTCATCCCTTCTTTGATCAAAATTGGCCTTTAAAACACCAATGTTTGACATGACTGCACAAAAGAAAAGCAATATTCGTTCTCATGTTTTGATGGACTGAATCTTCTTCCAGCCTTTCAAAAATAGAATGAATTGTAGATTATTTCAAATATTTCCCTGACATGTTTGAGGATTATAGCAGCATAAGAATCTTTACGCAAGTAAAGATACTCCTTCTTAACAGTTTAGCTCTAAAACAGTGATGGCGTTATTTCTTATTTTGTGATTAAATTAAGATGAATTGCATAACATAGAAAGAAATAATTGAGCTTTGAATTTTGTGTTCAGAATCAGATTAAAATCAAATGAACCGAAAAAGAAGTTGGATGCTAAAGAATAATTTATGTGAAATTAGATACTTATCTGGACGGTGATGATACTTTCAAGCTAATAAAAGGTTTTGTCTTCCATTCAATCACTGTCTAATGAAAAAGCAAAAATAATTCCTGG
Organism: Toxostoma redivivum; assembly: GCA_013397375.1. Lineage (NCBI taxonomy): Eukaryota > Metazoa > Chordata > Aves > Passeriformes > Mimidae > Toxostoma > Toxostoma redivivum. The sequence goes on along the minus strand of VXBI01007776.1, from coordinate 90,255 downwards.
AGAAACATCCTCAGCTGTTCAACAACATTAATTACTATGAATCATTCGGAAGCAGCTTAGTTTAACAATCACTTCTTAACACTAAAAATGACATTTTAGAAGAATGGACAACTATTGTTTGATGAACACTGTAGCAGTTGTTAGTCAAATCCCAGGGTCTGGAAAATCTTGCTTTCTTTTATTGTGTTTACACTGAAAATTAGTATCTCCTGTTACTAGATAAAAGCCTGGAAAAAGAAATGGTTGCAGGATGGCCTTGTTAAGATAACATTAATATTTGAACTCTCTTAGTCAGGGTCCTAATTAAAAAACAAATAATAATAAAAAAATAATAAATAGCAGGTGACAAATATTTCATGTATTAAAAATACTCATCCAGTCACATTTTAAAATTGAAAAGAAAGAATTAAAAAGAATGAATTTATCCCTTTGCAAGGTACATATGATCATAGAATGGTTTGGGTTCTAAAGGACAGTAAATACATCTAATTCCAACCTCCCACTGACCACGTTAAACAGAGCCCTGTCCAGCCTAGCCTCAAACATCTCCAAGATGGGGATCCCACAACCTCTGTGGGAAATCTATTCCACTGCCTCACCACCCTCACAGTAAAGAATCTCTTCCTAATATCTAGTCTAAACCTAACCTCCTTCATCTTAATATCATCCCCCTTGTCCTCTTCTTACATGTCCTTCTGAAAAATCCTTCTCCAGCCTTCTGGTAAGCCTCCTTTAGGTACTGGAATGATGGTATATGGTCTCCCTAGAACCTTCTCTTCTCCAGGCTGAGCAACCCCAACTCTCTCACCTCAGAGGAGAGGCACTCTAGAGGTGTGATCATCTCCGGAGCCTTGCTTGGGTCTTGCTCCAGCAGGTCAATGTCTTTCTTGTGCTGGGCGCCCCAAACCTGTACACAGTGCTCCAGGAGGGTTCTCACAAGAGCAGAGCAGAGGGATCAATCCCCACGCTCCACCTGGAGGTTGTGCCTGCTGTGATGAAGTCCAGGATGAGGTTGGCTTTCCGGCCTCTGAGCTTTTACTGACGAGTCACATTGAGCTATGTGTTAATGAACACCCTCAAATCCTTCTCCTCACCTGGCCATACCTGTGCTTGGGATTGCCCTGACCCAGGTGCAGGACCTTGCACTTGGCCTTGTTGAATTTCATGAGGTTTGCACAAATTCCCCTCTCCAACCTCTCCAGCCTGTCGGGGTCCCTCTGAATGGCATCCCTTCCACCAGTGTGGTGATTGCAGTGTCCAGCTTGGTGTCACTGCCAAACCTGCTGAGGCTGCACTCAATCCCACTGTCCATGATGCCAACAGAGATGTTACAATGAGCCAGTCCCAATACTGACACCTGAGGAATGCCACTTGTCACTGGTTTCCATTTGGACATCAAGCCATTGACCATCTCTTTGAGTGGGGCTATCCTGATGATTCTTTTTATCCACAGAGTAACTCACTCTTCAAATCCATGTTTCTCCAGTTTAGAGACAAATATGTCGGTACAGTAACAAATTTTTTACACTTTACATATAAATAGTAAGCAAAGTGACATTGTTTCCTCTACCCTAGAGGGTTTTTCCTCCAAAATTTAGTAGTTTTTAAATGGGTACATTTAGCTTATATGAAATCTTGTCTTTGTTCTGTGGAGCTTTGCTTTGACCTTTTTGTTTTTCTGTGAAGTTTGGGCTACAGATTTATGCTAAAGAAATAATGTCTGACTAGCCCAAACCTTTGTCTAGTCTAAACTCCAATCACTTTTCATGGTTGTTACTAGATCACTAACAGGGCAACATCTTCTGCTATGCCTTCCTACCTTCTGTCAAATAACAGATTATGAACTTCCTATTCTGCATGCTGCTGGCAGTGCCTATTTATACCTTGATGTTGAAACCAAACAGTAGCAGAGAGATCCAAGGCAGAATTAGCATACTATGAAAGAAAAAGCGGGTTTGTTCTAAATATGCTCACTACATCCTTTCATTAGGAGTTAACTTTCTTTACAAAGTGAGAATTTTCTTCCTTTTCCCTTTTTAGTAATATTTATTTCAAGCCACTATTCAATTACATCTCCTCTAGGCTGAAATGTGTTTTTTTCCCATGTAAAATCATGTTGCACAGGTTTGATCATTCTACTTCCTTAGGCAAAATCTTAAAATATTGTCTTCTGATGGTGTAATTATAACTGCATATTATATGCAAAATATAGGAATATTATGTAATACTTATGGTTTCTTTTATGTAATTCATAATAATTCTCAGAATTCTATTTTCCATGTTGTCTCTTCTAATGAGAGAAATTATGTTTTCAGAAAAAGATACTTGCAATTGCATTTTTATGTCTTTGCTAACTTCCTAATTTCTTTGAAGCCTGTCTCTGTTTCTGAATACTTAACAATTTTCTCACCCAGCAGTGAAATGGCAAACAGATTGTATCGCTGCTGCATGTATCAACTTTGAATTCTGACTGGCACTTTATGTCTCAGAAATACTGCATTATCAAATCTTACTCTTGAGATTTAACTTTTCCAGAATATCTTCCTATCACCAGTAAACTTTTATCTCACTTTCCAAACTTCTCCAAATCAATATGTTAAAAAGCTCTCCTTACACCAGATACTCATGAAAAGCCCTTCCATTGTGCAAGATACTTCTTAATTCTTATTTCCACCTTTTTAACATTTAAGAGATTATTAATCTACAAAGGACTTTAAGAATATAAGAAATTATTTCAATCAATTTTGAGGCAAATTTTAATTTTTGTAAACACTGTGCTGTTTATTCCCATACAGGTAAGATTTCTATTTTCTGCTCCTAAAAAAAATATATTTTTATAAATTCTTTGAGTTCTTCCTGAACAAATATATGGCTTCTTGTCTTTTAGCTCCTGGTAACTTCTCTGGACTTCTGAAAAAAAAGGAAACAGAAAACCAGACAAGACACTTTCCACTCCTCCCCACAGAGTGGGAGCTATTAGGAGAGGCATCGCACACTGTAATTAACAGTTCAGCATTTTCAGCAGTACACCAATATACCATTACTGGCTGTAGATGTGGCTTCAGAAGGCATTGCAATGGGGAGACAGTGATTTCAGGCACAGTCTAGGCAGAGTTTAACCATACACTTTAGATGTAAAGAGCAGCATGCCATGACTGACTGCTGTAAACCTGAGCACATCTCCCATCATTTTTTGTTTATCTTATTTTTTCCAATTGAAGGGTATGAATTTTTCCATTTTTCTAATTTGGTTAGAAAGATGATTTTCTTAAAGCTTTCTTGCTTCTAATGACTCCCCTTGTCCCTGTCATATTCCTTCTGGACTTCCTCAAGTCTTTTTTTGATAGGTGGTATGTATTCTTCAGAACATCCAGAACAGTGTCTTTAAGTACTTTTCATTGTATCTGCAGAGATTTTACTCTTTTAGCTGTTTTTCTTTCAGATTTTGGAAAATAAAATTCCCATGTAGCTCTCCTTTTTATAGTTCTCTTTCCCCTTTATACCACGACAGTTTTGGTTTTTTCAGAGTCTTAAAAATAATTTATTGAAAAAAGAACTTCATCATCTGAATCCACAATACATCATATTTATCCATACATTTATTAGTTACAGTGTCTGTTGAATTTTCTGTCAATTTGTCTGGTACAAAGGTCAAATTTACTTGGCTTCAGTTCTTAATAACATCTTAGAAATCTGATAAAGAGCAATTCTGCCCTCTCCAGAACAACATTTTTATGGATTATTTCTGTTTGTGTCAGTATTCAATTTAGCCTTCAAAAGGAGATAAATCCATATCATATATTCCTGTTGGCTTATACTCCAAACTGAACTCTAAATCCATATCCTGATCATAGAAATGTTTGCAAGTTACAAACCATAAGTATACCCTTAACCTACTCTTATGTTTCTTGTTTGCATCAACACTCAATTAAGCAAAACTGGTGGAGTCAAAGCAGATTCAGAATTAGTACAGCCCCTCTGACCTGTCTGTAATGTAGGCTTAGACACTGAGGGCAAAACCTTTTATCTTTCCGTGTCTGCTGAATCAAGAACTAATCATAACTCATTGGCCTGTACTTGTCTGAACACAATTTCAGCCAAAGCTGTCAGCTGCAGAATTAATTCTTGTTATTGGCCCATGCATCGTCCAGTCTACTCTCCGACTTCATCATTTCTTTTTAATAATCTCTAGTCACTTAAACCTGATTAACCTCTAGTGTTGCAGTGAAGAATATGTTTGTTACTGTACTCTCTTTTAGTTTGTACTAAAGAATTTTTACATTTTCCACTGCTTGCTTTTCCAATATCAAACTGTTATATTGATGTAACTTTACTAAAATATCAGTGCCTTTTTAAACTCTAATCCTTATTTCAACACAAGCATAAAAAATCCCAAGACCTTTGGTCACCAAAGAGCCTGGAGACAGTATGGTACCCAACTATTGGTCTATTTTCCTCTCTAGGAAAAAACACTTTAATTTCTATTCTGCTGCAGGAAAATAAAAATACTGAACACTGAAACATTTCAAAACAAGGGAAGAACATAGAATCATAGGTCAGCTACACGTTAAAGTTTTTAAGGGTCCTTGGCATTTCTTTAATTTAATCCCATGCTTAAAGCAGAGACATCTCTGAATTCACACCAAGATGCTCAGGGCTCTGAATAATGAAAATTTCCAAGGGTGAAGATTCCATGTGTTAATATCAAGATAGTCTTCTAGCATTGGGTTTTATTCCCCCTTATATCTTGTCAGACGTTTCTCTATTTGTGACTAGTTGTCTCTTGTTTACCCCTGAGCCCTTCAGTACGAAGCCTACCTCAGTATCCTTGGTAATCCCTCAGAGGCTGTAGCAGGTGTCTCTTACACCCCCAGCCCTGCCCACAGAAGTTCTCTCCTCTCTGATGTGTGCCAGTCATGCCCACTTAGCCCCTCTTCCCAGGGCAGGCTCTCCACATCCTCACCTTGGCTGAGGGTCCCTCTCCATGAACTCACTCAGGTTCCTCAGAATTGCTCCTGGAGGACCCAAAGCTGAGCACAGTGCCCCAGACACGGAAAGGACTGAGTAAAGGGGAGCAATCACTTCCCTCCGTCCCTACTGCACTACACTTGATACAGCACTGCTACAGTGTGGTGTTTTCCTTCAGCCACATTACCAAATTTGCTTTTTCTCATAGAGGTAGGAATTGTTTATGTAGATGAGAGTTTTGCCCATAGTTTCCACAATCAAGGATGGAGCAGTATTAACACTGCTATTACATATCATGCACTCATGGTTATTTGAAAAAGTACTTTAAAAACTGTTTTTCAGAACAGAAAATTGTATCTCAGATTTCCTTAATAGTGGACTGTCACCTACACTAAATCATATGTTAGGTTTATAAATCATGAATCTCTAGAAATCATTTAACTAATTTCTAAGTTATGAACATGAATTATAACTTTGTTACACATTTATACATTGCTTGATGGTTTCCATAAATCATATAACCTGATTGTGAAAAGTATTGAATGACTAATAATGGTGCTACATTCATTTCAGATATGATTCAACTGTCTTTTGGTTTATCTAATAGATATCATATGATGTTTTACTATGACTTATAAAGTTTACTGTCCCTTAAGTCATTAAAGTATTCTGCTTTAACCCAGATTTTTACCCTGTAAAATCTGATTTGTTGATCCACTTGCCAAGATAGCTGTTCTCACAGCTCTAATTGTATTTATAACCAACGTATTTTGCTTACTTCATGTCCTAATAATAATGAAAGAATAAGAATTACAGAAATACCTAAGCATATATTAACTAAAATTAATTAAGGGTTCCTATTATTTATGGATATTTTTTGTTAGATTGTCTGATCATGTTATACCACATTTTATTATTATTTATTTGTACCATAGCAGCTACATTGTGTGTGGATCTCCCTTATATTGGCCAGCCAACTGAAACTGGTCTCAACTCCTTCCTCTGTTAATCAATTTATTAAATATTAGGTCAGAGTCTCGGTGATCAAAATGTATTATGGTATTTCAATGCTTCAGTTTATTGGTTTACACTAATAAAAATGCTTAAAGTAGTGCATTTCCATTCTTTACCAACATTTCACTTACGTTATCTATAGAATTTTGTGCATGTGTGTGGGTCCATATTTGCACTTGAAAAGTTTTCTTGTTTATTTTAGAAAGAAAATAGAAAAAATTGAACATTTAAACACGATGGTATAAGAATTTTAAACAAAATATACAACCTTGGAACTGTTGATATAGTAGAAAGTTTTAATGTTTTATTAATTTGTTTCATTGAGAAAACAAACCTCTAAATACTTATGTATTTTAGGGCTCCATTTAAGATTTATAATTTGTTGAAATTCAAACAATTTTTGCCTTTTTAAAAACAGTAATAAATTGTACCTATCTAGAGCTAGTAATGTCTTTTCTGACACTCTCCTTGGCTTTGCTTGAACTCAATGCCAACAAACGTGGCAGCTCTGCAAATGTTTAAAAGGCAAACATCATTTGTAAGTAAACTAACCTGCCTACACAGAATTTATGGGTTTTTTTTCAAAATCTCATAGGAGTCTTTTTTGTGAATATAAAGACAACAAAGCATACTTTAGTTTAATCCTTAAGTTCACTGTACTTGTAGAAACCTCTAAGTGTTTGAGAAGCGCAAACATAGCTAAGTTTATAAAATTATTTTTAAAATACTTTCCTTGTAAATCTCCAACAAAATATTCCATGCAGGTATAAAATCAAATTTATGCCAACCACACTGTTCAGATCATCAAAAAGTTTCTGCTTTATCTAAAACTATTAACTTTTTGCATCTCCATAAAGATTTTCCAGTGCTGAAGTCTGCAATAACTTTTATCCATTTTCTAGGAGCATAAATAAGTAATATCACAACTATTTTAACAATGAGAAAATATAAAAAAATCAGATTTCTCAGCATACCTTACTTTATTACATAAACATCAAAACAATGGTTTATATTAAGAAAAAATTGTTGGTGTGCATTTTTCAATTTATTCGAACATCTACCCACAGTCTAATGTTTTATAACTGAAAACTCAGTTATGCAAAAATAAACATTTTCTACAATAAACAATAGTGGGTGCAGCCCAATAAACACACCTTTGCTACTGCTAGGAAAAGGACACAGGCCTTGGATGGACCTGACAGTGCAGGGTCTCAGGACCTGTCTGAGCTTGCCAAAACCTGAGCTGGTTTTCACTTGTTTTGGAAATTAGTTAGTGGGCTGCTGGCTGTAGCCCAGCCTGGTCAGTTTAAGCTCTGGGACTGCAAGACACAAGAAAGTTCTCAAGAACTCTGCTGATCACTGTGTGACAGACTGTATTAGCAGAGGGTGGGGGAAACCCTGAAACTTTTCAGCTTTAGCTGGAACCACTGAGAAGATAGGCTGTGAGAAGGAAGTGGTTCAAACTAGAGCCAAGAGGACTCTGGACTGAGGAAAGGGAGGAACACCTCCAAGAACACATATGCACTTGTCAGAGACCTCCTTATGGATATTGATGATTCCTCGGGAACATCTGTTCCCTTTTGAGGAACCTGTGTCTTTTCTGAGGAATGAAGGTCCCTGAGGAGCCCATGAAAGGTGAAGACAACATCTGACAGGAGGGGCAAACACCAGGTTTTTTTCTTGTGTATCAATTTCAGCTATATGGTGAGTAAGGCTATTTTTGTAATAATGGATTGTTTTGAACTATCAGACTGCTAAAATATCAGTTGAACTACCAATAGTCTTGGCTCCCATATGTTTATTATGTTTTTTCTTTTGCCCATAACATCATTTGGCATGTAACATATGCAGTCACACTGTAATCCTACATTCACACAACTTTTCCACCAGGTGGGGGACATCATGTGCTCACAAGGCTCCAACAGCCCAGGTTCTTCTGGGATCATCCATGTGGTGGGGTTCCCAATAGAATAGTGACATCCACAGAAGTAAGGGAACTAGGGGCTTTCTTTGTTTTTCTAAAAGCAGAAGATTCTATATATCATGTGTGCAGTGATTTAAAATATTAGCTAGTGAAATAATATTTAAAAACTGTACTTTAACATACATAATTAATTAAATGTCTACTTATCCACTCTAAATATGTTGATAATGCATTAATTCATCCATCATCTTTTAATACAAAAGTCTAATAATTTCATTCATAAATGAAATAGCAACATTTTCAACCTGTGAGATATCTCTTACACTGTGGATCCCACGTCTGGACACAATACTCCAGCTGAAGTCTCATGAGAGCAGGATAGAGAGGGAGAATCACCTTCCTCAACCCCTTGGCCCTGCTCGTTTTTAAACAGTAGTACAGGATTTTGGTAACCTCACTGAATTGGCTTTGATGCAATTGTCTCTCCTTCCTACAATGCATCAGTGCGAGAGTATTGGTAAGAAAAATCAGGTGATTATCCCTCTATTCAGCTTGTCCCTCAGGTTCAGGCAGTGCACACACACATTTTCCAGTTCCTAATAGCAAGGTTCAGTTACTTATGTACTGTTGTTTTCTCATGCAGCTCGAAAAAATTAAAGGACAATGCTTTAAGGTGGTTAATGGCAGGAAAAAGAAAATCAAAGTGTGGAGAAGACACATTTGCATAAGAACAGGAATCTTAACTTCCTTGTTTAGTTTTAAGAACTATTATCAGCTGCTGTCTAATTATTTGATCAAACAAGACCTATAGATCGATCAAGTATTGGGGTTCCTAATGCAATACTCTCATATCTTACCATGGTATGTCAGCAGCCTGCCTATTACAAACCCTAGACTAAGCCCACAAAATCCTAGATATGAGTCTCACTGAAACCACACACATACTTGATTTTTTTTTTTGGCTAGGAAACAGATTACAAGAGATCCCTCAAGATCCTTTCTGAGGCAAATTTATTCTATTGACAAATAGCATTCCTTCTAGAAAGTTTTAACAATTGAACCAACAAGTTATTAAGTGACACAGAAGCAAAAACATCTTGCAAGCCACACCTATTACCATATCAGGTGAGAAAGTCTTCAATGCATTAACATTCTCCTGACTCTGTTTTGAAAATCTGGCACTGACCCCATTCATAACAGCTCAATCTGATCAGTAATCAAAGAGCACCCTGATCTTGACTGAAAGTGCGAGCACTAAACAAACATCATTCATAAATATTTTAGGGCATGAGATGAGTTCTAAATTTTCTGTTCTAAGATAAAAAAAGAAGGTTAAGGTCAAATGGCCCTTTATTTGTAGTGCATTATCAAGACAAAATTTATTTCCCATAGCAACAGAGGTCAAAGAGGAATATTAAGTAGATTTATATTGCATACAGGATGGATATGGTGATTTGTGGAAGATTCTATTATAAACAGAATGTTTCTTTCTCTAGTAATGAACCTGACCTGACAGTCATAGTACTGAGGAAATTTATTGATGAACTAAATTGCTGTTTTCTTTATGTGAATGCTCCATGGTAATACCCCAGCCTTTCAAGGAGAAGAAAATTATAGTTGTATCAGTAAACATCTGTTATATCAATTTTTTTTTTTATTCAAGGCAATTTGTACTGTTGGAATAGCACACCAACTTGTTTCTATTTGCACAAGCTAGTCCATATATGCACTAGTATCACAATCTTAAACAGTTCTAATGCCAAGCTTGCATTTTGAAACTTTCATTTTAAAAACATGCAATTTCCTTCTGATTATGTTTTTCAATATGCCCAGATAAATATTACTATGTTCTTTTCAAAATCCAGAAAAACTAAAAGAGAGCATTGGCTTAACTTATGAATAAATTTTAAAAATATCTTGTTCTTTAAGCCTGACATTTCAGAACTGTTAGACTAGTACTAATCATGATTTTATCTACACTGGGGGATGTTGGAGGTGACACTCAGGGCATGACTTAAATGCTTGGTTTTGTCCCTGCCCCACCAAATGTCCTGATTTCCTCTGCTAGGTGTCATACTCCAGTAATTTTCCAGGCTGGGAAAATGGGGAAGCTGGATTACAAAGCAAATTGTGACTTCAGCTGGCCTGCAGCTCTGGGCCAGTTTCTTACCAGCTGAATCATTACCCTTCAGAAACAGTTCCAGATTCAGACTCCTTTAAGGTCTCACTCCTTAAAAATTGTGGGGTTTGATACCTTCAATAGTTTAAAGACTATCATTAAATTTTGTCATATAGCAGCACTGCCTTTTATTAAAAATGGACTTTTAATAAAATGATATCTCTATTTTGACTTAACTTCAGTTGTTGTTACATTTAAGACTGAATACAAATTTGGAATGGTTGATTACAGAATTTCACATGGCTTGAGGGTATATTTTTATAGAAACATAAAATCTTATATTCATAGAATGATTTGGGTTGGAAGGCATCTTAAATACCACGTACTTCTAATCTTCTCGTGGCCAGGACACCTAGACCAGGTTTCTCAAAACCATATCCACACGTAACCAACAGAGATACAAGTGCTTCACTGAATAGGATTGAGGTACCATTGTGTTACTGTGACCTGAGAAGTGTGAAGGTAGGTTTGAAGACCATACAATAAAACTTCACATTTTAATTTGTCTTTTCAATAAATAAAAATATTTTCTACAAAGATAAGACTTAAAAATATTTGATATAGATTAAACAGTGAAATGCTCAAAAACAGAAGACTATTTTTATCACTCATATTGATTATTTCATATGTTGATCTAGTCTATGAAAACCTCATCTTAATTTAATGAACACATTTTATAAACTTTAAATGGTGTGAAATTCATAGCTTTTTATAGGCATTACTTTGGCATACATGTATGGCTTTGCAGCTATTATTGACGGTTCTTTTTAACTCTGGAAAATATTCTATGTACTTTAGAGTTATTATAAGCTAGATAATTATTATTGCTGTGGCATCAAATAGCTCCAGTTCTGATTAGGACATCCTTACTTATATTGCTGTGGAGACAAGGAAATAAAATAGTATTTTCTGAACAAAAACACCTACAGGTAAGTTTAGGGCATATCTGCTGGAAAACTGACCTCAGATGATTACCTGCATTATTTATTTCTGGCATTTGTTTACAAGGATTGTGGTGAAGATAGTTATAGCAATGGAAAGGCATGAGGTGTTGGAATTTATATCCCATGAGATAACCAGAAAAATTTGATTTCTTTCAAGCTTCTGTTTTTGAGGATTTCTTTATTTATAAGAATAAAAAAGTCCCATTCAATTAAAATCTGAAACATTTTCAAGTTGTATAACATTTGCAAGCAATCATTTTTACCTTTATTGCTATTTCAGCCAATGTGGAAAAATAGACCCAAAGGACCCCTTCTTCTGGGTTACAGCCAAAGTTTCAAGTCTCTTTTCTTCATGATAAATCAAAGTCACTGTGGATTCCAAGATATTTGAAATTTTTTCAGAGAGGTACCTTGGCATAATTTGCAGATATTTTTACATACTGCAACAGCAATCTAAATCGAGTTTGGGATTGTTTTTCTAGAAATATATTCTCTTTGTTAAGCTTGTAAAAAATTAAAACATTTAGAGTTTATGTAAGCTAAAAGAGAAAAAGAGTTTTCAATAGGAAAGTTCCTGCCAGCCTGAAAATCAATCCTATGAAAGATGAAGTGGGTCCGTCATATGCAGGCCACAGCTGCTTATGACTAAGTTATAATAGAATGGTTTAGGTTGCAAAAGACCTCTAAGATAATTGACTCCAACCATTAACCCAGCACTGCCAGGTCCATCACTAAGCCATGTCCCTAAGTGCCACACCTTCATTTCTTTTAAGTAGCTCCAGGGATGGTGACTCTACCACTTCCCTGGGCAGCCTGTTCCAGTGCCTGACAACCCATTTGGTGAAGAATTTTTCCTGATATCCAAACTACACCTCTCCTGCTGCCATTCAAAACTATTTCTTATATATTGCTTTTTACTTGAGAGAAGAGACCAACCCCTGCCTGGCTACATCCTCCGTTCAGGCAGCTGGAGAGAGGGATGAGGTTTCCCTTCAGCTTCCTTTTCTCCAGGCTGAGCACCCCCAGCTCCCTCAGCTGCTCCTCATCCCACTTGTGCTCCAGACCCTTCCCCAGCTCCATTGCCCTTCTCTGGACTCGCTCCAGCCCCTCAATGCATTTCTTGTATTGCCCAAAACTGGACACAGGATTTGAGCTGTGGCCTCACCAGTGCCCAGGACAGGGGGACAATCCCTGCCCTGGTCCTGCTGCCACACTATTGCTGATCCAGGCCAGGTGCCCTTGGCCTTCCTGGCCCCTGGGCACACCTGGCTCATGTTCAGCTGCTGCTGACCAGCACCCCCAGGTCCTTTTCTGTCGGGCAGCAGCAGAATTATAGTTGCTGATTAAACCTCAAGGTGAAGTTGATACTTTGAACTTCTGACCTGGTTTTCAGCATAATGAATGTCATCAGTCCTTAAGGCAGAAAGGAAACTACCAGAACATTGACAGGTATTAATTTAAGTTCTTCATTACATTAGAATTTTAGATCAGTGAATATTCAGTCTTAAAGGGCGAATGTGTGTTTCACATATATATATATATATATGTGTATGTTTTATTCTCCTTTTACCCAAGTGAAAGCAAAACTCCATTGATCTCAGTAGAAGACCATTCATATTTGGAAGTTTTCTAGAAGTAAATATCTCAAAATAAGGTTTTCTTCAACAGTATTATCTAAAAAAATACCAAGAAGACATAATAACAACAAAAGAAGACATTTTCAGGACTTGTGTGATCTTTATTAATTGGATATGATATCTTTTAAAGTAATTCATTATCAAAGATTTCATCCTCTATCTTCTGAAACTGAATCTTAGAGGTGTCTTCAATTGGCACTCCACATCTGGGCAAAATAAAGCTGATGGGTCCACCTGGTAGAACATGTGGATGTCAGTGTAGCTGCACTTCATGAAGTTATGAAGACATGATGTTATCTGGAACTGAAGCACACATATTTTCACTGGCATGAATAACTTCAAATGTGTTAAGAGAAATTAGCCTCAGTACTAAAAGCATTTTTGCACATATTTATCACTGAGTTTAGAAGGTATACCAGAGAACTGTATTTCCCAGGTCATGTCCATAAAAGCTATATGTATGTTAAGTGCACACTGGGAAGTGTATCAACAAAAATTTCTTTAAATGAAAAGTTCAAATCAAGCCAGAAAACTTTGAAATCAAACATTCAGTGAAATGCAGATGTCTAAATAAAGTTTTGCACAAGGTGAATGCAAATGAAGACAAAAGGAATGAAGGTGATAAAATAACACAGGGAAAATAATCCAGACAGTAGAATATTTAATGAGGATCCAAGTGTTTTAGCCAGGCTAGGATATATGCATGACTTCATTCTAATAAAAAAAGGAATTATGAAGTTTTCTATGGCTTTAAATGTAATACAGGAAATCTGATAAAGCTGAAGAGCTTGACTCCCATCCTGATCCTCCTAAAGAAAGACTGTTGTCAGGATTGTGAACTATGTGTGAACCTAAAACCTGGTGGGAGAAGGACAGGGAAAAAAATCAATCCACATTTCTCTTCAATGGAACTTTAATATGTTCAATGGGACTTTAAATGATGGACTGTATTTCACAACACAGAATTTTTGGAGATTGAACTTTCATTTAGTTAGCAGTCCCAAGAAGTACAGATTATATTTGCCAGGAAATTAAAACATTTTGCTTTAATTGTAGCCTGACATTACAAAGGTAGATGAAGAAATAATTGGTTTAAATCAATGACACTGCAGTCATGCTAACTAAAATTGTTTTTCAGTTCTCCTACAATCTTTTGGGTAATGTATTCGGTAAAGACTAGAAGTATTCTAGGTCAGACGTATTCCAAAGGGCAGAACAAGAAGATATTTAAATTAATTTATTTAAAAACTGCAATAAAAGTCATTAGGAAATTATCTTTTTACTTCCAAATGGAAATTAAACCACATTCTTTTCCATGTGGTACCTAGGTGATAAAATACATTTGAGCAGAAAAATAATTAATGTGAAATTTTGGGCATTGGACGTCCATGAGCAAGGCCAACGAGGATAACCTGCATTCACACACTGCTTGTCATGAAAAGAAACATTGAGTGCTCATAGTGAGTGACTCATAAAGGATGCTGAGGCACCCATTTGCTGGCCTGAGGGAGAGTCATGAGCAGCACCCTGTCCTCTGGGAGTTAAGAACCATCATGTTCCGTGAGGGTGCCCCAAATTGTGGAGAGCACAGACTATTACCCAATATTATTTTTTCATTTAGGTACAAATGACACCGCAAGCCAAAATATAGGTAGGATCCAGGAAGATTGGAAAGCTCTGGTGAGGCAGGTGGAAAACAGCAGTGCTCAAGTCATCCATTCTACAGAGTAGAGAAACAGGGAGAGTCAGAAGCAGAAGCACAGTGCAGATCAAAATCAGCCTTCACTGCTGGTGCTACCACGAAGGTTTTGACTTTCATGACACTAGGTTGTACTCTGATGATTGCAGCCTCTTAGGATGGGGATGGGATCCACCCATCTAAAAAGGGCAAGAGAATCTTTGTCAGCAGGCTGGCCACTTCAGTCAGACAAGTTTTAAACTGAGAGACTGGATTCTACTTTCCTCACTGTCTCCCATAACATCATAGGTCAGTTCAGGAAATGTGGGCAATAGTGAGGCCACACCTGGAGTATTGTGTTCTATTCTCCACAGCTCAGGAAAGACAAGGAGCTATTGGGGAGGGTCCAATGGAGGCCCACAAGGATGATTAGGAGCCTGAAGCATCTCTCTTCAGATGAGAGAGCTGGGCCTGTTTAGTGTAGGAAGAGAAGGCTGAGAGGGGATCTAATTGCATATAAATATCTCCAACCTGGGGGCCATGAGAATTGTGCCAGACTCTTTTCAGTGGTGCCCAGTGATAGGACAAGTAGCAATGGCCATAAACTCAAACACAAAAAAGTTTCATCTCAACATAAGAACTTCTTTATACTGATGGTGGCAGACCACTGGAACAGGCTGCCCAGAGAGGTCATGGATTTTCCCTTTCTGGAGACATTCAAAATCCACCTGTTCTTGTAAAACCTGCCCTAGGTTACCCTGTTGTGTCATGGAGGTTGGACTAAATGATTCCCAGAGGTCCTTTTCAACACTAACAATTGTGAGATCCTGTGATTCTGTGAAAAAAAAAAAAAATACATTGACTAATTACCTGAGACAACCTAGTCCTGAAATAAGAAACTTACTCAAACCATTTGTCCTCAAAGAGAATTTATGAGAAATTCCAAGGAGAGATGAGCAAGGTTTGTGGATGGAATCTGCTGATTCAGAGCCATACAGATTTTTCAAAAATTCATTGATGGTTCATTTTAAAAACAGAATAAAAACAAATTTATATGATTTATGTATTTTTCTGCTCAGAGTAATAATTTTTACAGATTTGTAAGTTCTTTCAGTAAAACAAAAAGCTAATTCTTTAGTCCCAGGATGAAGAGAAAATATGTGTCTCTGATTTTTCCCCTGTGCCAGTAATTAGGAAGGAAGCTTCAGGCTCAATACATTGGCATTTTTTTAGAGGCAAACGACTGCGAAAGTGAAAACAAGCTTCTGGCTGTGACAGAAAAGCACTGTCGAATTTTATTGCAGCAGTTTAAGATGTTATGAATCCTGAAATTCTGTCTTGCCTTTCTGACAGAGGTCAGTGCTCTTGCTCTGCATCAGAAGGAACAAGTGTTGTCTGGTCCCCACTCCAACGTGTTTTAGATCCTGTACAATGTCCATCGGCAGCTGGAGCTAAGAAGTCAAGACCAGCACTGATGGACCTGTGCTCATTATTATTGACTGCTGCAGGGAAAGTGCAGCAAAGCACCACCCAAAATGTTTGCAAAAGGAATTGTAGGTGTTTATCTGTGAAAATCATCATGACAAAATTAAGAAATGGAGACACATTATTGAATTTCACCAAATTTAAATCTTTAAGAGGTACATCATGATTAATATTCAGACAGGAGCAATAAATTCACTTAATTTTATGGAGTTATTGCTGGGATTTCATATAAAAATGAAAGGTAATGAAAGGTTTGTCTCTTTCAGAAATGGTTGTTTTACTCCATTTTTCAGTGTTCTATTAAGGTTACAAAATACTGTTTCATTAGTCTACCACTAAGAGTTTTGAAAATTTCCAACATATTTTGTTTCAATCTACAAAAGTAGAGATAATTCCTTTTTTGTTAATGGTAAAATACATCTGCAGAGACTTCCAAGAATGTGTATTTTCTTTTGTGACAGTACAATTATTTCACTTTGAATTGTAGGAGAAAAATCAAGTTTATAATAGGAAAGCGTGCTTGTAGAGAGATGAATTGCAGAGTCCTCACTGCTTATCTATATTTAATTAAAACATTTTCAAGACTGTGTTAACCAATATAGGCAATTAACAATTAAAGTGATAGATACAGTAAAAATGTGCAGATTTAAAAAAAAACACAAAACCAAAAGCACAAAACCAGCCAAATGACAAAACAAAACACATATAGAAAAAGGTCCTGCAAATTTAAATCACTCTTAATAACGTTCAGATTATATAGTGCCTTCAGATTGAAAGTGTACTGAAGAACAACTTTCAGCCAGTTGAAATTTTTATAGCAAAAATTAAATTTAACTGAAAAATGCAAAATTCTGAACTACTAAATATTTTGCTTAAAATAAATTACCTTGGGTTCATCAAGTTTTGCTGAACAGCAGGCAGCAGATAAAGATCTGGAGCCCTAGTGGGCTGTCACCTGCCACTCTGATTATCTGGTCAGTTGGCAAGGCAGCCCCTGGAAGCACAGACTGATCAGTCAGGAATTTTCACCTATGGATGCTGCTCCACACACTTGGTCCATTCATTTTTATCAGGTGACAGCTTAGGGTCTTTTTTATAGGTTCTCTTATTGTTCTGGTGGAGTTGCAAGAGTCTGGTTTCTGGTAAGTACATGTCAAGTGAATTTAAAACTCTTCCAAAAGAGAGTTGGGAGTTTTCAATATTTTTTATTTTTATTTTTATCTAGGTGTATGCAGAAAATATACATTTATAAGTATTTTGAGCCTCTCCTCTCCTCTCCTCTCCTCTCCCTTGTTTGTTTTTCCTAAGTTAAAAACTTAATTTATGCAGCTATGGTGCATATTATAATAAATACTTCTTCCTACTAGGGAGGGAAAATATTGTATTTCTTTTCAGTGCAAACAGATTCAGTTCAAATTTCAATTTGCTGGTTTGTGATATTCAGATCAGTGTTGAATCTTCAGGGAAGATATTATAGTGCAAAGCCTTTTATTTATCGCTTTCCAAAGACACAATCATAAGCCAATTTTCCTTCTGTCTAGTTTCATTAAATTACCTGATTTGAGAACAGCACCAGGGAAGCACCTAAACATCCTGCCTTCTCTTAGGGAATTAGCATTTTCCTTTGATGTGGTTCAAAGTGGGAAACCACATTAACGTGGGATCCAGCCAATTTCTGCTATTGCATTGAGATCAGCTGCAAAAAAATGCTTTGTACTGGCCTCTCTGGCCAAATGTTAGCTTGGCATACTTCACAAGAGAGAAGGAGGTTTAGGTACAGCTTCAGAAAATTTCTGTCCTGAACTCTGATACCCCAAAACAGGTTCTCAGTTCATAATTAATTGAATTTTATTTGATGTGATCCAACACATGGCAAGAAGCAAACCTTGACCCATACCTTTGATATTTAATAACAGAAGAATGATTAAAGACAGGGATAGAGTCCTAAGGGCTTCACAGGCCCACTGGTCCTGCCAAAGCCTCTTTGCACCACCTGGTCTATCCTATGGACAGCCAGGCTACTATGGCAGGGAGTAAAGCTCAGCATCAGAGACAGAAAGCTTTTTCCATGTATTCCTGCATACAAGAACCCTATTGCAAATGGAAGTCAAAACTCAGGTGCAAAAGCTGTTTATTAAGCCAAATAATATTTTTTAAAAAAGCCTGTCTAATGCTCTATAATATAGTCAATTACAGATCGAAATATAAATGCTATTTGTCACAGTGGGTTTGAGTTATAACTTTTCATATTTAAGGGCTGCTCTAATGTACAAAAATGGAGACAGACCGAAAACTGAAGACCTGTGTACACCACTTCCAGCACTTTCTATAGTGACCATTCTGCCCCAGAAGCCAGTTAAACTCTATGAGCAGAAGCACTCAGTGTCTGAGTCTCTTAGAAAGGACTGATAAGTGAAGTGCATCACTGCAGTAGGCAGAAGTTAGATTGAACAGGGTTTACCTAGAGTGGCAACACTCTAACTTCCTTTCTCATTGTCTGGCTTGTGGAGGAGGAAAGGTATAATGTAAATAAGCTGTGAGAAGCTGTGGGTCTCTCACCCAATTGCCAGGGCAGGTGGCCCAGGACTCCTCTTGTGACATTTTCCCAAAGCCTGCGTGGAAGATGGTGCCTGGAGCATCCCTTCCTGCCCTTTAATCAGGGTCCATGCTTGCTGAGCAAACACTTTGGTGATGAAGGCCCAACTCTGAGTCCTAGAAGAACTTTACAATATGAGGACAAAGTCCAGCAGTTCATACCAAAATCCATCTCTGGTTACAGGACCTGCTCATACTTTCTGGAATTCCTCTGCACATATTCTTTGCAAATATTTGCCAGTTATTTAAAAAGAAAAAAAGAAAAAAAAAAAAAGAAAAGTAGTGCTGTTAGCTTTAGGGTGCTTGTTGCTATAAAACAAATAACCTTTCTTCAAAATCTGTAACAATAAACAGTAGTCTCACAATAAACAGTAACTAAATATTTCACTATACTTGACGTCCTATTGTTTCATTTATAAGAAGCCTTGGGTGTTTTTTTCTCTACGAGAGATGTTGGAGGTACATTTTGTAACTCCTAGCAATCAAGTAAAACAATATAAAAAATAAAAAATACATTTCAGCCAAACCTTCCTCCAATGTACAATCAGGGCTAGTAGAATAATACTTTGCATTTACCATAGTATTAACCTTGCCATACAATACAAAGGTTCAAATTTTATACCTAATTATCAAATAATTAGAAGGATAGTATTCTAATTAAAATGTTTCATGTTATGTAATCAACCCTGTTTGTAAAGAGAGAGTATGTGCATGTGTACAAACTAGCATTTGTTTACAGTGATGATTTTTTAAAATGCTTGAATGTGAGCAAGTATCAATAGACATAAGAAAACTCTGCATTTATCTAGCTTAAAATCAGGCCACAACAAAGACTTTTTTTGTCCTTGTTTTTAAATATGTACCTCATTTAAATATATA
This sequence comes from Toxostoma redivivum, assembly GCA_013397375.1. Classification (NCBI taxonomy): domain Eukaryota; kingdom Metazoa; phylum Chordata; class Aves; order Passeriformes; family Mimidae; genus Toxostoma; species Toxostoma redivivum. The sequence goes on along the minus strand of VXBI01007776.1, from coordinate 70,952 downwards.
TCTAGTCTAAACCAAAGGGGAAAAATATACAAAGAAAATTTAGGGCATGTTTTACAGTAAAGTAAGTTAAGATATGTCTCAAAGCCTTCTCTGGGATTTTTTCCACCTAATTAAAAGCATTTATATTGTCAGCTTTCCCCAAATTCTCATATTCCTATCAATCAGCAGCCTGAAGTTGTTCTGAAAGCAATTGAAAAGACTTCTTGTTTCAGTAACTAATTATGCTGTGAATACTTCCCTAGGGGAGGTCTAAGGCCCAATAATAGGAGTAGCTTTTATGAACACAAGCCCAGTGACTTTGCCTGCTGAGAGCTGCATTGAAAGGCCTTGCCAAGCCAGGAGATAGATTGGATTCCCAGTGCTGTTGAAAAAACAATCAGTTTGTAGGCTCCAATGTACCAGAACAGCTGAAATACCAAATAGGCACGTGCAAGTCCTAATTAATTAAATCTAATGATCCTGTCAAACGATAGGATTTTCTATAGCACAAATAACTTGTTGTAAACAAACAAAAATGAAAGTTTGTGCNATTTAAGGGCTGCTCTAATGTACAAAAATGGAGACAGACCGAAAACTGAAGACCTGTGTACACCACTTCCAGCACTTTCTATAGTGACCATTCTGCCCCAGAAGCCAGTTAAACTCTATGAGCAGAAGCACTCAGTGTCTGAGTCTCTTAGAAAGGACTGATAAGTGAAGTGCATCACTGCAGTAGGCAGAAGTTAGATTGAACAGGGTTTACCTAGAGTGGCAACACTCTAACTTCCTTTCTCATTGTCTGGCTTGTGGAGGAGGAAAGGTATAATGTAAATAAGCTGTGAGAAGCTGTGGGTCTCTCACCCAATTGCCAGGGCAGGTGGCCCAGGACTCCTCTTGTGACATTTTCCCAAAGCCTGCGTGGAAGATGGTGCCTGGAGCATCCCTTCCTGCCCTTTAATCAGGGTCCATGCTTGCTGAGCAAACACTTTGGTGATGAAGGCCCAACTCTGAGTCCTAGAAGAACTTTACAATATGAGGACAAAGTCCAGCAGTTCATACCAAAATCCATCTCTGGTTACAGGACCTGCTCATACTTTCTGGAATTCCTCTGCACATATTCTTTGCAAATATTTGCCAGTTATTTAAAAAGAAAAAAAGAAAAAAAAAAAAAGAAAAGTAGTGCTGTTAGCTTTAGGGTGCTTGTTGCTATAAAACAAATAACCTTTCTTCAAAATCTGTAACAATAAACAGTAGTCTCACAATAAACAGTAACTAAATATTTCACTATACTTGACGTCCTATTGTTTCATTTATAAGAAGCCTTGGGTGTTTTTTTCTCTACGAGAGATGTTGGAGGTACATTTTGTAACTCCTAGCAATCAAGTAAAACAATATAAAAAATAAAAAATACATTTCAGCCAAACCTTCCTCCAATGTACAATCAGGGCTAGTAGAATAATACTTTGCATTTACCATAGTATTAACCTTGCCATACAATACAAAGGTTCAAATTTTATACCTAATTATCAAATAATTAGAAGGATAGTATTCTAATTAAAATGTTTCATGTTATGTAATCAACCCTGTTTGTAAAGAGAGAGTATGTGCATGTGTACAAACTAGCATTTGTTTACAGTGATGATTTTTTAAAATGCTTGAATGTGAGCAAGTATCAATAGACATAAGAAAACTCTGCATTTATCTAGCTTAAAATCAGGCCACAACAAAGACTTTTTTTGTCCTTGTTTTTAAATATGTACCTCATTTAAATATATATCTAGTCTAAACCAAAGGGGAAAAATATACAAAGAAAATTTAGGGCATGTTTTACAGTAAAGTAAGTTAAGATATGTCTCAAAGCCTTCTCTGGGATTTTTTCCACCTAATTAAAAGCATTTATATTGTCAGCTTTCCCCAAATTCTCATATTCCTATCAATCAGCAGCCTGAAGTTGTTCTGAAAGCAATTGAAAAGACTTCTTGTTTCAGTAACTAATTATGCTGTGAATACTTCCCTAGGGGAGGTCTAAGGCCCAATAATAGGAGTAGCTTTTATGAACACAAGCCCAGTGACTTTGCCTACTGAGAGCTGCATTGAAAGGCCTTGCCAAGCCAGGAGATAGATTGGATTCCCAGTGCTGTTGAAAAAACAATCAGTTTGTAGGCTCCAATGTACCAGAACAGCTGAAATACCAAATAGGCACGTGCAAGTCCTAATTAATTAAATCTAATGATCCTGTCAAACGATAGGATTTTCTATAGCACAAATAACTTGTTGTAAACAAACAAAAATGAAAGTTTGTGCTGAATGACAATGCATAAGTATGGTATCTTATTTTCCCTATATTTTCTTTACTGAAGAGGAACTGTGATCTATTTGTGAGCATATCTACTGAACAGCATTTGCTTCCCAGAAATCCTAGAACTGTAAAATGAATTATCAGTGTTTGTTGGCAGATACTCAGTTGGCCTCTTTCATCCATATTTTTGCTGTCATTTCATATTACTCCAGTTTTTCTATGTGTTGTTTATCTCAAGATATTTTCATCATGCTAATGTCACTACTTTTCAATTATGCATGTAAATCCTTTTGTAAAAGATATCTGCCACAAAGTACTTCCATACATCTCTCCATTTGAAATAGTTCTGGCCTTCTTTACATAAATGAATTAACATCTTTCTTGGAATGATCATAACTTGGAGCAAATCTACTGACCTTAAATGATTAAAACCAAGGACAAGCCATTGCTGGAGCAGCCTGGTCTCCCAGCTGGTGTGAACTGGTGTATTTCCATTCAACTGAAAGGATGCAGATTAGCCCAGCTTCATTGACTTTGCTGAAATTATGCCATTTAACAACAGCTGAGACACGAAGCCAAATGAGAATATGATATTACTTAAATCCTTTCTGGTTCTTTCTTAGTGAAATTGTTATAGTTGATACTTTGCATCAAATCATTCTTTAAACCCCTGCTATTTCCATTAGTTTTATTTATATATTCATATATTTTCTTCAGTTTAGGGGCATTGACATTTCCAAAGGGCTATTTTTGGTTATCATATATTAAAATATTTTAGCTATCACACTTGACAAGATATATGCTACTGAAAACTCTCAAAAACTTAACTGAAACCTTTTTAAGAACAGAGCAAAGAAACCAAACAAACCAACCAAACAAACAAACAAAAAACCTAAAAAAACCCCCAAAAAACCCACCCAACAAAATAAACAAAGCAACACAAAACAAAATGAAGTAAAACAAAGGAAAACAAAAAAAACCCAAACAAAACAAACAAAAAAAACCCCACCCAACAACATTAGAAAAACCTACAAGAAGACTAATACAAAATGAGAAGTCTCCTTACAAGGACAACAGGGACATGTAGACTCCAATTATTGCAGTAACTTCAGGTTCAACCTATTTATTCTAATCAAGTCAGACACATTACAATCACCTACGAGGAACTGTACTATTTCTATTTCTAGCTTGGGCCTACCTGTAAGATGAGTTTGGGAAACCACAAAAGCTAGACAGGTAAAGCATGGCAGACACAGATAAACCATGATGAGTCATAACCAAAAGAGAAATTGTCTTTTCCCAGGAGCAAGCAAGATGGAACTAATTCAGGTACACTGATTTCCCAACTACAGCCATACTCTGACTTGTTCAGGAATGCAACACTCATGGCAATAGAAAACATAGACAATAGAAAAAATTAGGAAGTGTCTTTCCACTCACTATTTCACATCTGAACCTTCTTGTGATGTGATGGTAAATAGAAACATGTGAGGAATTTTTATTTCCATAGTCCAACATAGAGCCTTTATGTCAGTGTAACTTATGTACATTCTTGATGCATTTAGATGGGGAAATGCAGGTATCTTATAAAAGATAAAACTTTGCTGCTTCAGGTTTTTTATTGCAGTGTATTCTTAGATTAATTTTTTGCTTATGTAAGTCACCTGAGTTTGATAAAGCCTTTTGATTTTCCATTTTTATCAACTACAATTTTTTCTGTGAAGGAGATCATAAATGAAATGTAGTTGAGTCTTCAGCTGTGAAAAATTACTATAGAATTCTTCAGCATGAAATTATTTTGTATTCTATTTAATTAACCACCTGAAATTATTTGCTACTATATGGACCTTTCATATTTGTTTGCAGAAAGCATTTCTTACAGGTTAAATAAGAAAAAATGAAGGAAAAAAATCTAGTATTAGGGTAAGACACTCAGAGGACACATAACTAATATTGAGTACAAAGGGGAAACATTGATAATAATTTGTGATCTATATATGGCCTTGGATGAGGTACATTATGTCATTTCTTTCAAAGCTCTGTAATACACATTTTGTTGATAACAAGGCAGTCAGTATTAAATAGGAAACATAAAAATGCATCCAGATAACATACTTGTAGGATAACACAATCCTGTTAAATAAGGTGGGATGTGAAGGAAGAATAGTCAAGTTAGCATCTTTCTAGCTAACGTCTACAGACTGTGTTCAGTTCACATTTTACTGAGAGTAAGAATAAATTATAAGAATAAAAGTATATAAAAAATGCCAAAAGGTCTTGCAATATGCAGCTAAAAAAGAAAAATCATGCACCTTGACTGTTCTATGGGTTTTATATTTTGTCTGATTTAACATAAAAAAGCATGAACATACAAAGCAGCAATTAAAAAGCTTCCCTAATAGAGTATGTTGCAGCTCCCCAAGACAAGACTGCATGTATTTTGCTTTAGTAAGCTTCCTGAGTGAGGTTTTTGAGTGAATCAGTTCCTTTTGCCTGAGGTATGGCATAGAGGTAGAAATTAATGAGATAGTCCCAGAATAGCTAAAGGGTAAAGGTCTGTTTCTGGAGGAATATGTCCCTAAATGGTCAGCAATGGTAATGAGGTCCACAGGTGAGTGAGGGTGAAATTCAGAATGACTGAAGCTGGATGCTTACCCTTGCTGCATGCTGAGCCTACATCCAAAGACAGCCTCAGCACGGAGCAGCTACCAGAGGGTAACTCTGTTCCCACTGTTTCTACATTCCATGAAAGGGAACACAGCCTTGTGAACTGATCAGAGATGAATTAAAACAAAAAGTAGGCAAAAGACTCAAAGGTAAAGTGAGCTTGAACTCTAAGAGTAACAGATAAGTAAAAGTTGGAAGACTTCTATGAATATAGCAATACGCAATGTATTTCTAGCACACCTATAGAACAGCTATGCATCCGTAGAGCTGTTCAGCAGCTGCAGCCCAATAGGAAGAAATATTTACAGCTGATTCCCTGAATTCATAGATGCAGTGACCTGGGCCAAAGGTTACAATCAGAGAAGATGGATTGTGCTCTTCATTCAGTGCCAGTTTGTGACACCAGGATAAACTGGTAAGGCCAGTTTGTGACACTGAGGTAATCCCATTTATCTCAGCTATACTTTTGTTACCTAGAAATTAGGAAAAAAATACTCCATAACTGAGCATTTAGAAGCCCAGTTACACCCATGATTTAAGTGCTGAATAGCAAAACTGTGATCTACACCAAACCAAGGTACAAATTTTGCTGCTTTCAAAGTACAAATGTAATGCATTTCAACTATAGCACATTGTTTCCAGATGTAAATTTTAAAAGCCTAGAGGAGGAAGAAAGTGATGAAAGTTTACAGACAGGATATAAATAAGCTTGGTACCTTCCTGGAAGTAAATTTTGGGTGATAGAAAAGAGAATCTCCCCCCTCCCCTTTCAGCAGAATATGACACATTTGACATCTGTGAAAGTTCTCTCAAGAGCTTTGAAAGAGGTCATGCTACTGCCAATATTAGCCATATACTGGGTTGTAAGTCTGACACAGACTCCAGCTGAGTTACTTGCAATATTAAGCCAAATTACTCACTTTCCACAATAGCCAATGCTGATCTCTACTTAAGCAGTCCTGTAGGAAGCACAATAAAAAATCATGTAAATTGAGCTGCTGCATGTTGTTCTTGTTAGGAAGGTATACAAATAAGATTGCATGATACAGAAGATTAAGAAAGGCATTTCAATAATGACTACATGTTTTGTCTGTTGAAGATATTTAAATTTTCTTCATTTTTATTTAAGTTCATGGTGAATCATTAGGCCGTTTTAAAAATAAGCAGCTGCCTGAGTGCAATTTGGTTTTGAAAAAAAGTCCTCTATTTTTATTTTAAAATAATTTTTTAAAAAACAATCTAAGCAAATCAGGATTTTTACCTTCTGTCTGGTCTAGTCGGATGCACTTCTTTAGTTGATCCCAAGAACAGCTGATATCAGTTTCAGATATCACTGAAACAGGAACCATGGGTCAACTGTTCTTTCTCCTGATTTTGAGAATACAAATCGGCTTTTCTTGGCCAATAATTACTATATGTGAGCTTATTTGTAGTTTTAACTCTTCTTTCTCTTTCCAGATGGTACTGTCTTTGTACTTATAATTCATTCTCTGGGATGGAGAGAAAGAATTAGTGTGGGGTCTTCTGCAGAGCAGTAAGGAAAAGACATCTTTCTGAGGGCTCTTGACCACCCTAACACATATGATATAGATAGATAGATATAGATGATATAGATATAGATGATATAGATATTCTATCCTTATGTTATTAATTTTCCTTTGACAGTAACAAAACTTTTCACTTTCTATTTCACAGATATGTTTGATAAGAATTATGCAGGAAAGGTGGGAAAGGAAGAGAATAGAGAAGGAAATAATTACTGTTATAAAGAAAAATCTTCAACACAGATAATGAGTTTTTTGAAATGTTAACTCACCAAAATATCATCTAGAAATGTGTATTTTAATAGCGTGAAGAAATCACAACTACAGCAACATCATTCATTTTGTTCTTCACAATTATCCTTGTGGCGATTCTAATTGAAACAGATGTTATTGTGTATAAATAGCAAGTATATTTATCATTCTCATGATAACAAAAATAAGCTATTCTGTTTATGGTTTGAAATTTTCCTGTATTTTTTCTTTTTCTTTTTTTTTTTCAAACATCTGAAAATAAATCAGCAAAGGCCAAAAAATTATTAGGACATTATTCTATGCTTCCAATTTTATTCAAAACAATGGAGAGAATAGAGACATGAGGAAAAAAATGTCTGCTTTCCATACACAGGATTCTTTACAGAGGGCTGTAAAGAATCCTGTGTATGAAAAGACTTACGTTTTTCTTTACAAAGGACTGTGCTTTTACCACAGGCAGAAAGACACTAAAATCCAAAATACATTTGTTAACCTTTCAAAACCATCTTTTATTCAGGTGATTTTCTGCTAGAGATGAAGGGAAAGAGTTTTGATAGAGTTTTAATTAACATAAACCAAGACATATTCTTCTTACTTTACTTGCCATGCTCTCAGAAGCAGCTTCTCTTGTGCTACATCACAGAACAAAGGGCTTTGGCAGACTCATGAAGAACAAAGATTCTCTAAAGATCAACTGGCATCTGCAGTCTGAGTTTACTTGCCTGAGACACGAGTGAAATGATTTCTCCAGCACAGTGTGCTCACAGCCTATACTACAGGAAGAAGGTGATTTTAAATGCATGCAATAACAAATTTGAATTAAAAAAAAAAAAGTATTGCCTTATATAGTCAATATAGTCAGCAGTTTCTTTTGCACTCTATTAATAAAGGCAATGACCAGTAATTCATGAACAATATATATTATGAGATTTTTACTTGAAAAACAGTTTGGTCTAAATATTATTTTTTTTTCTCTATACAATGGTAAGAAGGTAAATTCTAGGTCTCAACACTGATGTTTAATGTCAGTTAGCTCCATGCAAAAATTGATCAAAATAACACTGTACAGAGTTATGCAATGCTGTCAGAGGGGCCAAAATCTTAGTCCAAAGTTCAGACGTAGTTTCTAAGTCAAAGTCCTTCATCTACAGAGCATAATAACTTTGCAAATATAATAATTTCTCATTGTTTTTCTTTGTTACCTTCTTAGTTTTGTTTGTTTCCATGGGTTGGGTTTTGGGGGGGGGGGATTTCAGCAGGGTTCTGAGTTGCTACAATGTGTTCTTCCCACTTCTGTTAAAACAGTGAGTGAATGAGGATGCTCTCGGGCTCAGAAGTTTCAGTCCAGATATACCAGTGTCCAAAAACATGCTGCAGTTTTTGCTTACCTGATAATATGAGGCAATAGCAATTTTTTTTACTGTGAATCTTTATTCTATGCTTTTTTACTGACATGATTTTTCTTCAAAGAGGAAAAGAATACATAAATTTTTAACTTTTCTTTAGACTATTACAGGTGTAATACATATAAATAGAAGTGTTGCTTGTGAGAAACAATTTACTTTTATCAGGAGAGCTCTATAATTATTAGGGCTCAAAATCCAATATTCTTGAAAGAACTCTGGTGGTATTAAAAAGAAAAAAAATCCTTTCAAAGTAAGAAGGGCCTAAGTGTAAAAAAATCCAAAACAAAAATAATTTGTAAATAGAAAAATAAGAAATTTAAACTATGTTAATATAAAGAAGCATAGCCAAACAAGTTTTTGAAAAAAAAAGCAGTAAATGGTAAACTTGCTATAAGGCTGTCCATGAGTGATGTAGAAAAGTGATGTTTTTATTTAAAGTAGCAGTGCATCTAATAGCACATTATCCTTCACCTGCTCTCTGAGGAAAAGAAAAAGCCTCCATTCATTCCTGTGATCAGGACAAATCAGAGTGCTCCATAAGGCAGACCTATCCCATAGCACAGGTGCAACATTGCTGTAAAAATCAGTTTTCCATTTCCTGGGCAGTTTCTACCTTGGAATATCTATTGACAGGCTTTTATATATATCTAAACTTTAGGGGTGAATTCTGTGGGGCACTTGCATGGTCCAACCTTTGGTTGGATTTGCCTTGATAACCTGGTGAAATGAAAATTTAATAAGTATTATGTATATCTGGACCAAATACTCAAAAGTGTCTAAATCCATTTGTCTAAATTGATCTTGTAAATTGGAAGATAATCATCAGCAGGATTAAAAAGCAGTCAGAGATTTATGAGGCTTTTGATACAAAGCAGGAATTAGCCTGATAAGAAGTATAAAAACAACATGAAAATTCATGCCAGGAGGAAGACACTCTAGAGTGGAAACATCAGGAGTGAAACCTGGTTCAGCACTGCCAGAGGGCTTTGGCTACCAGAGATACTGCCCAGCCCAGATAGAGCAGCCTCCTGGCCCTATGGGGAAGGGACATTAATAGGGACATGGAGCTGTGGCTCCCTATCTCCAGTGGTGTGGCAGCAGGACAGACCCACTGCCAGGAGACTGGGACATTGCTGACAGCCCCCTCGCTCTGCTAGAGGAGCCCTGCCTGTAACTGCACACCTCTGTATTTGCTCATCTATAATCACAGTTTGGGCTGATTAGAACCTCTGGAGATAAATTTGTGATAAGATAAAGGCATCTGTGAAATTGTACAGGTTTAACACCCTGTGTCTACTATTGCAGCTATTCTGTCTTACTACCAATACTGATCCTGTATCTACAGCTTGCTGGTTGCTGGGTAATTGTGTGTTATGCATCAAGAAATTGTTTCAATCTAAATCTCATTTAAATTATTTTTACTTTGAGAAATTCTAACTGGGAGAACTCATTTACTGATATCACAAAAGTTCATTTTTGAGAGAAAACAAGATTTTTTAAATAAAAATTCTATATTTAAAATGGTGATATTTACTTTATTAATTATTTTGTTAAAAACATCAAAGAATATCATGAAAGAAAACCAGTCAAGCAAATGAAGAAGGATATCTTAATAATTTATCACTGGTCACTGTAGTCCTTCCTATTGACTGCAGTCATTATTACTGTAGTGCAACTGAGAAAACTAAACAGCATGAAGTCATTATTCAGGATGCTGTTCACTGATGTTTCTCTGCATGTTAGTAACCTGAAACACCTGGGCTTGTCTCCACCTCTGCTAGTGATGAAGACTCTAGGAAATCTCATTTACATTAAGGTCTATTTTCCTTATATGTATCTAGAAAGAAATTTTTAAAACAACTTCAGTAGTTTTTTAATGAGTTGATGAAAAGAGAATCTACATTTTTACTTCACTTTCACTTTAGAGCCTACTTGTGCATTTTGCTTTATAGCAACAACCAAGTGCTAAAAATCATTAAAGTTAAGAACAATTGTCCAATGTTCCTGATAGCTCATTATTACCACTTCAACATTTCTTTCTTCCTTTTCCTCACTTTGATGATACTGCAATAAATATCCTAGATTCTTTCACTAGATAGGATCTAGGCTGCACTTGAATAAACCAAGATGACAGTATTATTAATCACTTAATTTGGTCATTATTATCTAAATTAATGTTATCAAAAGAGGAATATATGATAGAGAACAGTCAGAAGAAAGTTAGAGATATTCAAATTGGCAGGGTTTGATAGAATTCTCCTTGGAGCACTATAGGAGCAAGCTGATAAAGTGTCCAAACTGTTACTGATTAGTACTGAAAGTTCTTGGAAAAGAGGAAAGGTCCTAGAGGGCTGGTGGAATAAAACCCCAAAACTTACTTACACTAAGGCAGAAAAGTAGGGTAAATAGAGTTATAGAGCAGTGGGTCTGATTTTGTTTTCAGAAAATAAATTCTATAAGTTTCAAAATAAAATATAAGTTCATAGAGAAACTTATGGCAGTGAGGGAAAGAGCTCAAACTCATGTATTTAGACCGAATAGTAGAAAACCACTTTATTTATTTGCTTGACAGAATAACAATGCTATTGATAAGGAATAATCAGTAGAGGGCTTAAAGCAGTGCTTCAGGAAGGTTATTGATGTTTGTATGGAAACCTCTTGAATATTTGCCAGAGTAGGTACATAATTAGGTGTAAAATCCCACTCCAAAGTCTATCTACATGCAGTTTTCAATCAAGGTGGAGAAAATGCAATTTGAAAAACTTAGTGAGGGATCAATCTCTACATATTTTTGCTACTGACCAGGCTGAAAGAATAGAAAACATATGTATTACTTCTGCTGTGGTTAATGAGTTCCAAGCACTCTGTAGGGAAGAATTCAAATCTGAAATCATCTTAACTATTTGAAAAAAAATCCAAAATGAGCAGTATGAAGTTTAATGAACACTAGTACAGAGAACTTAACTGTGGGAGGTTTTGGTTAAAATGAGAATGATTAAGATTATGTTGGGTTTAGAAAACACAAAATGTACAAGATGATAGAGGAAGGAAAATCTTAATCTGGAGTGTAATCAGTAGGATATTGGATGAGGAGCATAGAAAGTGTGTGGTTTTCTGTTCTCTTTGTCCCACTTAAGACTCCTAATAGTGTACTGCATCTGCTTTAGGTAACACAATGGAAGTCCACAGAAAAGGAAAAAAAAAAGCAAATTAAAATGTTTAAAAAATAAGACTTCTTATTCTGAAAGATTGAAGGAATTTATTTTAGCTCTAAAAAAAAAATAAAAGGAAAAAGTTATAGGCACAGTGCTAATGGTCTTCTAGCATATAAAATGGGATTGAAGAGATAATGATGCTGAGTTATTTAGCCACCACATGATTTATCTATTCAGGGAAGGACAAAAAAACAATTTGACTCTCAAAATAGAGGAATTAAATTAGACATTAGGAAAACTGTGGTGTTTTTTTAATGCAAAAGATGACAAAATAATGAAAAAGGAAACCTAAAGAATATCTGTAAGTTTGGAGGTTTTGGGTAAGTTTACCAAAGCTCTATCAGTCACTGCAGTCACTGCCCAAAGGGTACCAAATATATACTGTTCTGAAACGAAAGACTAAAACATCCTTAGATGACTTGTTGTTCTTTTCTACACCTGATGCTGTCATTTTCTTATTGACTTTTTGGAAAATTCCAAGTTGTTTAGAGTAACCACAGGATTTATTTTATTTATTCTTCAAATCTTCTACATTTTAGTTATCGAAAGTCCGTTTGAGGTAATAGTACTTTACTCAACATCATTGGTTGCACTCCAATTATATTTTTATCCTCTGGAAAAGCTTTCATAAAGACATGAACTTTGAGTTCAGTTTCAGTAATAAATATAAAACCAATTGTTGATTAAATGATATATCCTGCAGAGCATAGTAAATTGGTAGTGTCTGATTTATTTGGTTTGTGTGTCAGTCTGCATTTTTTATCTGTATCACTTATTTTTATAGAAAAGCAAAACTAAGATTTAATTGCTGGGGATCATTTTTTTACTTGTAGAAAACGGAATTGATGTTTACTTTTTTTTACTTGTAGAAAAATGTACACAAAATGAGAAATTTAAAACTCATTAGATCATTCTCAGTCTGAAAGTACTGCTTTATTGAACTTCACCACAAATGGAAAGCAACTTTCCTTGTCTACAATAATTTCAAATAAAAAACAATATAGGCATACATCTTATTTTTCTGAATGAATGTTGCTTCATTCCTGGTGTATGTGTGTGTGTGTGTATATATATATATATATATATATATACACAGTCATTTTTAGTAATTNTTGTCTACAATAATTTCAAATAAAAAACAATATAGGCATACATCTTATTTTTCTGAATGAATGTTGCTTCATTCCTGGTGTATGTGTGTGTGTGTGTATATATATATATATATATATATACACAGTCATTTTTAGTAATTAAAAATTAAAATATGAAGATCATTCATCAAAGTTTATTTATAAGGCAGTGGAGAATTAATTTTATATGTCAGTGAATAATGAATTATATATCTATCTGTAATAATACTTTATGCAGTTTTGCTTAACAGTGTTTTCATACTATAGTTCTTCCAGAGGAATATATTTGATGGATAGAGCACTGCACATTTAGAAAATTTTAGATTTGCCCCTGTAATAGTGAAAAGGTGAAAACACAATGTATTTATCAAGAGCTCAAACCCAAAGTTCATTATTTTGTAAAACTGTTTCTCACAGAGTTAAAATTAAGCAGAGCAACTGCAGAGTCCACATCTGATTTGTTAAAGTGCATTGACACATCCCTAAGCCTGGCCTGGAGCTTAGCCAAGGGAACTGACCATGAGAAATAGTGGGATGTAGCAGTTAGAAGCTGCAATGGGTGTCTCTATAAGAAATGGTTGGATTTCACTGCTGGTTAAAGGAGGGCGAGGCAGCAGGCAGGCAAACCCCACAGGTAATTAACTGGGAGAGGTGGAGACGTCCTGGGGAGGGAAATCTCTCAGTGCCAGTGTGGCAACCTAGCACAACCTTGGTAAGCTGGCCTGAGCTGCATCACTCACCATACACAGGGCTGGAATGCCATAGGTACCTGTAACAGAAGGGGCAATTTTAGCTATAGATATAGCAAAACTGTGACTATTTAATTTACCTTTGTACCAGGGAGGAGACGAGGATGAAGAAAGGGAATGATCAGTGTGGATGGAGAAAAAAGAAGAATGGGAAGTGGAGAGAAAAGAGGATAAAAGGGTCCAGATGGGCAAGAGAAAATGAAGATTAATGAATTTGCCTAATTGAGGCATCTAACCACTGTAGGCTGTCTTGATTTCTTATTAAATATCATTCCTACCAGGTTTCTGTGCAAACTTCTGCGACCCCTCTCTGATCTCTGTGCATTTATACATCTGTATGTATATTTTTGCAGTCAAATTTTGAGCTGAACTAGCCATTGAGTCAGAGGAAACACTCAAAAAAACCCCTAGGCCTGCGTCAATGACTGGATAAAGGGATGGAGATCTGCATAGGGATATGAAAAGAACTAGAGTATGTGGTGACATTCCTGGTGTTTGAGAATGTGGCCATGCCAGTGAACCAAAGGACTTAGAGCATGTGTATCCTTCACTGAGTGACCCTAAACTCTGACCAGCCAGAGAGGAGGAGCAGATCTGTGCTGTCTGTGCTGGCCCCCTTTGTGCAGTGCCACTGAAGACACTGCTCTCTGTTTATGCTGGTTTCTCTGGCTGCCCATGTTTACACCATGAGTGGGTGGGTGACAAGCACCTACCAGGAACCCTTGCCACTGTTGGCTGGACCTGGAGCCACAGCAACCTGGCTATATCACCCTGGGTCTGAGTGAACATAGGGTCTGAGATAAACCTGACTATTGGAACAGGAAGGAAAATTTTCCTTTGTCCCACAGCCCACATACTTGGCTCCACATAATAGCATTGCTATGATGGGGTTCAGGAAGCATGCTTCCATTAATTTTCCTGGTCTGCGATGGACTGAGGGAAGAGAAGGAACCCACTTTACTACAGCCTGCTTTTAGGGAATTGTATAGAGTAATAAGGTCTCACCCTCACCTGAGCCTCCTATTCTCCAGGCTAAACATCTACTCTCCACAAAACTTGTTCTCTAGACCCTTCACCAGCTTCATTGGTTTTTCTTGGATGCACTCACCTCACCACCAGAACTCTCATAATGGAATCCCACAGCAATATTCCATGTATTCCAATAATCCCTAAAGGGCATTGTCCACCTTCTGGAAATATACGTTCTCTGCAGCTTACCCTTAAATGGACGGGTTATATCTAGAAGGATATTTAGCTTGAGATTTTTTCAGAAGATACCCATTTCAGGCTGCAGCCTGCTGCTTTCCCTCACCTTGCAATAAATGTACCTACTGACTCCCTGGTGCAATTTATATTGCTTTTACTGTCCCTTGGAATTCTTATTTTTCAGTCATCAGATACAGGAAGGATAATGCCACAATGGACATTGGCAAAACAATTCTCAAAGTAAAAGTTTTTGCTTATTCATGTGACAGTTCTAAATACCATTTACAGAGCTATAAATGAGAAATTTAAGGGATTAAGGAACTTGTGTTTCCTTCTGTTATAGAGAGACAAATCTTTTGCAAACTTCCTGGGACAGGCTGAAGGATGCAGCCATAAGCAAAAAGCAATCCAATAATTCTCTTCTGGACTGTCTTGGGTGTTCTGGCACCTGATAATGATTAAAAATCCTGCATGACTTACTCTGGACATCCAGATGAACAATTTTGGAGTAGAATTTAAGGGAGCTTTAATGAGTTCTATTGCCAAGCCATGATTAAAATATGCCTTGGGTAAAAAAAATTAAAAAAACTTTTTACATTCTTTGATACTGAAACTACGAGCTACATTTTTCAGATGGAAATGATGTGAATTTCATATATGAAATATAAACAGATAAAAGACTTGTGTTCAGGACAGTAATAAACGTATGATGCAACTGTTAAGGTTCTGAGCAGTTTTCACAAATGTCCATTTCTAAAAAGCCCACAGGCTTAATAATGACTGCTAAAGAAAACTTTAATTAATTAGGAAAAAAGTAAATGAATGTTTGAAATACATGTAAAAGAGTTTGCTGATGTTCAGAAGATCGTGAGAAAAATAATTTATTTGTAGTGCTGTAATTCTTTTTCTAAGTTAGGGGGAGAATGAACAAAGAAAAAGGAAATCTATACAGCAAAGCTACAAATGAAAGGATCTGAAATGTCTATCCCTTACAGCAAATTTCTATAAGCATGGGCAACTTGAGAACTGAGCGTATTTATAAGTTTCATATAATCTAATTGTGTCAGAGGTCACATCAATAAAGTCAGGAATATCAATAATTAAGTCACTATTTCTAGTGACCTTACGATAGAGAATATGTTCTATGGAGAATTTTGCATCTTTGTACTCACTGCAACATATGGTACTGTAGCTATAAAGTGATTTAAATATGCTCATGCTGTCAGCTGAGAGAGATTGACAGTGTTTCAATGTAAAGAGCTGCTATCATATTCCAACAAACTAAAAAATTTCACTCTCTTGATAGAAAAACAACCCTTGAACACTATTACACAGATCTACTACCTAGACGTTATTATGCATTTCTTGCTTTAATTTGCTAAATTATTTTTTATAGAAGTTTCCTTTCTATTCACAAACACTCCTTCTCTTGGTTGATTCACTTAGTGATGTCACAACTCACTCTTTGTAGTATCATAGTTGTTTCCATGGAGATGGCCTATGATATCACCAGCACAGACACTTAAGGGAAATGACTCAGAAGGGAAATGCCTATGGATCATTGACATATATATATATATATATATATACACACACACACACACACTCATAGGAGGGATCGAATCAGAGCTATAACATATGTAAATCAAAAATAGTAGGTGCAAAAGTTATCACTTACTACAGGAAGAGTATCACTTACTATATCAATGTCTGCTGCGTCAATTTACCCAATTTCAGAACTGGAGACTTAAGAAACATACCCAAGATTCACCATTGTATCAGATTCATGAAAATTTTTATTTATAGTTTATAAATCAGGTACTACTTCACTTTCTAGCCTAGCACTAAGGTTGCAGAGCACAACCTATACAGTCCAGAAATACTACAAAAGAAGAGTCATAGCTGAAACAAAGGGTAAATTCCTAGATAATCATGAGGATAGAGTTGTAAAGAGTATCTGCAGTTGCAAGAAAAATCAGTCCCTGGATATAGAAGCAATAACCACTGAGTTTTTCTTTTTGTTCCCAAACCAGTAGTATTTAAGTCCCACTGGAAATTTAAATTCTAAATGGCAGTCTTTTGTAGGATCATTTGCCCTCTTAGTTGATCCTGCTTTTGCTAAAACACTGTCTATACACCAAAGAATTGCAAACATCCACATTCTATGCCACAGTTGTAAAGTCATTTTGATGCTGTTACTTCCAAATGTACTTTCTTTAGTATTACCTAGTTTTAATATATTATTGCATAATAATATGTAATTAGTATTTTTAAAATTATAATAAAAACCTTACATTGACTACAAGTCCAAAGCCTTTCTTTTCATCTTTTCTTTGTTGAAGAGGTGCCAGGCAAACCATATTTACATTAAAATTGACCTGAAGTCCTAAAGAGTCATAAAAGTGATTGGTCCTTATCTCCTTATCTGTCTGCACTGTATCTGAAGAGCTGTCCTGTTGAGGGATGCAAAGGCATTATTGAGACCTTGTTCTGTACAGAAGGCTTATAAGAAAGATCAAAGTGTCATAGAATCATGGAATGGTTTGGGTTGGAAGGGAAATTAAAGATCATCTGTTTCCAAGTCTTGGATGGAGACAGATTTTATACCAAGGCCGTAGTAACAGACAGGACAAGAAGTGACGAGAAGCAACAGTTTTAAACGGGAGGAAGGTAAGTTTAGATTGTACATAAGGAAGAAATATTTTATGGTGAGGGTAGTGAGATGCTGAAACAGGTTGTCCAAAGAAGTTGTGGATGCCTCATCGCTGGATATGATCAGGGTCAGGTTGGATGACACTTTGATTAATCTCTTATAGAGAAAGATATCCTTGCCTCTGGAGGAAAGATATCCATGTGCCCATGGAACACATGGTCTTTAAAGGTGCTTTTCAACAAGTACTCTGTGATTTCATGATTAAGAATCATATCTTGTTAAATGAAAAAGAATCAATAAAAATGTGTCTAAATTTGCTAAATAAAAAAATAGATGAATTTCAAGACATCTGTAATTCCAATATTGTATGTTTCTCTTAAATTCAATGCATTGTGAAGAATTATTTTCTTTTAAAAAAAATTAAAACCCCATGTGCATAAAAGATTTTTCTTTGAACAGATGGCAACTTAAACTATATGTCATAAGAGTGCTCATGCATGTTAATACAGACTACCTACACCCCCAGGCCCCAGAGGAACAAAGCAGTTGGAAGGATGTAAAATAAGGTTGACTTAAATACATGTCACATTGTATTCTACAGAAAAACTAAACGCAGGAGTCTGTCAGGAACAGCACATCAAAATTACAAAATGTCTTTTTAAATAATCAAAAGCTCTCATTATAAAAAATCTACAGCACTGTTAAAATAGCATTGCCTTAAAAACCTATAAAGTCAAGTGGACCTGCCCAAATGATTCCTACCATATTTAGTTCTTCTCCTTAGAAGCCTTTTAATCTTACAGAAAGTTACTATTCCATTTCTGAATGACAGTGCCTTCAAAGAATGCTTATCAATAAATCAAAATTAATGGACTGCTTCATATTTTGCCTTTTTATTCTCCTACCTATCAGCAGCCTACTTTAACATAGTGACAAAAACAACAGAAAGTAAGATATATTTTACTACTTTAGTTAATAAAATGTAGCATCCTGTCAATACCAAATGCATGGAAAAAATGGCTGCATCTAATGTAATGTTCAATAGTCATAAATTTAGGTAAAGTAAAGCCCATATAATTCACACTGAGAATTACAATACAAAATGGGCATAGGCATAAAATGAATGGGCTACCATAGACAATATGAAATATTTTTTTAATTGAAATGTTAATTTCATACTGTCAGAAAATAAAAGGACTCTGGATAGATGATTAAATTGTTTTAGTGGAAAATGTGAATCACCTACAACCCCCACCACTGAAAAAATAAACAATAAAATTTGAATGTTCCTAAAGTTTTTTGACTCTTAGTGAATGGTCAGGTAAAGACAAGAGTCTACTGATAAGTTTTCAAAATTCTTAGACTCATCTGGTATTCTGAGAGCTAGGATCCCTGTTGTTTATTTGAACATGTATATTAATGAATTAGTTGTGCAGAAACCACAGACTGAGCAGTGAAGCTCAGCTGGCTTTTGAACAGAGGCAAAGCCCCCAGAGAGGTCAACATTCCCTGTAGAAGCCTGTGAAACTGTTTGCAGTCTTGCACTTAACTAACACCCTCAGCATGGACAAAGTACAGAGACCAATAACCATAAGGACAGGGTGACATTTTGGATATGACAATTACTTTATAGCAAAAGCACTGAAGTGAATAGGATTCTCTACTGCAATAATATGAATTACCCTTTTATCAACATTTTATATGTTCCATCCTCAGTGACAGGAAATTGTATTTTTATCCTAACCTATGCAATTTACATTATATGTTTAGAGTTAAACACAAGAAAAATTCAAATTTACTTTGTGCACTTTACAGAAATTGCCAAGAGAACATTCAATTCTCTTTTTTTCTTTTTCACATTCTGTAGAAATAGTGATACAGTATTGATGTGAGGCTTATTCTGCAGTACATCAATCACCTTAAATACACATGTAGTGTGACACAGCCTCCTGAAGGACTTCTAGTGCTGCTGAAGGGAGAGGAGTATGTCTGTGTGGCACATGTATGCTGCTACATCTCAAAAAAAAATCTTTGGTTTAATTCTTGTATTTGCCATAACCTAGATATTACTTGAAGTTTTGGTCACTGCCAGAGTCTCTGCTGAGTCACACCTAACAGTCCTCTGTAAAAAGCCCAGGTTGTGAGAAAGCAGCTCATTACAGGCATAGCTCAATTCCCATTTTAGAGAGCCTTTTCTTTGTAGCAGTGCTGCATTCTCATGGCAACCCAGGGCATGGATCAGACACTGGGGGACAGGAGAGCTGGGTTCACTGTCTGTTTTGTGATATTATTGGCTGGAAACAAACACTGTCTTGTCCCTTTGGCTCTGGGGAGAACACAGACATATCAGTTAAGGTTTTTTCTGATGTTTAGATGTAGAGAGTTGAGTGAGGTACAACATTTTAAATATAATATACACATTCCTAGGAAGCTAATAAATGGGCCAAACTCTTGGAATCTATATCCACGTTCCCAGCAAAGTAAAGATCCCAGTAAAGATGTCTATTTTCCACTTGTCTCAACTGGGGAACAAGTTGTAAGACGAAAGTCATAGAAATACACCTAAATTTATATCTCCAGTTGACAGATACTTAGTTGGAAGTGGGCTCATAGACAGTTTTTGCAACATGGTATTTACTTAATAGAAATCAATGAGATGACGTGAGCTGCACATGCAGGAAATTGCTTTGTTTAATCCTCTCAACATACAAATTATTCTACTTACATTGATTTTCCAATGTGTAACCTGGTGTGACTGCTGCAAACCATTGTGATAAAAGTTGAGTAACTTTCTTTTCAGGGAATAGTTTATTATAGAAAATTGGAGAGTAGGGTAAATTGTGGATGAGCTTGGGAAATCAGAGGGTGAATAATCTCTCTCAAAAATGTTTTAATAAAAATTGGGTACCCATAATACAATAGTGTTTATTGTAGTAAAAGGACACTTTCATTTCTGAAACTTGTATCAGTTTGTTGAGTGTCTGAACTCCAACTTTTATAAACACATAAAAAAACTTCTTATTTGTCCTTCATCTCATTTATTATTTTTTTTAAATTTCATAAGTGAACAAATGAAATAGACCAAAAAAATTTAGTATCCCACTAAGTATATAATTTTATTCTAGTAGGTTTCTATAACTTTTCTACTTTTCAAACAAAGTAAATTAGAATGTAAAAAAGCACCAGATGTATGCTTTTTTCAGATTATTCAAACCCTTTATATCTTCCGTACAAAAATAATTTTAAAATACGCAAAATCTCCTTTTATGAGAAGAAACTGAGGGAGATGGATTTGTTTACTCTGGAGAAGGCTGAGAGGGGATCTCATTAAGGCATATAAATATCTCAAAGGTGGATTTCCAGAGAATGGTGCCAGACTCTTTTCAGTGGTGCCCAGTAACAGGATGAGGAGCAATGTCCAGAAACTAAAACTCAGGAAGTTCCACCTCAACATGAAGAAGAACTTGTTTGCATTGAGGGTGGCAGAGCACTGGAACAGCTGCCCAGGGAGGGCATGGAGTCTCTCTGGAGACATTCCAAACCCTGGACACGTTCCTGTGTCACCTGCTTTTGGTGACCTTGCCTTGTCAGGGGGTTTGGACTGAATGGTCTCTTTTTCAACCCTAAAAATTTTGTGATTCAGTGAAATAGTGATTAAATATATTAACATGGAATACACTTCAGTGTGCAGGTACTGATCTAGCATAGCAATTAGAGCTGTGAATTGTTATATCTGTACTGTTAAAAAACAAAGGTCAGGGAGAAGTCCTGACCCTGAGACCAGATGGCCTCTGTTGGGATTCATCCACTTGCTGAGGGCTACACCTTTCTAGAACATGTTGGCTCTGTCCTCTGCTGTGACCTCTGGCTGCCACTGGCTCTTTTGTGTCCCTTATCTCAAGGTCACAAAAATGGAAGAACTACTGAAATCACGTGCATCAGTACGACGACAAAAATTTCAATAGACATGTTTGTTTGGAATAAAAATAGATTAGAATCCAAAAGAGGAGTTAAGGGAATAAGCATAATTCTATTATGAAATTGAATCAAATATATTGCAATGCTTTACAAAGGAGATAAATATCTATATTGTTGTGGAACTAATAGAGGAACTGAATGCCTAGAGGAAGACCTGTGGCAATGGTGGAAAGAGCTATTCTGCCATGAGCCATGCTGGAATACTTTTACAGCACAGGAGAACTTGCTGTTAGGATAATTTCCTCAAATGAACTTGTTACAGGCAACATATTAAAATTGCTTTAATCTGATTCCATATTCATTAAGAAAAGTAAACAATCCATAGTCTAACAATTCAGATTTCACCCCACAACTTGAACAATTACCAATCAGTAACAAATTTTAAGTCTCACGAGCACTTGTGTCACCTCTGCATGTTGCAGTGGGTCTATGCTCTGCTCTTCCATTGCACATTGTTCTAAGTAGTTTTTGTTTTGAGGTGTCATTCCCTGTTTTGTACAAGCTGTACTGGTAATAGGAATCAGAGTTATTTGAGTGGTTGCATTAAAGACTGCTTCTGTCCTCCTAAGTTCCATATCTGAAAAGTAGCCATGTGCTCTTGGAATGAACTCCAGGGGAGTTTGGGGTGTGCTCTCCTGTCTCCTGGATGTTCAGGGACAATTTCTCATAGGCAAACCTCATTACAGCTCTCCCAATCTGCTACAGGGAATGCTGGAACATCTGCCATCACAGTAGGAACATCATTTTACAAAAAAGCTCTTCAAATAAACCCATGGAGGAGATGCATAAACTTTCTCTTTTCCAAGATCCCTTTTTTTTAGGTGCTGTTGATCATGATTATGTTCTTTCAGAGCCTGCATTTTCTCACTCCTTAAGAACTTCTTACTTCCAGATTCACTAGCTAAATGGCTAAAGTGTTTGCACAAATATTTCCAAGCTCAAACAAGTATCAAAGTATATTTCAGGCTAAGGAGTTTTATTTTTTGTGCACATTTGCTAATAATTCCCCTATATTTTTCTTCTTGAGCTTTTATCCAGCAAAGTGGGAAAGTACAGGGGAAGACACTGTGCCTTCTCATTGTGTAAAATTGGTCTTTGATAAAGTGTCAAGTATGAACTAAACAAACATCATCTCCTTTGAGAGCCTATCATGCAACCAGAGCTAGCACTATAGGGGTACATATTTTAGAACATAATATTTACTGAACTGAAAGCAAGCCATGTTTCTTGGCAAAAGCAAACTACTAACATTTTAGGAAAAATATTTAATTGTTAAGCTGTTACACTGAATCTTCACAATATTTTAATTTAAAACATGACTTTTAACTGTTTTTAACTGTATCATAATTTCAAATATATATATGGTTTTACAATTATAATCATGGTAAATATTTAAAGGACAAAACATTTTCTCCTCCCTGATTGAAGTCACTGTAATTTACACATGAACTTCTTTTAGCTCATATGGAACAACTTTGAAGAAAAATAAAAATTGAGGAAATTGGAAGGTTGCATTTCAACTTATCACAATTTCCTTCTATTGTTCTCACATTTTGCAGTCCTTTAGTGCATCAGAGCTGCCTCCTCAGGAATTGTTTAAATATTGCAGTACTTGGGAAGCATTTACTCTTGACTACAAAAAAAAGCACAAGAAAAATGTATAGCTTAGTTCCAATAAAAACATAGAGAATATGTTAAGATAAAGAGATGACAGGAGGCATGAGGGCAGACAGAAAAACTGTGAACCAGGAGAGTATAAAAGAAAAAAAAAAACAAAAAAGTTGAGCTAAAAAGGTTAGATGGGAATGACAATTGGATCCAACACTTGGTACACATAATACAGTTGAATATCTTAATTAACAAGATACTAAGGAATAGTTATAGAGGAAAGGAAGTTAAGAGAAAATTGGGTATTTTAACATTTACTTTTTGGGGCATTTTAATCCTTTCATTTAACAGCAAGATATTTTCCTTAGTCACTACACACTTATCAGAGATTTGGAAGCCCCAGTTGTATTTTTTTTTTAAACTGCTCATCTGTTGATTCATCTCACAGCCAGGTGTGAGGCAGTGAAGCATGGAAATCTTCCTTCTTCTCCTCCTTTGGGCCTCCTGTTTTGTGTTTTCAAATATTTTAAAGGGATTTCTGTTCCTGCTGGTCACATGGTTTTTTTCCCAAACCATTTAGTGCATTTCAAAGGTGAATGCATAAATCACTAAAGAGATTTTTGTGGGAAATGCAATTCTATATATAAGGTGCACTGCTGATGCCAGCTGGCTGTCCAGATCTGCTGCACTGCATACCATTTGCAGGATTTCTGGACAGCTCATGTTTACTAAAGAGCTTATTGCCAGGGGTTTTCGTCAGCCACCGTTTCCATTCCCCTATCATATGAATTTGTAAAAACAAAGGTGAGTGTTGCAGGAGTGAAAATTAGGCTTTGAAATAAATGCATAATAAATCTGAATTGGATAGTGAAAAATATTACCTGATTATATCTTATTTTCACAGTCTCATAATGTCCCAAAAGAATGCACTGATGACTATTCTTGTTCTAGATTTATTCTCTGAGGTTTTTTCCGTTCTCTGGAATTTACATTTATCATTTTCTGTGACTGTCATGGGCCCTTGTTTCTGCCTTCAAAAATCTTTTGCATAGTGTCCTGGAATGGCACTGGCCCGTGCTTCTGTCACAGCTCTGCATAATTCATAATCCTGGCATTCACCTCCTGAAAAGTAGTGGAAAATATTCTGAAGATTAGTGGTTGCATCTACCCAAGATTAAGTCACTGTTAAATTAGAAATTTTCAGATGGTTCCTTGAAATTGTGTAAATATGGATTTTCAAAAATATTTAAATGGGAAATCCCTATCATGCATATTGTGATATTTTAAAAAGTCCTCAGGCACATTAGGTTTCAAACACTTTATGAGCGTTTAAGCTTTGGAAATATTTGGCAGATGTGTTTTTTTATGGGTATCTTACTATCTGGAGTGCTTCAAGGCATTTTTTAGGAGCATTTGCTGGAACATGTAAAAATCTGGGTCTTGCTAGCACAACTGAAGAAATAAGCACATCAAGTGTATTTGCAGTCACTTCTGCTGACTATCAGATCCTCTGTGTGGTGGCACAGTAACAGTGTCACTGTACTCCATTTAAACTTTCTGATTGCTGAGTTTGTGGAGGATGGAGTCATAGCAAAGCACAGTGTCTCTAATTAAATCTTCCTCACTGCTTGTGAAGTGCTCTCTTCTATTTCCAGAAATAATTGTAAATTATTTTGCAATTAATTTTTTAAGGAAACATACATTACATTAGGAAACATATCAAGGGCAGACATTAATTGGTCATTTGTACCAACATGTGAACATATAAATTACTTTATGTGTAATGAATTACTTTACTTCTTCAGCCTTTGTATTTTAAAGATTCAAGCCCATATGGATTTTAACTTTTGATGGAAAAAAAAATTGAGACGTTTAAATTTGATATGTTCCACTCTGATATAAATATGAAATCAGGTTTATTGGAGCATTTTTCTCTGACCTTGGCCAGATGAGCAAGATCTCTTAGGTGCTGAAGCATAGCAGTTACTCCTTCCTAGTATTTGTTGCAGTGAAACCACTGCAAGAGGTGGCAAAACCTTCATTAGTTGACCCTTACCATAACATAAATCACTGCCTGTTTCATTAAGCTCAACTGGTGTAGCAAAATGTTTCCTGGAGCTTATTATGGAATTGTACAGCTATATACCATAAGAAGCAAATATAAATTCTGTGATTGTATCATTAAGATTTAAGAAAATTTTACTTCATCCTGGGCTGAAGAGATCCAGTGAATTTTTTGGGCTTTTTAGAAGATACTTTCCTTTGGTTCCTCTTGTGTTTCAGCTTATCTTTTAATACCAAAACAGTTATTTATTAAATAATATTATCTTTAAATTTAGCACAAATGGAATCATCTCATGAGTTGTCCTAGTTTATTTTCTTTTAAAGAGCTATTTTTTAATATTGCTACCAAAACCAAGGTTAAAAGCATTAGCCACTGGCAATCATTTCCTGGGAAAAAGAAAAACCCTAAAATTACCAGAAGAAGATTTTTCCATAACTAGAAACTTTAATCTCTGGACAAAAATACTGCTCTGAGGTATATTTTTTTCCTAATAAGATCTTAGATTTCCCTATTCACATCAAAATCCTGTCTTGAGATCTATAGAGGAGTATTAATATTATACTGAAGAAAAACATCTTTCACCTTTATCTGCAAATCTTTCCATCTCAGCAGATTCCTTTATGTGCAGTATCCTGTTTTATTTCTCTGGAGTAATACACTAACTAATTCTATGCAGAAGACTCACAGAGAACAGGATATCTTAAGCAACTTTAAACTGCCTCTTTCAATACACCTAAAACATCAATCTACTGAAAAGCCTGTTAGTTCTGCCCAGTAAAAATGCTGTTTGTGTGGGATCGTGTCTCCATCTGTTGTGGAACTCCTAGTAGCGATAGGATCAATAATAGAAGATGTACTGATACCCTAACCACTGACAAATGAAACAGGCTGATAGTTTTAATCTAAATACATACACACCTTCTCTGCAGAAACAGCACATGCTTTGCATAAACATGATTTGAAACACAGACATCTTAACAAATCTCAGTTTTTTTAAATGCTTATAATTTATATTCCTTTGCTAAAAATAGCTGTTGACCCACTGAATTACTAACTATTCAGATAAGCTCATACTTTGGGAAGCAGATGGCACCCTCTCTTTCTCATCTAAAAAACCAGTTTCTGCAAAACACATATGACTTGACCAAACAGAGGATAGCATATTGTTTATAAATGGATGCTCACTGCATATTTTCCTGACTCCTGACACTCAATTGACTGGTTTTCCCTTTTCCAACAGAATATGGTGCCATTTACACTTAGGCTTTTTCAGTGCTCCTCCTGTAAGGGTCTTGTAAGGAGCTGCGGATATCCGTATTTTCACTGTCCCATAGTTTAGTGGGCCAATATCACTCTGTAGCTCCGTTTTTAAAGGAGTTTTTACACACACACACACATATTTAGTGTCTTTGTGTTTCTGTTGCTTCAAATATATAGTCTCAGAATCTGTTTTCGTGTTTTCCCCGAGATGTGTAAAAGTTCTTGTCTGGCAGTTTGTGTGCCCGAGGTGGGATAAATCTGAGCTCTTTAGTTTTCTCAGTTTAAAGGTTGTTTATTCTTTTCTTGTCTATAATATTTTCTCTCAGCCCAGACAGGTCTGTCTTGCAGGACAGCCATGGCACACTCTCTGCCCCTCAGGGCAGTGTTATCTTTTTATACTAAAAACTACGTACATAATGTTTACAATTATTTCCCAATTACTATCATCTATGTTAGACAGTGAACTTCTACTCTAAACCAATCCAAAAGTGCCAACTCCACAATAGAAAATGGAGACGAAGAAGAAGAACAAAGAAAGACCAAACACGTGCTTTTTCCTCCATCTTGTGTTCTAAAATCTCCATTCCCAAAAATCCTACAATCTATATTTTCACTTTATCATAACACTACTTAAACTACTGTGACTTTTAGGTTCTCATATAAAGCTGGTAATTTGTTTCAAGGGCTATAATCAAACCCACAGATGTTTTGGGCATCATTCCAGGGTCTCAGAGCCCCCTGACCAGGGTCTCAGCAACTCTGGACTCCCAAAGGGATGTCTTAGACTCCAACAATATAGCCATATATCCACTCCACAGTTAGCTCCTTGGTTATACATGCTGTAATACGTGCCCATATTTTGCTTTCTGTATGACTGAAATAGAGAAATTCTGGTTTCACTGATGCTTTATTGACAGGCTCTTCCATACAGTCCTTTTTCTGGATATTTCATATCTGATTTTCTTTCATATGTTGACACTAAAAAGAGATATGAAACACCACATTGCAAAAGCCAGCAGTCGTTCTACCATAAATTTCTTGACAGTCCATGACATTGCTGCAAGATTCAGATAACATCTTACAGAGCTTGATGTTTTTTTTTATGCCTAGAGAAATGTCTTAATCTCTTGCATTTGTGTTAGGTCATACAGAATCATTTATATCACTCAAGTCTTTCCTGCAAGCTCTGTGATTTCTTAAGCCAAATTAGATCCTTCCCACTCGTACAGAACTGCTCACATCAGGTGCTTATTGTAGCTTTGATCTGTTTAATTGAAGAATTTGAAGAAATTGGAAGCGATTATTTAAATACTAATACTACCTATATTAATTATTGTTAGTAATAATAATTATTGTTAATAATAAATCTATTTGAAATTTGAACTGCAAGGCTTAGGAAATTTTCACTAGTTTGCTTAGAGAGCTACATGAGTATGGCTATCAATCACCTATGAGTCTTTTCTCGTTGCACTATGCACAAAATGTCAGCAATTATAAAGGCAGCTAACAGGGAAGTATTTCCACAGAACTGGAAATAATTCCATATTCTCCGGAAAGAAATATCACCTGAGAAATCTGTGAGAATTTGTTAGTGTCAAATGCCTTAGAAATAAATTTACCTTAAAGAAGAAAAATCTTATGGTTATTTTATGTTTTCAGAAACAGTAAGGGGATAGATATATTGGGCTTTTTCTGAGATATTAATATTATGAAAAATATATTAATAGAACTTGATTGTTGGTTGAATTACTCATATCTGCTAGGGACAATTTTGTCTAATAATAGAAGCTAAGAATTATGAAGTAGGAATAGAGGATCTCTAGTTTGTATGTGTATAGCAATTTGCAATAGAAAAAATTGCACAGATATTTAAGTATTACTATGCTAAGTTTTCCAAAGCTAACAAAAAGAGCATAAAACTCCAGAAAATTAAAAGCGCATTCTGTACAAATTATTACTGTGCTGAAATAATTGTAAGACTGAAGTAAACTTATAGCTGATGATTAATGATGGTGACTTTATCCCCTCTTGGAATAAAGACCTGCTTTTTCATTCAAACTTTTCACATTTCTCATTAATAGCTAAGGGATCATTTGTATGTTGCAGAATGTTCCATTCCTACCTACACAGACTGAATACTACCATCATGTTACTTAAACAGTGGCAAACTTAAAGCTGAATTAAGTCCAAGCTTTTTGATAACAGGATTTTTTTATGAAAAAACACAAAGTACAAAAAACACATTATGGTGGCATGCACAAACACTCATGCATATGTATAGAAATTCAAGAAAAGACTAATGAAAAATGCTGAACTCACAACCTCAGTCACTCAGATACTCCTTTTCCTAACATACAGAGAAATTTATTTCTTAACTTGCACCTTTAACTTCCCCAGTTGGTCATGATGTACAGGAAATATTTTCACTTGTGAAAAAGCCACATTTAATTTCCACTTATATTTGAGGGCCAGTAAGCAGTTTGACTGCTGTTCTTCCAGCAGAGATGATAGCACAAGTTCCCTTACAAAGACGAGCTCATATTAGGAGTTAATGTTTTTTATCACTGCAGAACATGCAGTCCTGCATAATATTTATTCTTTGGTGAAACAATATTTTTTTCAGCGATTGCAGACTTAGGATCACATTTAGGTTCAGCACCCTAAATAGAGTTTATTGCTTTTATTTTCATTCTCTGCAGTCTTGCAGAAACTGTTTTCCATTTTCTATTACCTTTTGGTAACACAGCTTTTTTTCTTCCATCTCTTCAACCTAGCACAATGTTTTAGTGAATCTCCACCTGGGATACCTTAAAATTAATTTAAAATTTCTCCTGAAAAAAAGAATATCAGGTTTTCCCCTCTTAATTTTTTGCTGCTTTTCATGGTAGAGTGGATTCAGGAGCTACAAGATATGCACAGCAACTTGGCTGCTTTTGAGACAAGTTAGCAATTGTGCCTTTATTCCTTCCTATGGTTGTGCTGTGCAAAACTGCAGCAGAAAAAAATTACCTGCTACAAGCTGACTATCCAAACCAAAAATCTTTTTCATTCGTTGTCATTTTTATTTTTAAATAACTTTTAAATAAAAGGATAGTAACTCTAGAATCAGCTGGAGCCAGGACTAAAGAGTAAATAGGTTTCCATGATGCTTGCATGAAAGATTAAAAGTAGTGCCCACCACTGATAGGAAAAACAAAACGTGGCTGTTATCCAGGGTGATCTAAAGCTGTATGGGCTACACAAGACAATACAAAAAACTAATTATATTTGTCATATATCCTCAGATGCAATCAAATAGCTGTGCTGAGCAAACTGCATTAAGGTTTGTCTTTTGTTCCATGTAAAACACATGCAAATTATAGTTTTCATTCTTCACAAGCTTACACGTAAGATCTTCCAAGAAACCTTAATGATTGCAAAGCTTCTGTCTGCTTTGCACCAAGAGAGTATAGAAACAGTATGTAAAACATGAATAGCTGAATTTTCTCTCCTATAGTCAAAATATTTTCTACTGCCTACATTAAATAACACTTTTCAGTATATCTCCTTGAAATGCTTTTTGTGCCAGGAAGATTTCCATAAAAATGAAAACAGCTTTTTAATATTTGCTAAGGAAAAAACCCTCTCTTATCAAATAATGATACTGGTAGGACATGTTCAAAGTTGTTGAGTGTGTTCTGCTGACTCATATCACACCACTGCAAGCAACTTGTTACAGGAATCAGGATATGAGACAGAGAGGAAAGTGAGAATAAGATTTTTAGGAATTCTCTCTCCTCTAGCTCCTCTAGCTCTTTTAAAACTGTCTCAGCTGATTGTTTACTCTTCCATCTCAACTAAAACTATGGATTGGAGAAAGGC
This sequence comes from Toxostoma redivivum, assembly GCA_013397375.1. Lineage (NCBI taxonomy): Eukaryota > Metazoa > Chordata > Aves > Passeriformes > Mimidae > Toxostoma > Toxostoma redivivum. The sequence goes on along the minus strand of VXBI01007776.1, from coordinate 41,080 downwards.
AAATACCCCTATATTTATTGTTGCTACCCATATTAAAACCATCTTACAATTGGCTGCAGTTTTTCTCCCTTTAGGAAGGGAAAACCTAAAGAGGTACATTAATCCCAACCTTAATATCAGAGGAATCATTAGAGTAGTTTAATAAAGACAATTAATGCTATGGTTTTACTGTCTTTAGCAGGTAACTTGTAATGTTTTCTTTAACCTAATCAACTATCATGAGTTGTTTGAACGGCTGTAATGTCAATTTATATCAGAATGATACTTTTTAACTTTTGCTCTCCTGATCAGATATTGACAGAAAACACTTCTGTTAATAGCCTACTTCTCAAGCTTCATTCCACCAAACTCCATAAACAAAGGAAGGCTCTTATGTTTCTGATGATTAAATAAACAGTAACTAAAAAAAGATTAATTGGAAAACTGAATTATCAAGTTTTAAACATATTAGAATATCTTTCAGATATATTTCATATCAGTTAAAGGAGCTGATTCTTGTGTAGCTTTTATCCATTTTGACATGCAAAATTATTAGTCTGAGATGCAGATAAGATGCTGAGGCCAGACCACCTGAAGGAGAAACAAAGACCAAAAAGGATTTTAAAAAGAAACAGGTGAAGGTTTGGGTTCAAACCTTACCAACTTACAAAAGAAGAGAAAATAAAAATAAAGCAAATTAACTAGAGCAGTGCCACCAACATTTTGTTTGAAAATGGGGAAATCAGCGATCCTGTGAGCCCAGCTTACTTACTCCCTCAGTTACTGCATGGTAATTATAGGGAATAAAACAGAGATTACAATGGAACTGATAAAGGGGCCTGATATCTTGGCCTAATCGAGCGAAAATCATGGGAGACACAGACACAGATAAATGCTCCCTGGGCAAGAAGTGACCAAGAAAAATGTTGTGAAATTTTGTGATAATGTTACCAGGTGATGTGATGTCATGAAGAATGTGTAAACAATGGGAAATTGTTACCAAAAATAGAATCCTATATAAGTGCCATACAAGTAAAACCCCACATAAATGCCTTGCATACTTCATGTATAAAAAGTCAGTTTCTGTTTCAAACTCGGATCAGTCCCCATCTCTCCATCGTTGATAGGTAACCAAGTACAGAGACAAATTTTCAGGCAGTATTTCTCGTCAGAAACACAGTAATTCAGTTTGTCTTCAATGCCTGTGTTAATGTAAAGACTTGGTGGCCAGGCAGTTCAGCACACATTTCAGAAAATTCAGGCTCTGTATTCAAAGCTTGTTTGTTTCACTCCCGCAAGCAAATGCATGCTGGAAGTGATTATATTTATAAATTGAATAGAATTTGACCTTTAACATGGTGCTGTGTTAAAAGAAGTCCGGTTAGTATAAAGAAAATGGAGAATTTCTGGAATCTTAAGGCACACGTTTCTCTATTTACTTTTCTTAAAATTGGGCAGCTACTCAAAATTGAAACTATTAGTAATGTTAACTTTCTAACCATACATTGTATAGCAGTGCTGTGAAGAAACAGAGATGCTGCCAAGAGCTTCAGGCTAAATTATTTTGGATCCTAACTCATCAGGAGACTTCTGTTCTGAAATGCTCCACAGAGCTGGCAGGACAACCAAATAAAATAAATCAATAAACTCTTAGAGCTGGTTTTAATTGAAAACTATTAACATTTCAGAAAAATATAGGGACATGAGGAATTTAAAAATAATTTAGTAGAAAAAATGCACAAAGAAAGCAATGTAATAAAAAATACTGAAAGAAAATCAAAACAACTCAGCCTAATTCTGGAAAAATATCAAAATGACAAGAATAAAATTTAAAAAGTCCTGACAACTGTGAAGAATGTGAATGCATAATGTATGAGGAAATATGGGACACTAACAAAGGTTTATTTTAAAAACCTTGAATGTTATCTACATTGTATGAACACATTTTATGAATATTTCTACAATGCTTATATTTGCTTTAAAAATTAAAAGAAAAGCTAGCTGAGTTGTCATGGTTACTGCCCCACAGTTATAGCACATCAACAGTGGTGTTAACTTCTTTTTTTGTTTTTTTTTTTTTTTTAGCATTACAATAGTTAAGACATAAGAGTAATACTGTTTTTAATATTCTGTTTTCTGTCTGACAATATGCCTTGAGCTCTTGCTATCATAAGAAATCAATGGCAGGGAGTCAACATTCAGATCCACTCATATTATTGCATTCAGATATGTAACTCATTCTTGGTGTTTGTTCTGTATACAATAGAACAGGAGGAATATCTTCCAATTCACCTGATAATAAAATTTTGCCTTTAATGGCACAGGCATAATCTCTCTACAATCTTTCCAATATATATATCTTTAAGAATATTTGCATTTCTGTAAATCCCTTGTCCACAGCTTTCCCTTCTATTCAAAGTAAAAGGTACTCATCAATTTTTCCAAAGTCAGCTCTGTTTTGGAGAGGGAGGAGGATTTTCAGGCAACACCTTTCTCTTTGCCTTACAGGCTACATCTGTAAGCAGATGTAAGCCATTTAATGCAAGATGGGGGAGTACTAATGAGATAATTCATCTTCAGATAGTGGGGGGCTCTTCAGTAGGATAAACACCCAGGAGAATTTAAAGCACATTTCAAACAGAGATCAAAATTCTTTTCATTTGTGTCTCCCACTTGTTTTTTAGTAATAATAGTAATTACGATTATTAAAACCCACTTTTTCTTAAAAGACATTGTTGATCCCAGATAAGGTAGAGAGCAGATCATTTGTGTGGCCTCTTGGCACACTCCTCACCACCCAGCTGAGTCCTTGCCTCCTCACTACTGTTTGGCTTAGACTTGTTTTAATAAAATGACCACTTCATCAGATTTTATAGTATCTGCATGAGCAGAAAATGGTATCTTTCAGCATCACACTATCACTAGCACTACTTAACTACTTCACTGTTCTTATTGTCCTAGAGATTATCACTGCTGAGATAGGTACTTTTTAAATGGTTACGAGTCTTTTGTTTATACATTTAAGAGTTTTCCATTAGGCATTGCTTTAAAATTGCACTTAACATGGATAAGGATAAATACAAGCCTTTATTTATATAAATGAACAGTCAATCCAGTAGAAACCAAATGTAAAATTCATAGATGAGAAAAATATCTTTAGATAACCCTGAAGACTGTAAAGTAGAGTTAGTCTTTCACCTCTATTAACTTGCTTTGTGAGGAAGTAGTGGTCAAGGACTGGGGATTCACACATTGATAGTCCTTCTTCTCCTCCAAGAAATATATTTTCTCTTCTGGTCAGTCTTCCCTTCAGCATCTGCCAGGGGTCCTGCCCAGGTGCTTTCACTCCAGAGCCATCCAATCCTCCTTTAATGGGAACGAGAAGTTTTCAATTCCATAGGTATCACTTTGCTAGAGTGGAAGTTCTCCCTTCTACTGTTAGATTTTCCTTTTCACTAGAATGAAAGATTTTGTATTCTTCATTGAGAAATGCTGAACTTCACAGAAGGTATCAATCAGTACATTAAAAAATACTTAATATAAATTCACAGCCATATGAATTATGTGCAGATTACCAGGAATATGTAGTTAGTACAGACACTGTGGCAATCAGCCACGCTGAAATGACTCATCCCCAGCCAATTCCTCTTGGCTTATTATGACAGCAAGCAGTTGTATTTCTCCAGACAGAAGTATTTTTCTGCAACGTGCAGACTATTTGCATCAGAAGCAGTCTCTACACTCCCACAGCTTCAAGAATGTCTAACAGAGGACCCCAGGAATTAGATGGAGCTGGCTGGATGCCATATTTATGTTAAGCAAATCTTAATGAAACTATAGAAGGAAGATCTATTCCGGGGCCAGTTGGCTGTTGCAACTACAAAATCTCTGACTTTAAGGCAAGTATTGCTAGGACAAGAAGATAAGTATTGACAACCCCCCTTTATCAAGGCCATTGACTCGTGGTGGGAAACGCTGTCCTTGACAGAATCTGCCAAATCAGGCTGTAAAACAGACTGTGCAGCTTGGATTCATGATGTATTGATGTTGTATCTAATTCAAGCTGCTATTTGTAATTAAAGCTTAATTGTCAGCAATCATAAACATCCAAACAATTCCTTTTATGACATGAAAATTATTTTTCAGAAGAGACTTCTGAAATTCGAGCTTCCTTATTCTCTCTCTTTCCTTCCTCTCCACCCATAAGTGTGAGTAGGGATATTTAATCAACTAAATTACAATTGAATTTCCCAATGTGAACTATTCATTTAATATTAAGTGTTGAATTGCATTTTTCTCTATGCATCTCCAATTCCACAATTTCATTTATTTTTTGTGTCTGATGGGGGAAAAAACGCCAAACACAACCAAAACCAAAATACCATTCCCCTCAAACCATTCCTTGACTTTCCATCTTCCAAATATTTTAATCACCCTCTAATACCATAATAAATTATGATTTTACATAAGAAAGAATTTCCCATGTGTTGATCTTGAAATACTGAATCCTGTATTACAAAGAAGCCAACTTTTAAATATTTTACTGAAATTAGTTACTTCTATGAAACAGAATAATTTCTACTTTTATCAGTAAAAGTTCACACATAAAGCTTTTGAGGAATAGAAATCAATTTATAAATATAGAGTACTCTCATACAACATGAACTAAATTATTATGTAGATACAGTTCCTTTTAAAAGAGAATAGCTTCACTTCAAGAACCAATAGAGCAGATGACAATAAATGTAATGTCCCTATTTCAAGAAATGGAACATTTCACACAATTAGCTGCTGTACTCAACATTGTTAGCTGTGGCACATGAGCACTGCTACCCAAAATACTATTGTAAAACACAATAAAGATGTTTATTCTTCTCCTTTTGGTAATTTTAATAATTTTAATATTTTGAACTATTCTGTGAAAATGGAATTAAAAAGTAAAAATAAAATCTAAAACTCTTTATGACATGAGACAGGAAAATGTAATGAAAAAAATCTAATGTTAATGTTTTGGCAAGTCTCCAAATATTAAATACAATTTGAACATGAAAATATATTACACATTGAACAACTTAAATGAGTTTTTGCATCCTTCTGTAGTTTCATTACTATTTGGAAAGGATTTTGACTATGAAAACTTATATTTTCATTTCCAGACTGAGAAAATAATTCCTCTGATTATGGCATATATGAGATACCCTACTTAGAAATTTTTAATGCATTCTTTACTCATCATAAGTAGTCTCAACAGTAAACCCACCACTTATTGCTTCTAACACAACAAAGTTTGGGGTTTTTTGTTGTTTGTTTGTTTGGTTTTTTTATACTAAGCACAATATTTGGGGAAAGAAAACTACAAACTGATTTGTTGCTACATCATGGAATGAAACATATTTAGGTGGAATTCTAGATCCACCCGATTTCTTACACAGTGTTACATTCTTTACTGGGGCAGGTGGGTAAGGCATTACCTTTACCTGCAGTGAGCAGAGAGAGGCATTGCCATGAGGGACTCGGCTGAAATGTGCTGTCCACATGAAATGGCTGAATGAGGATCTGCCATGAGCAGGTTCCTGTGAACAGACACATATAGAGAGCTGGACAATTACAGCTTGAGGATTCTTTCTCGGGCCTGGATTTCTCCTGCTTCTCAGATCCATTCCTAGACTGATAAGCTGGTTGTAGCCTCATACAGGGAGAAACTCTCCCAGGATGATAACATGGTCAAAACAGGTTGGAATCTGGCGAAAACCAGAGTGGAATTCATAATAAAGATTAATACCTGGTGTTTTTCCCGTGGGACACATCCTGAGGTATGGTCTCATGGATGTTTTTCCCAGTTGGCGAATGAGCTACTGTCCTGTTCTAGCTTTGCATAATATTCTTTAAATACAAGCTGTCTGTTCAATAAAGTTGGCCTTTTTTTCCCTAAAGAGGTCCATGTGTGTTGCTGTTCTTGCGCTCTCTCTCTCTCTCGGGCAGTAACCACAGGTTCCCACTTCAGAGGCCTCAGCTAATAAACAGATTTAGATATTTTGCATAAAATCCATGGGCCTATGGAGTGGGGTTCTTCTAATATGGGTTATCCTAAAGCTTTAGTGTCAGTGTTCCACAACTGTCTGTCTGAAATTAGAGAAGTCCTAAAAATGTTAGCAAATATTTTCCTACAGACCAACATTTTGATTGGTCTTAGAAGGTTTTGGTTGCAGGTATTAAATCACAGATGCAGGCATCTGCAAATATACCCTAAAGAATACCTAGAGAATCCTGTAGTGCAATACCTTTACCCTAGCAAGCATCATTTCTGTATTTCATCTATATTTCTTTTTTCCCTAGTAAATTTCTATTATATATATATACTAAATGAAATAATACAGAATATTTTTTTTAAGATTGTAAAGCACCATATTATCAAAAAAGATAGATTTTTCTTATTGTGGTTTTTAATAAAATAACTTTGAATTCCAGTTTAACATAAAACTAGGTTTTTTTAAGAAAAGTGAAAATACTTCTGTACATATCTGGGTGGCTGAACATGTAGTAGCTTAGGACTTATCTTCTATCCATTTTAATTTTGTTCTGTTTGCTGTTTAAATTTCTACATCAAGTTTCAGATGCTGTGATGTTGGGTTTTTTCCTTCTCCCTAGAACAGGATGGAAAGTTAAAATTCAGGGACTGTTGTTTCTTTCTATTTTAGGGTAGGACTGGTGACGAGTTTTTGAAAGGGAACACAGACGTGCTGGTTCTCATCCATGGGGCAAACAGATGCAGTAGTTTAACCCTTGATGTGCCTTCGCTGGCTTCTCTGCCCTCTGTGCAAAGCCTCACTGCCTCCATTCAAGCTGTCAGGGGCAAACACCTCCTGAGTCACAGTAACTGCACTTTGCCAGCCAGGGCTTCCTGAGGAAGTTACCCTCATGTGGCCACAGCAACAGGAACTCTGTCACATCTTAAAAGCTATTGCAGGAAGATAATCCAGGTGTCATCTGTGAATGGAGCACTACTTGATGTTGGGTTTTGAATAGAATGTATGCTTTGCTTCAGTCTAGGAGTCTAAACATCAGCCTATGGAGCAAAAGCTCTGAATTAGCTCTAAAAATGAGAGCCACTGTGTTGAGCTCTGTAAATGTGTTCAATTAATTTCATTATTTACAGGAAATGAAGTGTTTATTTATCATTCACAGTGATTATTGTATTTTTCCTGCTGATGAAACAGGACTGTCAAATTATTTTGAACCCAGTTGATGAAAACACAGTATAGATATGCTTATCATGACAATGCAGGGAAAAAAGGTCTCCATTCCCCTGAAAAGACTGTGTCATTGCAACAATAATGAAGTAGAACCTGTACGATTTTGCTTTTTTATGGTAAACACATACCCCAAGTATTTTATAGGGCAGCTTACATCTTATGTAAGAGGAAACTTTTACCATTAACTTGACATAGTACATAATAAAGCACATTTTCTGAATTATGCATATGTGTCAATGGAAAGTTGAACCTAAGCCAGCAGTGCCCTGGCAGCCAGGAGGGCCAAGCGTGTCCTGGGGCATCAGGGACAGCATGGCCAGAAGGGCAAGGGAGGGATTGTCCTGCTCTGCTCTGGGCTGGGGCAGCCTCACCTCCAGTGCTGGGGGCACTTTGGGGTGCCACAACATGGAAAAGAAATCAAGCTTTTAGAGAGTGTCCAAAAGAAGACAGTGAGGATGATGAAGGTCTTTGAGGGGAAGCCATGTGAGGAGGGGCTGAGGACACTGGGTCTGTTCAGCCTGGAGGAGGCTGAGGGGAGACCTCACTGCAGGTACAGCTTCCTGCAAGGGAAAGAGAAGGGCTGAGTACAGATCTCTTCACTCTTGTGACCAGTGACAGGAGTTGAAGAAATGACATCAAGCTGTGCCAAGAGAGGTTTCATTTAGATGTCAGGAACAGACTTTTCTCCCAAAGGGTGGTTGGGCACTGGAACTTGCCACATGATTTTGAGAGAAGTGGTCACAGCACTGTCTGAGTTCAAGAAACATTTGCTCTCAAATGTGTTTCTTGGGGTGTCCTGCAAAGGGACCAGGAGTTGGATTCAGTAATCTTCGTGGATCTCTTCCAATTAATTATAATCTATGATTCTCATATTCTATGATATGCTACTCTGTAGTACATTGTTTTGATGTTTCTGTAAGAACTGCTTAGCGTTTTTGCATTCCTCAGCATTGACAGATGCATCTTTTTCACATAAAGATTGACCACAGCTGCCATAATCATGAGTGCAGATCTGGGGCACTAACATCTGAGCTTATTGTACAATTAACAATTTAGATAGAAACTGCACACATTTTAGACTCAGAATACGCAGAGAAACTGTCATTAACTTGAGGTTTTCTTTAGGATGGTGTTTAAATCCAGTTTCTTTTGTTTCAATGGACTGATGTTTCTCCCTGTGTCACTGTAGACTTTGATTCTGGATAAACTGCAGCTCATTAGATACCTGTGCTGAGATTTGCTAGAATCTTTAGAAATAAAAATAAATTTAAATTCAGGCATTATTTGAATCAACTAGGTGATCTAACCTGCCAGATCCCCAAGACAAAGCCTATTTTGGATAATATACAAGATGAATACATTGTTGGAGTTTTGGCAAGTGAAATAGATTCCTTAAATATATGTGTATATATATATATTTACACTATCTACAGTCACAGTCTGCTCAGTACTATCTTCTCCATCACTTAACTTTTCAACAAAGGGGGAGCCTTCCAGAGTAAGATGAGACAGAATGGCAGTCCACACTCACTCAGAGCTAAATCTAAAATTCAGGAATCCTAGCCTGAAATCTGACTGACTTTCCTGTTCCTAATAGGAATATCTGAGAACCATAGTTCTGCTGCCATGGGAATCAACATTCTGACTATGAATCCTTTGGCTTGCATGGTTGCAAAGACCTGAAGAACCTCTCCAAACTTGTTACTGTTATACTCACAGAAGAAAAATATTCCAAAAGGGCATAATCCACTCAGGTTCACTAAATAACCACACTGATCTGCCTGTGTTTATAGATCTGCTGGCTAAACACTGAGAGTAAAAGCTGTTCTCTTCTCAGTAACCCATACCATGGGGTAAAAAGGAAAGCTACTTTGCCATATCTTCCTCATGGCTGCCATCCTGTGGTTTTAAGTGAAAATTGTTAAAGGTGTTCAAACACGTTGCTGAGTCTCCAGTTGAGCTCCTCCATACAAGGGCTGAGCTCACAGGGGTGCAACTTAAAGTCCAACAGCTGCACATAAACCTCACTGGTGGCTCCCAGTGTGGATTGTTCTTCCCAAATTATCCCTTTGATCCTAAAGAAAAGCTGAAAAATATGAACAGGGAAAGAAAAACAAACAAACAAACAACCCTTCTAAAATCCCCAAACTCTTGCTGCCTTAAGCATCCCAAAGTGTCTTTCAGCACAGGGAGAGTGACAGAGGATGTGGAGGTTAGAAGTGGAATCTGGGTTTTTTAAACTGTTCCTTATGTTTCATCACCTTTGAAAGTCATTTTCCAGATATGCAGTGTGGTTTCAGAGAATTTTTTTCAAGCGCAAGAGAATATATTAATTTTCAGTCTTAACATTTGCTCAGAAATTCATTCTTCTGAGCATTCTGAAGGAGTTTGAGACATCAGACTCATTTGAAGAGAACACCAGCTACATACCAGAACAATACAAGCTTCAGCACGATTTTGGAAGAAAGCTAATATATCAAACATTGAGTCTCTTTAGCATATATAAATTATACTCAATGATGACTATAAGTAAAAAACTTTCAGAGTAATCAGCATAGCTGTGCCAATATCCAAATAACATGAATCAACTTAAACTGCAAAGCTTTCTCAATGAGAATTAACCAAGATATGCCTGTATAATTTACCATCTCTGTTTTGCTAAATGTTCCCAGGAAGTTGCTGAAGCCAGAAAACTAAGCAGAAAAGCAATACTTTCTTTGTATCTCATGATTTACAATGTCTGTTTTAAAAGCAGACCTTTCGATTTGATGTACAAATAGTAAATGCACTCTGGGGATAGTTTCCAATGGATTTCTCAAGCTTATCCATCTACTTGAAACACTTAAAGGCAAATCACTTGACAAATATTTCCTCTCAAATACTACAAGGAAAACATTTAAAAAAAGGCATTACATCTTTTTACAGTCCAGGAACAAATTTAAGCATTCAGTCAACCCTTAAAATAACTATCCCATAAGCCCTAAAATAGATCAGAAAAAAAGAACCCAAACCATTTAAAACTAAGTTAAACAAATCAAAATTCTTGCTTGAAGGCTCAAGATGCCATGAAATTAGTAACCAGCAGTACCAAGTTATAGTAAGTACTCTCAAATAATAGAAAGGTAAAGTAACTTGAAAAAATCAGTGCACAGATTAGGAGAAGCAGAAAGAACTCTCCCAAGAAATGGCATGTGTTTTAGCACAGCTGAAGAAATAATTCTTAAAATACATTAGAAATCTTTCAAGGACCAAATTGTCCTAGTATGATGAACAAGACAAAGCAGACTTTATGATATTAGAATTCAGCAAATATAGCTATTTACAGTGGTGCCATTTTCAGCTAACATTCTGCTAGTAAGGTGTATGTGTTTTGATTAAAAAAACAACAGCAAAAAATCTGGAAAACTGGTGTTGTTTCAAGAAAAATTGGATAGCAGAAAGCATGCTTGACAGGGTTGACTATCTCTTTTCTTCTGCCAATAATCTTCATGAATAATAAAGGATGACGTAAAAGTATGACTGCCAGCAGCTAGCCACTCTAGGGTTTTCAGTTAAAGAAATAGAAGAAAAAGAAGCATTAGTCTATATAGTTATGATTATACAGCAATTGTGAAGCAGAGTGCATCTTTCAAATGAAGATGTAATGCATAAATATTTCAAGTCAAGAAAAGCACTTGTAAGAAAAAAAATTCTCATACACACCTTTCTTGTTTAATATTCACCTTTTTATTCTTTGTTTATCGACTTTCTTCTCTGTTTATTGACATAAAATTGAATATTTTAAAATTAATTCCAAAGTATTTTTCAGGTCTCCAGATATCTATCTACAGTTTGAAAAAGAGTATGGAAGTTCTCCAATAGCTTCACTAGTAAGTATTTTTTTAGTTGATTATACCAGGATAAAACCAATTAGGAAGATGTATTTTATAAATATTAATGACACCTAGAGACCACATTATGCCAAAACTGCATAGAAACAGAAATTATACAGTCATCATCTTATCTGAGAGAAAACATTATCCATTTCTTTTGTGAAAACCAAGAGAGGAAGAATTAATTCAATAAAATTATGATAAAATTGCAGTGGTTAATTTCACAGCCAGGCACTCAAAGGCTTGATTTACTTTTTTTTGTTTTTCAACAGAGGATTACACCCCCTAGATTTAGAAGTTAGGAATTAAAATTGATTTTTTCCCCCTACTAATATTACTATGAAAATAGACAGAATTGTGTAAAATCATTATAGGCATTATGTCTAAGTCATAAAGATGCTTTCCCTATGTATTCAGTTATGTTGCCATGTTAAGAAATCCGGTATCTTAAATACTCTATATTTTTCATATTATATGCTATATGCTTTGCAGAAAAGGAGGAAAAATTAAAGTTTACTTACCAGTGTAGAAAGGCCAAATGAATAAAAACCTTCTTTTGCACTCATCTCTGTATAATTTGAATTAAAATAATTCTAAGAACATTAGAGTCAGACACTCAAAGGCATTTAGGTGTCTAAAAATAACTGTCAATAGGGTTTTTCAAAGAGCTTAAGAAAGTTAGGAACTTAACTCCCACCTTAGAGCTTCTTAATGCCTTTGGCAGTGCTCATTTGCTGGAGACAGTCCAGCACAGTCCCTAAGCACATTAATAGATTGGAGCACCTCCCAAATAAGGAAGAGCTGGGAAAGCTGAGACTGCTCAGCCTGGAGAAGAGAAGGCTCAGGAGAATCTCAATGTGCATAAACACCTGCAGGGAGAGTGAAAAGAGGATGGGGCCATGCTCCAAAGGTGCCCAAAATTAAACACAGGAGGATCCCTCTGAACATCAGGAACCAATCCCTCAGTGGGAAGATGACTGAGCCCTGGCACAAGTTGCACAGAGAATTTGTGAAGTCTCCCTTCTTCGAGATGTCAAAAATTTATCCAGATGTGGTCCTGGACAATTATCCCTTGATGGTCCTACTTAAGAAGGGGGTTGGATTAGGTGACCTCCAGATGTCCCTTCCAACGTCAACCTGTCTGAGATTCTGTTTACATGGTTCAGAAAGGTGAAAAAGGAGCTCAAGGAAAAGTATAGCAGGCACAATAAACCTTATACAGAAATATTTTTACATTTACAAATACTCAATTATCCACAGTACTATTCTGTCATGCATTTCCAAGAAAACAAGTATACAAGGTGACAAATGCAGTATATCTTCCTCTGCCTATGAAGAATGCATCATCATTCCTTGAACATATTTGGATCATCTATATAAGGAAAAATACAGCAATAGAAGAAAATTAATGGTAAGATCAGTTAAATGCAATAATTTCTAAAGTAAGGTGAGATGCTATGTTACTTTCTAAAACCATATGAGTAAAAGCAGTGACTAAGAAGACTGTAAATTAAGAAGACTGTCTCCTGTAGGCAATGACAGGGTCTTTTAATTTCTCCAGATGTCTGTGCAGGTGACTAATCAAAGGACCAGAACTAGAACAGAAGGGTAGTGTTGTGTCCCTCTCAAGGTCAAATAGCTCACTAATATAACAATCCTTGTAGCTCCAGAGTTTTTGGCTGTGGCCAAAGGATGCTCAGGGCAGGATACAAGAGCAGGGTAAGCATGGCATAGAACTTCCTCACTGTATATAGGTTATGACTGCAGAACATTGAGGTTCCATAGGAACATTTTTATTATTAAATATTTTGATTAAAATATTAAAAACGACCTTACATGCTGTTTTCCTACTTGGCTTGTCTAGACTCTCTTTGACATTATATATAGAAAAAAAAGTCTGAAAAGGTTTCATTATTTAATTATATATTTTTGTTTAAAAATCTTGGCTTTTTTTTTTTTTTATTCACTCTGGGGTTTTGTTCCTGTTCTTTGCTTGCTACTTAAACAGCTACTTAACATTAAGCACACACATAATCCTTTAATGAGAATGTAAATTAATTATATGCTTGAATATAAAGATGAATTACAGTTTGAGCGTATAAAAATATTTTCACTCTGTAGATTAACAAAAAGTTACAACAGTTACAGGCAACTAGAAATTCTTGAGAATGGAAAAGTGCTGCCTAGTTTCAATCTTGCTCAAATTGTTCTGTGAGAGATTAGATCACATTCCTTCTTTGCAGCTTATCTTTTTGTATTGCTGAGCTGTACAATCATTAATTGTGCAATCATTTAGAATCAATTTCTTTCAGAAATTTAAGTTTAAAGATGTTAAACTGAAATGTAGAATCAATAGGGAGGATGTGCTGATTTTCAGAAGTGTCACTTCTCAAATTGAGTGTAACATAATTTCTCATCACACAGGGCTGAACACAATTGGGTTACTTACTGATTCACAGGAGTAGTGCCCCTGCTTCTCTCATGTTGCATTCTGGGTGAACTGACACAGGGAGAACAAAGAGCTGCCTGTAACCCAGAATTTCCTCTGGTAGATTGTTCCTGAGAGCAGCTCAGAACTAAGGGAGGGATCAGAAAGAGACACCTTCATCAGTACCTGAGCCCCATTAACTTCAAATCACTTGAATCCAGGAGCAGCCCCAGAAGCTGAAGGCAAAAGTTCATAAGTCATTCCTATGTCCTCAGATCACAGGAACATGCACACCCGTACAGGTGACTTCAGGGACTTCAGGGATACTCATCCTTTACTCCAAAAACAAACTCTTTGTTTCAACTGCTTTTTCAAATTCTTTTCCTAAGAACCATGGTAGGGCTTAACATTCTATATTTACATTAGTTTGCATTTCAATTCCTTACTTCAAACACAATTACTCAACTGGTGTCATTGGCCATTGAAACAAAGCACACGATAACACTCAGAAAACATGGCAAAATCCCAGTCAATGCATATACTTTTTTGTTTATAATATTTTGTAACCTTGAACTTTAGCCATAGAAATATTTTGCACCAGAGCTTGCTATTTACTGCCAGGTTCTTTTTTGGTCCTCTGCTGTTGCAGTAATGCATTGCTAAAGACATGCATTTCTGGAGGAGTTTTATTTTTTGTCTCCCTACAATTCACTTGTATGGGTAGACATCTGAGTACCAGTTAATAGGTAGTCTTTCATTTGCACATTTTTAAACAATGTTTGGGATTTGTTTCTCATTGATGCTTTCATAGTATTTTTTTTTTTCTGAAAGAATAGATGAAATAGAGGAAAAATCATGATGGAGATCAGGAAGAATTAAATAAGTTGATATAATAATAATGATCTGAGTAGGCACCAGAGATCATTGATGCTTGTTGCACAGGTATAGGTGACTGAGCTTGGAAAAATAATCTCAAATACAAGCTTAACCAGATACATAGAGAAAGAGCAGTGTTTAAGAGGAGAGGAAACAGGTAGATTAAGTGAGAAATAAAAAAAAAGCCAAAGCTACTGTGATCTGATGACAAAATGAAGGACTAATAATGAGCCATTGTGATTGTAAATCATGCAAAATATACTTTTTAAAACAAATCTTCAGCTAATCAGGAAAATTAGTTGCACCTTTTAATCAACTTGCTGAACATTTGATGAATATTTGATGAATTCAAGGTTCATATTTTAAAAAGTTATTGAAGAAAAGCTGAGAGAGATAGAGAAGAAGGATGAATTTGGTTTGGTTGGGGTTTTTTTTGTTTGGTCGGTTTTTTTTTTTTTAATTGAGTCATCATGTGGCACTTCACCCTTTGTGCACATGACACATGCTTGGGACCAGTGGAAGACAAAGCTCACTGATGCTACAGAAGTCTATTGTGTGATTCAAGTGGTGGTAATTAAATTAATAAAAAATTCAAACTGGTAGAACAATATGACTGATCTACTAAAATTCTATTAATTCACTATGCTACAGTTAAGGAAAAAAATCAGGTTTTGCTCTAAGCAGGACTGAGCAAAATTTAGTCTCTGTTTTAGTAAATATTTATTCATGCACTTTCTATTCCTTGCACCTGCATTATTACTTTCAGAAAAAGCTTTAAAATATATAAACTGCTATTTTTCTCTTTAGCTGTATTCTAAACCACTACTTATCCTGTTTTCTTCCTTCAACAGCCCTGTCCTTGACCATGTAATGCATTTCCATATCACAAATCAACAATATTATGACAGATAGAGGTTGAATACACTCAAAATGGCACAACCAAAACTAAGGTCTGCCTCTTTGTCCAACTGATGCTGTATTGAAGAGTAACACAGATTTACATACTGTCCTGATCTCCACACAGGAGGTCACACAGTCCTGCTACTAATGTACTGTGTAAAGCGGGAGCTAGAACATTAATAAGGCAACTTAACTTTCAATAATTGTTTCTATTCACGGCTTTAAAGATAAAACTTGGCGTTTTGGCTTTGCATATTGCTTTTTTCTTTCTTTTTTTGGGGGGGATTGCTCTTGGGGGGACCTGGCTTTCCAGAAAGGAAGAGAACACTACAGTGGGACCAGGGATCTATGCCAAAGGCAATTTTGCTCACTCATACTACCCTTGTAACTCTGAAAGCCCAAATAACTGTTCGTACCTCTCCTTTTGTTAAGCATTGCAGCAAATCACTTGTTTTTCTTGTCCTCAGGCTCCAACTGCTTTCATGGCTATTTAGTTGCTCTGTTTCTACCTTGCTGCATGCTTTCTGCAGGTGGGTACTTTTCTTGACTATACTGTCAGTGCATAATGGCCCTTGGCACTTCCACTTTAGGGCCATTACATTTAATGGGAAAATGGTTAAAGCAGCTGCAATGTGGCTCCTGTCTTTTCTTAGGGCCAAATAGTTTCCTGGTGTTTAAAAATGGTGAAAAAGAAAAAAATGCACTCAGGATCTGTGTGGCTTGCCATGTCAATTAAAAGCTATATACATATGCAGACACTAAAGAAAAAACATTTCTGTGTCCTGAGAACTGTATTTTGCATCTGTAATTACTGCAACCATGAGTTATCAAGGACAGTCTACCAGGTTCAGCATTACAACACTCCAGGATGCATTCTGACTTGAGACACTAATCCCAAACTTAGTTCTGTTTTGCTCCAGGAGACACTGGTCTGTTATGATCTCAGTAAGAAAGATACTCAAAAAATCCAATTTATTAGAGTTTGCACCACAAGGACATAATAGTATGGATAATCTTAAATGTCTATGGAACCCTAGGTGGTTTTGCTTCTCATAGATCTTCAATCCATACACAGCACACTGGGCAGACTCCATTCATAGAAAATTCTTCCATTTCAGTCACTAAAGTTTGTTCTTACAAGATAATGCATTTACATATAGCACAGTGAAATACAATACAAGCACAACACTTGGTCACACTCATGTAAACTTTCATGTGGATCACTAACTGGTGATCAGTGGTCTCCTAGTCAGGATCAATATGATGACTTTGTTACAGATGCATGTATTTATTATGCAGCCTATATGCAAATTCTAAATCATTTTATATATATATAGATGTATAGTGGAAGTTGAGCTGCTGTGTGATAGATGGTCAATGTTGTCATCTTGGGTTTTGAGATAATTTGTCAATGCAGAAGGGGAGAAACAATTTTATTTCCAAATTGTTTTCTAAGTGTCAGCCTGGGTCCCTAAAATACTGGAGGAGCTAAGTATCAGAACGTGATACTGAGGAGTCATCAAGAAGGGACTATAAGGACCATGAATTGGTGTGTGCTTCATGGGCTGAAGCTTGTTAACACAAAGAAAACAAAAGCTGGCTTGAAAATCATGGTGAAAACAAAAAATCCACCCATGTTCTCTCCAGAAGCTTGAATTCTTAGAACACCATAACTATGGCAATACCTTGAGTAAGATAATGCACTTTTAGTGCCTGGTGCTTCATGCATCTCTAAAGGAGGAGCTTGTTGGAACCCTTGAAACTGAGGGTTTTAGGCTTTCTGTGCTGACTGGTACTGACTCCCAAGAAAACACAGCTTTTGACCTGAGGCCATGAAGGCTTCCAAAATGGAATGAGAGAACTGGGATCACAGTTGTGTAGTTTGAATAGAAGTGTGTAATATCACATGGTGGAAAACTTAGAATTTGAGGTTTTAGAATACAGTAATAGGTAAAAAGCAAGACAGAAGTTTTAGGGTGGAGGTTTCCTTCTTCTTCCCCTTCTTCTCCATTGGTCTAGGTGGTGCTTTTGTAATTGGATAGAAAATTCCACATTGTGGGCCATGGATTATAAATTAGTGGGTTAAAAGTAAAAATAATTTAGGTGGCTTTTCTTAATTGGACAATTGGTCCCTAAAAGGCCTTGTAGAGAGAGAGATACATCTCCATTTTTAGCTTGTTAGCTTGAAGTGCTGTAGAATTCACTGTAATATAGATAAGAATTAATAAACATGAGTCCAAACAAAACATACCGTCTCTCGAGCTTTTAATCCCAACTCTGGCAGAAAAAGGAAGATGAAACGTGATAGGAGCTGTTGCTTGGTATACAACCAGCCACAGAGTCCTGCAAAGTGTCCTTGTGACCCCCAGATACAGGGAGGAACCAAGGGCTTAAACCTGACCAAACTGCAGGACCAACAGGGTAAACTGTGCTCTTCAGTTCAGGTTAGGAGTTCAACAACTCTCACTGTTCATCACAGAATACACAGGTCATGTAGTCTGATACTTTAAGATATAGACTCAAGAAATGGCAAATTAGCATTGTAACCACAAGCAGGTTACACAGTACATTTTGACAATTCTATTAATCATAAAAAAATTTGAATACATTTGACATTTTCCATCATTACATCTCTAACAATAAAGTTGCTTATGTCTGATTAAAAGAGAGGCCCAAAAATGGTGCTGTAATTTTGAATGTTTAATAAATTTCAGTAATATCTAGTTATGCAGACAGACTCCAATTCTTCATTTTATAAAAAGTCTTTCTTTGGGATATCTGACAATGTGTGGTGGGTTAACTTGGCCAGCCATCAGACGCCCAGTAGTCTCTCCAGCAGTCCTCCTCCACCCAAAAGGAGCAGAAAACAAAGCAAAAACTCACAGGGCAAGACAAATACAAGGAGATATGCACCTGAGAAAAACAGACTTGACTTGGGGAAGATAATTCAAAAAATTGTTAGTAAATAACTGAGCAGAATAGTGAGAAATAAAAATGAAACAGAGGTAAAACCCCAACCTTCCCCCTACCATTCTCTTCTTCCTAGAGTGATTTTCCTCCTACCTTTTCTATGTCCTCCTCCCCAGGCAGCACAGGGAGACAGAAAATGGGGATTGCACTCCATTAATAACACTTTGCCTCTGCCACTCCTTTCTCTTCGTGCTGCTCCCCTGCTCCAGTGAGAGGTCCCACCTACAGGATATGGCTCTTCACAAACTACTGCAGTGTAGGTATCCACACAAGGCATTTCTTTAAGAAATGCTACATCATGGATCCTTTCCATGGGGTGCTGTCCTTTAGGTACAGGTGTAACAGGTCCTGCTAGAAAGTATTGTCCAATTCCTCTCCATAGGCTTGAGGTCCTGTCAGGAACCTGTTCCAGTGTTGGCTTTCCATGGGCTCCAGGCACATCCACAGCCTGCAGGTGGATATCTGCTCCACCATCAGCAGGGGATAACCAGAATCCCCATAGTTTTCTCCAGGGATTTCCAGAAAATCTTTATTCCAGTGCCTGAAGCTTGCCCACTCTCTACTTCTCTACCAGTCTTTGTGTCTGTAGGGCTGTTTTGCTCATATTCTTCCTCTCTCCCAGCTGCTCTTTCCCACTCTTTCTTAAATAGGAAGTTGCAGAGGTACCACCACTATCATTGTTTTACTCAGCTTTGGCCAGTGATGGGTCCATCTTGACACTGGTTGAAACTGGCTCTGTATGACTTCTCAAAGTCACCCCTCCAGCCCTCCTGCTTGCAAAACCTTGTCCCATAAATACAGTACATACTTCTTTAGAACATTTCTAATTAAAATAGATAGGGCTCTCTGAGATATCAATCTATCTATCTATCTATCTATCTATCTATCTATCTATCTATCTATCCATCCATCCATCCATCCATCCATCCATGTTTCTTTCAGTCTTATGTAGTTGCATTTGTTTATTTGAAACATGTTCCCACAAAAAATAATTTCATCCAAATCTCAGTTAAAAAAATTCAAATATAAAATAAAAAAGGACCAGATGTTTGAAATATGAAGGCAAAGAAAATAAGCAACAGTCTATTTGCATGTTTGAAGACTCTGGTCATAACAGCCAAAATTATTCTGAGCTCTCAGTTGTCTAAGTTAAAACAAGGATTGCAAATTGCTGAACTATACAAAATGACTGAAAATTCTGGCCTTTACTCTTGCTTTCCTTTATCTCCTTTATATGCTGCATAATTAGCACTCTACTCTGATGATGAATTCAGGGTAGGGACTCACTAATTTACGCTACATTATATTACTTAAATAATAATGAACTTTTTTATTTATAATTATGAAATCTAAATAATTATGAACTTTTTTAAAACTTTCAGATTTTACAAAAGCTAGAATATCCCTTCTATTAAAGTGAAGATAAGTATAAAATAAAATTAGAATAAGTGTTAACACTTTGGCCTCAAAATCAGGAATGAGAATAGGAGGTTACTGTGAGACAAATCTCTATAATCCATATGCAGAAATAAGAAGACTGGGGAGAGTAAGGAGGTTTATTACCTGCATATCCATCAGTCTACATCCTTGATGCTAAATAGAGTTTTTCACCCTTCCTGTACTTTACAAGAGCTTGTTATATAATTGCTAGATGCGTACTGATCTTTGCAAGGGGTGGAAGCCAATGGTTTGGGACTGAAAAGAAATTAACTATGGTGACCTGCTTTCCTCCTGATAGGGCTGTGTTTTCATTGCTCTGAACTTTCCCTCCAGTAATTTTGACATGAGGAGGAAGGAGCTGGGTTAACATTATCTGTCAAGCAGAGCATGCAATGACAGGATTTTATGAGAACTCTAGGATGCATGGTTAAGGTTCAGAAATGATAAGTAGTAAAATTATTGCCTCTATTACAAAAAAAGAAAAAGGCTTCTTCTTGGCCATGCTAAGTGACTCTGTGTTTGCATGTCTGATGTGATAGCCCTTGCATGCTAAAATTTGAGGAGTGTACAAGACAACAATATGAAGTTTCAAAATTTTATTGAAGAAAGAAGTTTTCTGATTTGTTGATGAGAAATGGCCTATTACAGACCTGTTCTATTCTAATGGCATTGGAGCTAGCTATTCTATAAGGACCATTGAACAGATACCTATTTTGGCTATTAAGTCATTTAACCCTGTGTCTGAACACGATTTTCCCTTTTTCCTGAAATGCACTTATAGAAAATTAATATTATTGAATTACAATGTCTTAAATAATATTATTATGAATTCAAATATACAATTATTTAAAACGAAAAGAAACAAGGGTCCACAATAATTGTGGATTTTTAAAATTTTTTCTGGAATATCCAGCAAATTAAATGAGCCATAAGGTCCTGTGAGGTTCCTTTCTCAACTGAAAAACAGATTGAATATTGCACTGCTATTGCAAATCATATATTGTATATAAGCAGTAACTCAACCAGTTATTGGTTCTGGTGGTAAGGGAAATCTGCTAAATTCTATTTGGGATACCCAAAAGATTCAAACAAAGGAGGTATGTTTTGGATTGCCATATTAGATATTATCTATTTATGAACATTTCCATAATGAGATAACACAGATATTTATAGTGAAGGAGATGTAAACCTGGAGTAGTTTCACTTAAGAAAAGCTGGTATGATATTCTGAGACCACACAACCCTGCATGCAATTTACATATTGTAAATATGTAATATGTATTTAAATATTTTCAATATGCAAAGCCATAAAAAGACACACGTGTCCCCTTCACCTTCTTACCCATTAAGCTTGTCCATACATCACTGGCTTCCCCTCACTCAAAAAATATTTTTTGTTGGCAGAAACCAAGTGACAGGCAGCAAAGCTATAGGCACTCATGCCCACTTGACATCTCCTTAGATCCCCTAGTGAACTGTCTATCCCACCATTGCTTTATCCCTGTCAACCCTGTATTTTAAACAACATCTAAATAGGCAGCTATTTTGCGAGTGTAAGGTGTCAAATTCTCACAGCAAAGATATCTTTTTTGAGCAGATTATCTGATTTTAAAAGAATATAATTCTCTTTATTTAAAAACATTTTCCACAATTAATGTCCATTTCTTCTAAGATAGACTTGCCCAAAGACATTGCTACAGATAGGATTTTCTCACTTGTTAAAAAAATTTATATTTGTCCCCTATCCCATTTCAGCAGGGTATATTAGAAAAAACACTGAGCTGCTAAAAGTAAGTAAGAAACTGTGGAAAGCAAATTATTTGTGTCTATAGTTTTGTTCTGTAACTTGCTAACGGAAATAAAACACACAAAAATCTAGAAAAAAAAAAAAGCCAAAAACAAAACCAAAAACTATACAAAATCTCTTACACAAATGGATCAAAACAAGGCCATGGAAGAAGAACTGTTCCATCTTCTGACTTATCTGCATCCCTAAAACCAGCATAAAGATTGAATTAGAGTGGAGTAAATGAGACTAGATTAGAAAGCAGAGGGAGGAGGTAAAGAGGAAAACTTATGGAAAATGGTCCCAGAGCTCTCTTTTGCAAAGGATGAAGCCACTATCACATTAAGTGAATGACAATTCAGTAACAAAACTGCCACCAGCTTGTATAAGACCAAAATTTTCAATCGATTGACACAAATATATACACACTGAAATACAAAGATATAAAAAAAGGGAAAGTGTGGGAAGCAAAGGTTCCCCCTAGCTCTCTAATCATATTTTTGTCAAAGTTATGGAGATAACACTGCAGATTGGTGGATTTTAAATTATGTTGCACTTGTCCATACATAAAAATTTGCACTGCTGTCTTAAGAAGGCTCTATGATTATGCCAAAGGTATTTGGGTGGCACTCAGAAAGAATTGCAATCTTACCAGAAGTTACAGACACAGCTTCTTAATGCTTTAGCTTCATTTTGGGACACATTCAACCTCACATGTTTCATTTTCACCAAATCCAAGATATTCTTGGGAAGAATGTGACGTCCCTCCAAGACCATCCTCTCAAATCAAAGCAAAGCAAAACAAAACAAGACAAAACAAAACTAACAAACAAACAAGCCAACAAAACAACCAAACAAAACAAGCAAAAAAAAAACCCCAAAAAATAATCGCCCCAAAACCAGAAAAAACTAAAAAAATTCCCCACCTTAAAACAAAAACAAAAGCAACTGTCATGTTTCTGCTACAAAACTACATAAGTTTTTGTGTTTGTGTACAAAGTGCAGTGCACAATTTCACAGTCCTCCTGTGGAAGCAATATGGAATGTGAAATCACATGTAGCTTTATATAAGAAGGTTATTCTAAGGTGAGTGTTTGTCTTGTCAGCAGTAACAAGTGACAGGATGAGAGAAAATGACCCTAAGTTGTGCCAGGGGAGGCTTAGATTGGATATTGGGAAAAAAAAATTCTTCAGAAAGGTTTGTAAAGCATTGGAACAGATTTGCCAGGGATATGAAGGAGTCACCATCACTGCAAATATTCAAAAAAGGTGTGGGTATTGCACTTGAGAAAGGATTTGACAGCAATTATGCTGGTGGTGTTAAGATGAAAGTTGACTTATAATCTTAAAGGTCTTTTCCAACCTTAGTGATTCTTTGATTTTATGATATATGTCTACACTTATACTAGTCTTTCTAGTTTCACTTACACTCAGTGCCAAATAATAAACTGCCCAAGAGTGTGAATATTAAGGTTCACTGGATGATTGACCATCTCAAGGTAGAAATGCAAAATTAGCCAGCTCGGTAGGAATCTGTATGCTGCATTTTATTTTCTCTTTGATGATGTTAAAGGGACCATAAAATTACCGGTTCATATACACCTGAAACTACATACTGTGCATCTATGTATACACATGTATTAATATGAAAAGCAATTATGGTTGTAATGTCCTCTGAATAATTTCAAGAAGCAAAAACAGCTGCCAGAGATTAATTTTACATAGATGCTCTCTCCTCACTACATTTCAAATAGCCATGGTCCATTCACCAACTGCAAAGTTGAAGAAAGGTAGGAAGAGCTTAAAACTGACAGTGAATCCATCTAAAATTATAATCCTCAGAAAAGAGACTCTGCTTTCACAGCTGACCTGCTTCACAGGTATCATTCCAACTCCAGTATGTCAAATTCAAAATTTCAACATGTTACCAAGTATTTCTTCAATACATCAATAGCTATCAGTAACCATTCAGATACTAGAACTGAATGTATTTATTAGCTCACAGTTTACTCCTCACCATTTCTAAGATCAAAGGGTGTGTTAAAGGATTTGTACATGTCTGAATCACCTTGCATGATGCATGATCTTCTGAAGATGGCATAAATACAAGTTTTTCTCTATATGTATTGGCTATTCTATACATACACATGGACCTGGGCCCAGTTTACCCCTAAAATCAAATGAAATGTGTCTTTAAACTGGATCTGCTACCCTATCTTTCAGTTGTTATGCTAGCCTAGCCCAATGAGAGACTTGTCTTGCTACTAGAGAGCTGGAATATGAGTTTGTTGCCTATGTTAGGTAAAGTGTCTCCTCTTTAAGATACTCTTGACACATCTGACAAAAATAAATTGCAATTTATATATTTTTAAAAAATCTTGCTTTTCATTCAGCTCTTAAAAACTTTCCACCTTTTTTGTAAGTAACCAACTTGTAAAAGAAAATAGTCCTTACAGACTACAATATTAACAATTATATTTAATTGCCTTAAATGCCTTAGTTTTATCAGAAATTAAGAAATATTATTAATAGAAGTAATAAGTATTTCCTAGTCTTGTACTTTGTCAGAAATATTAACACTGTTGATAAAAAAATTATTGTGGAAAGGTTTAATAACTTGTGGATACTTTACTTAAACTAGACATTTGATACTTTTACCATCTGAAAGACTCTGAAAAACTTGTGTAAATTATTTGGCAACAAGAGTAGAGTTAGTGAGATGTATGCATAAAATTATGCTTGCTCTGTAGTTATAGTTGTGGTGCAGGTGAGTTTTGCAGCAGAGTTGTGCCTCTATGCACACCAGGACACTCAAGTGGTCAATTCCCTGGGCAGACCAGGAACATCCCAACTGTCCCCAGCTGAGGGACAATGTGTTGGTAAGAGACATTAGATTGACTTTAGCCAAGGTAGCTCATATAGCTCAGCTCTGCCTGCATAAAAATTATTGAACTAATTCTTATGGATCTCTCTAGGTGTGAATTTCAACCAGTTTTAGAAATTCCCTCAGTTATCTCCTGCTGGATTTAGCCCCTTTTGTATTTCTCAAGTGATTTTCAAGGCAGAGGCACCAGACTGCAGGTATGTAAGATAAAGTCAGGTGAGCAGAAACTGTTCCCACAGATGCAGAAATGGACAGGCAGGACTTTCCTGCCAGGGATTTACAAGAACAAGGGTGCTCCAAGGTGGGGAATGAGGCAGAGGAACAGCCTCACTGGCCACAGTGCAGACCCTCAGGCCATCAACAGGGCTGGCAGGAACAGGAGCTCGTAACACCATCTGACAACAGTCCAGCCAAGCAATTACCAATTGTCGGAGTCTAGGACATCCCTTTGGGAGTCCAGAGTTGCTGAGACCCTGGTCAGGGGGCTCTGAGATCCTGGAATGATGCCCAAAACATCTGTGGGTTTGATTATAGCCCTTGAAACAAATTACCAGTTTTGTATGAGAACCTAAAAGTCACAGTAGTTTAAGTAGTGTTATCATAAAATGAAAATATAGATTGTAGGATTTTTGGGAATGGGAATTTTAGAACACAAGATGGAGGAAAAAGCACGTGTTTGGTCTTTCTTTGTTCTTCTTCTTCATCTCCATTTTCTGTTGTGGAGTTGGCACTTTTGGATTGGTTTAGAGTAGAAGTTCACTGTCTAACATAGATGATGGTAATTGGGAAATAATTGTAAACATCATGTATGTAGTTTTTAGTATAAAAAGATAACACCGCCCTGAAGGGGCAGAGAGTGTGCCATGGCTGCCCTGCAAGACAGACCTCGCTGGGCTGAGAGAAAATATTACAGATAAGAAAATAATAAACAACCTTGAGACCGAGAAAACTAAAGAGCTCTGATTTGTTCCACTTCGGGCACACGAACTGCCACACAAGAACTTTTACACATCTCGGGGAAAACATCAAAAACGATTTTCGAGACCAATGAGAGTCAGAGTCCATCCAGGGAATCTTTTCAAAAGCCGAAGGAGATGGAACCAGAGGTCTGTTACAGCTTTTTACTTCAAGTTAAATTCTTGATTTATGGAAGAAGGGAGGCTTCTAAAGTCAAATAATGTGACTATTAAGTGTGGGAGTAATCTTTCTGTCTGGTACAGGAGGAGGGAGAACACGATGGGGAAGGTGATTTTCTCAGGATGAGGTCCATTCTTTGCAAGTGGGCTGTGCTGGCTCCTGGAGTTTCCCTAAATACAATTGCACAATTCATGGCAGATTTTGTAATGCAGAGACAGAGATTTTGAAATTTGTCTGAGGTTGCCTGAACAGTTTCTGGTTTTGTTGAGTTTTGGCAGTAGCACATTTTAGACTATTTTCTGTATATGATATCACAACACAAAAATGGAGGTAGTGGAAGAAAGGGTTTAAATCCTATGTCTTGTATTTTGCCCTTTATCTTTCAAAATATATTGTAAGCACAGCTGTATCTTTTTGTCCTGAGTGAATAAGGAATGGCAACAAATTTGTCTCACAAAGAAAAGCAAAATAAAACTTTCCAATGAAAGAGTGAAACTATTATGGCACTGCTGGTCCTCCAGTCCTATTTTCTGGAATGATCAGAAACCTGCTAATTCCCACCCCCCAAAAAACTATGCTTAGTGACTTCAAGGCTTCAGCAGAAATTAACTATGGGCTTCTGACCAGGAAACTATCTTAATAAGATTCAGTAAAAAAAAAAAAAAAGCTAAATTTAATTTAATTTCAGAATCACAGCCTGTACTATCATTAACGATGTTTTGCTGATATCCCCAAACAAATCATGATTAATAGCAAAAAGCTCCAGTACATAAAATATAATTTATTAATTATCAGACTTCTGTTAATTAAGAGCTGTATTTGTATTGTACCATCATTAGTATAACATTGTTTTTATTATCACTGACATGAAGATCAAGATTTAAGTCTGAGACTCATATCTCATCCATATGACAACTGCATAAATTACTACTTAAAGCATCAATATTTTGCCAATACATCTCTATGGCAAATATGCAAATTAATATGAATAATGTCATGTACTGACCATCTTATTCTTAATATGGAAACATTTCTACATACCAGTCATTACGAACATGTGGCCTCACACATTATAGCAGAGGTAAAAGGAGAGGCATGCATCCTAACTGTTGTTTTGAATCCCACAGGGATTGGATCCCATCCCTGGATGTGAGAATCATGCAGCTTCTTTCCAAAAAAATTTTTCCAGTGATACAAATCCATTAAAAGAACAATGAGGAACCAGAATTGAAGCATGGATTAAAACCACATGATACTACAGAAAAAAACCCTCAGTATTTTATTGTACTGAAACAATGTAAGTAAGGATATTGTACATAATCTCATGTATCCATGCCCACATTACAGTATCAAAATCTCTGCAGAGAAGTCCAGTAAATGTTTATTTCTGCTGTTGATAACTGTCTGTAACAGGTAATCCCATCTTCCTTGAAATTCATGCTATGAGTATGGAAGGTGCATTTATAATGTGAGTCTTAGCTTTCAGCGGAAAAACATGGATCAAAAGCTCTGAAAATAAATCAGTGAGCGAAGATTCCTGTGGAACTGGCACCCAAACTGCAAATAAATATGTGGTTATATAATAATGTGTAGTTATTATATTCATGGGTAAGATGTTATGCTGTTCTTATTTGAATACATGAAAAACTAGATTAAAAAATAAGCTTTTCATTACAGGCTTAAAGGAAAATGGCAGAAGACCTTTAAAATTAATTTTGGACATAGTTATTTTATACCTAAAGCTCTGACCTGGTAGGTCAAACAATGCCAGGGGAATAAAAGGTTTTTTCCCATGTACAGCATTTTCACCTTTCCAGGTTCTTTTCTCCTAAACAGTTTCTGAATGAGATGAACAAAAACATCCAATAACCTGACAATTTTATGACCTGCTCTTTTCAGTGACACAGTTGTGGATGAAAACAATTCCTAAATCATGTCACAACTGCAGCGAGATCAAACCAGATTTCAGGAATATGGCCTAACCTACAACTTACAGACATAGTTCTACCATTTCTCAGGGACTAACACAAAAGGCAGAAAAGCAAGGAAATTGTTTGATTTTGGGGCAGCAGTTTTGCTTTCACCAGTGATACCCAAGAACTGTTGACTAGAAAGGTGGAGACACAGCAAGAGAATGCTGCCAGTAAAGGACACATTTCCTTCAGGCTCTTCTGCTCTGAAGTAGGAAAACACTTTACCTGCAGTGACAGCTGGAAAAGAGGAAAATCATTTGTCTCCTGGGTGTTGGCTTGGCAGTATCCTACTGCCAGGCAGAGAGGGCAGATCTGTGCAGTGCCAGAGCAGCCCTGGTGCCAGGGCAGGTCCAGCTCTCCTGCTGCAGACATTCCCTGTGCTGCCGCTCGGTGACAAGGGACGTGTCCAGGGACAATCCGTGAGCTTCTGTGCTGACCCCAGCTGTGGCAAAGGGCTTTGCAAGCCTCACACGGGGGTCTGGCTTGGGGTACGTTTTGCTTTTGTTTCTCCCTTGGAGCACAAGACCTCAGGCTTCATCCACCTCTCATCACTTTTGGTTCTGCCGCCAGAGGGCACGAGGAGCCAAAATTTGGTGGCTTCACGGCCAAACTCTTCTCCTTTTCCTACAGAAGGAACAGAGGGACTAAACTGCACTTTGTCATCTCTGCAGTCCCTAACCAGGCTGCTGAATGGGAAGGAATAAACTGGAGGTTTCCTTTTGAAGGGAGGAAATCCAAGAACATACCCTTGTGTATATACCTTTCTTTCTTTCTGTTTGCCCGTTTCATCTTCTGTGCCCCAGATGATGTGCACAGGACACAGGCACAGCTTTGTCCCCTAGCTGTGGGAATTAATTCCTCTGGATGGAAAAGATCACATTATGCACCTGTCAACGATCTTTTGTCTGCTGCCTTGTGGAAGCATGTCAAAGCAAATGTAGCCCTAGAGTGCAATGTAGCTTTCTCTTCATGTGCTGCATGACTACTGCCTTTATCACGACAGAGATGATAGCCACAGCTTGGATATTCAGAAATTCTATAGGAAATTTTGGCTTATCAGTTTGGTGACTACTTAGCTGAACTGTCAAGCAAGTTTCACTTTGATGAACATATCACCCCATTAATTTTTTTCAAGATCCAAAACATGCAGGTTCTCACAGCCAGGGAATCATTTCCTTAAATTTAAGGGTATCGTTCTAAATGCATCTAACAGAAGATTAAATTCGGAGGTATGGAGGAGCTTCATGTTTCTGTCTGTGATAAATCCATACAGTGCCATCCTTAAAAATGTTTTCATAGAAGAGGAGGACAACAGGAACCATGCCCCATCTGAAGATGCAGAGGGTGGTCTGTAGAAAATAGGTAATAATTGAAAATGGTAACAGCAGCCCTTACTGTTTTTCTGGTCTATTTCTGATCAGCCAGAAGTTCTAGCAACACTTCTTATCACTATTCTTGCAGGGTCACCTAGCTACAGTAGGAAAGGGGTTTTTTTAATATTCCCTGGAGAATGATGAACAGTTACTTTAACACCTGAAAATACTCTATGTGCTATAGTTTCTCACAATTAATAGATTAGAAAGCTTTCTGTAAATGTCCTTTTGTCAGATTTGTGGGAAACTTAACTGAAGTCCTCACAACAAACCCTTTATTTCCCCAAATAAGGTAAATATGATTGTAATGATTTAATTAATTCTGCTTGTGAACTGTCAAAACTGAGAAAGATTTTACTAAGTATGCATATCACAGGCATCTTAGTGTCCTTTTTAGAATCCAAAATTATCTTTTCATGTAGAAAGAGTTGCAGCATCAACCTCAACAAAATGCATAGTGCTCTTTATAACCCCTGAGAGCTGTTCCAAACCTTACCTCTAGTCAGATGTGCATGGGAAAACACACTCTTCTTAGAAGTATCTGAAGATGTTACTGTGTCAGCATATGGATAATTGTTTGTTGTTTTAAACATTTATGACCAGAGGTTTTAGGCTGAGAACAGGACATTTTTTTTACCTGCAAAAGCAGTTTTCCATTTTTATATCTGGAAATCCAGCACTCATAAATAAGAACGGATGGTTTGATCCAAAATACTTGCATTGATATCAAGGCAGAAACAGCAGTATGATGTCCCAATGCCTGAACAGCTTTTGCCCCTCCTGGAGCTGTTGATCTCTTCTCCACAGAGAAGGAAAAATATGCTTTGATCTGTTTTTGATGACCTGATAAAAGACATTTCTGAATTTCCCTGAATACTTTGAAAGAGAATGTCCTTTTAATGTCTCGCCAAATACATGTACTGAAAAGCTGTCACAAATTCATTAAAAACTTGGACACTAAAATGATGTTTTTCAAAAGAAAAAATTAGTAAATTTCACTAATTTCACTTGTTAGTGAAAGAAGCTGAAGAGTTTATTATCCTCTAAGTTTTGAACATGTCTATTTCCTGTTTTTTCTGTTAAGTAGTGATAGAAAATATGAAAAAAATTTACTTGGTATATGCAAACCAGCAGGAGCAGGTAAGGATACCACCCATACCTGGTGAAGACAATTAAGGATGATGCTTTTCACTATTTGGATGTAGAAATAAGGGACAGTTTCCAAAAACTGGGCTTAACAGGATGCAAAAGAGCTAAGGTGTGCAGCAGAGCACTTCAGCAAACCTTGTTGCATGGAACAGAATGATCAGGAAAAGTGAGATGAAGTTTCATTCTACTTGGACAACTAAACAGAAGTCACAGACCATGAGAAGAAACATGAATACCTTGATAACATTGTTCAGGAAGTACTGGACAATGTGCAGGAAGAATGAACATGTGTGCCTAGCTAAACCAGGGCAACAGAAGCATATTCCTTCTTGAGACAGCCAGGAAATATTCTGTATTTAGAAAAGGAGTCCAGTAACACCACTACGCCAAATACTCATTTGTTCTTTCCCATTCACTGTGAGTTTCTTGAATTTGGTTTTTGTTTTTTCTTTTTTCTGTTTTGTTTTGGTTTGATTTGGTTTGGTTTTGTTTTTTTTTGTGGACTCTCAGGGCTCACTTTCTAATTCCTAGGGGTAAAAGATTCCCTTGCTGTGTTTGTGACTGTAATCTACTATGTGGTACATCTGTATCTGATGCCCTTTCCCCTTTCGCTTTTTTACACATACCATAAGTATTTCTTTCATAAAATGTTTTTTGTAATTTTTTAGTGAACTGAAAGATACCACATGTCGTTTTAGGTCTAGTTATCTTCTTGTGCTCTGTCTTTCAAAGATGTATAATTTCTTTAATTTTAAACCAAGACTCACAAGGATTGAAGGTTTCACTTCCATAGGACTGTATCTGACAGTGCTGTGGAGGCTTTGGTTAGAAACATATCTATGTAACAAAAGGTGTTACATGTCAAATACATCCACATCTTAGGCTTTACTTTCTCGTTAAAAGAGTTGAGGTGGAAGTTTTTCACTGTATTATTAGTAGAAAAAATGTGTGAATATTATTCTGCTTTAATATCTTCTTTTAATTTTGGTTTACAAATTATTTTTCACGGCCAGTCTTTACTTTCTGAGGCACATGTTCCTACTAAAGCTGTTTCTAAAAGCCATGGCTTTTTCTGAACCCATCTTGCCCTTTAAAAGTAGACCAGAAATATATGGATATTATGTGTATTAGAATTATGTTGTCATTCAGTTTGGAAAAACAATCTTTGTGCACCAAATGCACCTACCTTTGAGCACACAGATCACAATATTACCCTCAAAGTTATTTTTTAGTGAATTGAGCAAATTGTACAAATTGGTTTGCAAGCCGTGGTGCCACTTGGTTTCTACGATATCAACTATTCACATTCTTAGATGCTTGAAAAATTGGAATTACACCAACAAAGCTTTCTACCTCCCCAGGAACATAAGAAATGTCTTTTAATAGATATTCTGGCAGACACATCTTGTAAAACATTGCTAAAACATGCATGTAAAAACTTCAAACAGAAGGTGAAGAAACAGCTGTTGAAGAGCCTTTATTAACCAGGAACCAGAAGAGGTGATGCTATATTTGGTATTTTCAGCCTTTTTTCTCTCTTCCTTTCAAGTGTTGTTGTATTTCCTTTGATAGTTAGGTCATCTTTATAAAATGGGGGTTGGCCACAGCACATGTTCCTGGGAATTGCTTTTTTTTTTTTTTTTTTTTCTTTCAGTTTCTGTTGGAAATTTGACCTGTTTATTTAAA
>VXBI01007774.1:97491-155745 GCA_013397375.1 Toxostoma redivivum | reverse complement strand
AAGAAAAGAAAAGGGAAAAGAAATTTCAGTTTTGGAAAGGATTTATGATTATCGTCTCGTTCAAATACTTCAGTGGTTCAGGGCTGCCTAGAAGTTAAAGCACATTACTAAGGTTATTGCCCAAAAACCTCTTAAATATTGACAGGTTCAGGGCACTGGCCACCACTCTCAGAAACTTTTTGAGGGTTTTATTGCTCTCTTGGTAAATAAGTGCTTCATATTGTTGAGTCTAAACCTACCCTGGCACAACCAGTGTCCTTGGCCCATTGATCCAGCCTGTCCAGATCCCTCTGCAGAACCTTTTCACCCTCTAGCAGATCATCACTTCCACCCAGTTTGGTGTCCTCTGCAAACTGACCGAGGTGAAACTTGATGTCCTCATTCAGGTCATTGGCAAAGTTAATAAACGTGGCTGACCCCAGTACTGAGCCCTGGGAAACACCATTTATGACTGACCACCAAATGGATGTAATTCCATTAATCACCGCTCTTTGGGCTTGTCCACCAATCTGTCTTTTACCCAGTAAAACATTGTGCCCGTCCAAGCCATTCCATTCTCTCCAGGAGAATGCTGTGGGAAATGGTGTCAAAGGCTTCACTTAAGTCTAGGTAAAAAACTACTCTCCACTGGGGCCGCCTTACCGTGAGTATTGTGGGCAGTTTTGGTCACCACAATATAAGAAAGATATTAAGTTAATATTAAGTTGTTAGAGAGCATCCAAAGGAGAGCAACAAAGGTAGAGAAGAGCCTTGAGAAGAAGCCCTGTGACAAGTGGCTTGTTAAGTTCAGCCTTGAGAAGAGAACTCGCATACATTTAATTGACCAAAAAACTATTAACTATTACTTATAAAGACTGAAATACTTATTAATTGAAATGCTGTTATTCACAATGTCTTAAGAAATGAGAAGCCATTCAAAAACATTGAAAACAATAATAATTCTTTTATTATACCATAATCTTCCTAGCAATGTCTGCTTAGAAATTTCAACTAAGTACTGCTTTATCAAATGTAAAGAATACAGTGCATGAATAATAATGAAAATTCCAGTACAATATTGCTTTGCTATGATACTAAAAAAGTGAAGAATCTTCATTTATTAATTGCTAATGCACATATCTGTCATGTTGTTTACTATTCATGCAAACACTGTGTGAAGATAAATTTAGATGAGTGGGAATGGGCTGATTCATGGGCTGATTCTCAAACAAGTTAGATCATGTGGTATTTAACAGACACCTCAGACTAAATTGCTCCAGCTTCTTATTTGTCGCTGTATCATCTGAAAGAACTGGAAATCAATCACACACTATGAATTTTTCCATTTCAAGAAAAATGTGCAAAAAGTCACTGGTGATATATGGAGTGACTGTGATGGGGTGAGAAGAGCAACCATTCCTGTGTATTAACTATAACCTTTGACTCCCTTCCAGAAAAAAAACAAAACCACGTACCTCTTATATAAATGGAGTGTATAGAAGAAGCTTGAAGAAATATGAGAAACTCCTAAAATAATGCTTTAAAAATGAGTATTATTTTTATAAAATACTGGATAGAAGATAGAAGTAGGCAGAGTAATTATTTACTATAATTGTACAATTTCATAACAAAATAATATTCTAGTTAAAATATCTTTCACTACTGAAAACACAGTCTAGAGCCACACCCATGGCTTTCAGTTCCCCTACCTTTTCATTATTGTTCTTGGGTGCTTATCTTTTCCATATGATATAAGCACTGAATCCTATGGAACAATGAGAGCAGCTGGTTGAACTCCAAGAAAAACTCTTCCACATTATGAAAGAGATCACAGCAAACAGGTACATGAGGAAAACATGGAAATATCATGTCTCAGGCTCTTCTTCCTGAACCAGACTAAGGAGCTAGAGGAGGGAGAGAATGTGATATTTTTTTAGATTAACTCCTATCTACATGTAATTTTACTTGAAAAGCATAATCTAATTTCTAGTCATAGTTTTATATTCATAAAGTACCTACCAATTTGTACTTGACATAATTTTCAGGAGTCATGCTAGCTCTCTGGGTCTGAGTAAGGAGTTGTGAAACTGGAGTATTTTCATTAGGAAAAACAGTGTGAGACAGAAGGAATCAAAGTGGAGTGGGTTGACTATGGCTAGATGCAGGGACCCATCAAATCATTTTTCTTTGCAACTGGACAGGGAGAAGAAATATAATGACAGGCTCAGGCATTGAGATAAGGACAGGGAGAGGTCACTGACTAATTACTGTCACAGACTAACCACACTCAACTTGGGATATTGATTAAATTTAATAAAATGAATTTAACAAAATCAGAGCAGGAGAGTGAGAAGTAAAATAAATCTTAAGATCATCTTTCCTCACTGCTTGGTCCTTCTTAGGCCCTTCCTCCCCCTCCTCCAGCTCACGGAGACAAGGAATGGGGGTTATGGTCAGTTCATCACATTGTTTCTGCTGCTGCTCAGGGAGGGGGTTCTAGCCCTGTTCCAGTGTGGAACACTGTCCTTCCCATGCATGACAGTTCTGCACAAACTTCTTCAATGTGATTCTGTCACACAAGGAAAGGTTCTCCACAAACTGCTCCAATCTCTGTCAGTTTTCCTCACACTGCACTCCTTCAGGCACATGCTGCTCCAAGGTGGGTCCCCTAGAAGGTCACAATTCCTACCAAAAATCCTGCTCCAGCACGGGCTTGTCCCTCCATAGGTCTGCTGGTCCCTGCCAGGAACCTGCTCCAGTGTGGGCTTCTCACGGGCTCACAGCTCTCTTTCAGGCACTCACCTGCTCCAGCGTAGCTAAATAGCTAAAACCTCCACAGATTGCAGGTGGATCTCTGCATCCCTGTGGATCTCCATGCAACTGCCACACCATGGTCTGCACCAGAGACTGCAGGGGAATGTGGACTCCAGCACCTGGAGCACCTCCTCCCCTTCCTTCCTCACTTACCTGATTGTCTGCGGAGTTGTTCCTCTCATTGTTCTCACTCCATTGTTCTCTTCCCTGCTTTTCATGCTGCTTGCTCAGTAGATGGTATGATTGGCTTTCTAGGCTGCAAGTGTACAGTGATGGGTCATGTTTAGCTTCTCATCAACCATTACCCCTAAGTCCTTGATTTATTCATGCCTCAACCTATATTGATACCGGGGAGTGCCATGACCCAGGTGCAGCACCTTGCACTTGGTGTTGTTAAGCCTTATGTCCAAAAGGAGAGCTACAGAAATCTTTGAATTTATTGTTTAATGTTGTGTTAATATTTCTAATACAGCTCTGTATATGAAATACACACACAAAAAGGGAGTGTTTTGTTCTACATTTTGAAGATACATTTAAAGTATTGTATCTCCATGTATCTAGTTCCTAAAATAATTTAAAAATAAGGCACAGGATATATATACGTAACACTATGAAGCAGGTGATTCTTCGCTTCCTAATAGAAGTGCTTTGATACTATGACTTTTATGTCTCATACTGCTTCTACATATACCTACAGTTTTAATGGCTGAGTTATAAATTTTGACCTGTTTATGTGAATCTGATGTGACATGGTTTTAAATTCACTCACAGTGATTTCCTTGGAAATATCTTAAGCTTTTCTGGGGTGCACTTCACAGCTGTTACATCTTAATACTAAACTTCAGCAGTTCTTTTCAAGTATTTGAAAAATATTGATGCACAACCTTTGGATAGAAAATGAAGTCTGAGCTAGGGTATCACTAGGAAGGGGAATTAAGAAGACCTGATAAAGAGTAAAATGTTATATTAAAGCTTCTCTTTTCAGATTTTTTTATATACCAATTTTCAGAATTACTTTAGAAATGAAGGTTTTAAAAAAATATTTGAAAATCCAAATTACTTACTCTGCAAACTTGAAAAGCAGAAGAGATGCATTTAGGTTGGACAAGTTCAAATGAGATGTCACTACAACAGCTCCACAATAAGCAGAAGAAAACATAAAAAAAAGCATACAAAAACCAGGTGAAAGACCATGTAAAAATCTAAACATGATACACAAACTATGTATTTGAATTATATCACCCAAAAATTACATCATCAAAATCTCCTCACTTAATGAAGGCCTTCAACCAAACTCATCTTTGCAATACTGGTTATTTTAAGATTTTGAGAAAGGATCAGCTGAAATGGTAAGAGAATTTTTGATATTGAAATGAGGTGACTATATATAACCTTTTATATTGTGGCAATTCCTGAGGAAATTGTAGTGGAATTAATAAATCAGAACAACTTCATGAAAAACACCAGTAGTGGAAAACATGATGAAAGAGTTGTTGTGTCTGAAGATCCAGTCTCTTGATTTGGCATTTAAAATCTACAAAGGCAAGCCTAAAGGTAGATAACTAAAATGTCCAAAACCAGGTTGCAGGAAGGAATCATTGAACAGTGAACTCAGGAGAAATACCTCACAATTGTAAAAATGAGGAATGTTATAACCAAAAAAAAAAAAGAGAAGTAGTAGGTTTTGAAACTCAATTAGACAACTATCATTTTCACTTGTACAAGTATCATTTTTGTGAAGTCAAATGAGCATATTTGCATATGTTGACCTGCATATGGTATAGCATTAATGTGTGTATGTTCTACATATTCTATTTTGTTCTTTTTTTTCTTTATTCAGTTGAGATCCTAAGTATTCTTATAAATGTTTGTCTCTTGAGATAGTGATGATTCATCCACTTGCAATATTCTACATGTTATTCAGTCGTTTTACTTTATTTTTACTGACCTATCTCTTAATTAAGAAGACAAAAACTACCCTAAATTTGTGTGATTTTGTTTGTTCGTTACACAAAAATGTTACAACAGATTAATAAACAACTGCACACAAAAAAATGAGGCACCTTCTATAACCTCTTCTTATGGTTACCTTTAAGAAGGTTATTTACCTCTTCTTTCTTAGGGTCGTGCTATTTGTTGTTTCAAATTTGTAATCTACATCAGACTGTATGGTCTCTATCCCATCTGAAAATGATGTGGGTAGACAGATATACATGTCATTACCTGTATATTAAATGCTTTCTCTACAAACCACAGAGCAACAGAAATATTTAAAAGTATTCTTTCAACTATGTTTTTATAGATTCCTCTGCTAATGAAAATAACTTGGAAGGAAAAATGTATCTCAGCTTTAATAAAATACAATTGTAATATTTGTAATACTTCTAAAGAGAAATCATTTTGCAGCTCTTCATCTTTGGAGTAATAGAACAAGCATTAATCCCAGTTTGACAATGAGGAGACTGATAGGCAAAATCATGATTCTAATTATTTGAATGAACAAGTCTCCTGTTCTGTAATAACAGGACCATTTGCCTCTTTTGTCAGAATATCATGTAGTAAATTAATTGAAGCATTTCAACATAGAAATAAAATTATTTTTGTAATCGAAAACAAATGTGTTCATTTTAAAAACAGAATATACTGCTAGCTTCAGACATAGTCAGATTCTAACATCTTTAGCCCCCATTGATATTTAAATATTTTACTTCATTGATGAAAAAACTTACAACTATTTTTTCATTTTCCTAGTGAAGGTAAATCCCTCTGAAGAAGAGAAGAAGCTTGGTGTAGGATACATACAAATTTTAAGTAATTCTATAGGATAATACAGTGCATCAGAGTCAGCAGGATTAAATTTAGAGTGCTGTTGTTCACATTTAGAAGCTTTTTTCTTTAATGTATTCTCTACAAAGTTGAGATTACATTACATAAATAACTCCAAAGTTGGCACACAATTTATATAAAGGGGGTGCAAGTTAAGCATCATGAACCATCTTTCCAGGATTTTTCCTAAATTCATTTCAGTAAGTTAGAAGATTTCTGGGAAACAAAGAAGTATATACACAATTTCTAGAAAGAATTCCGAAGTAACTTCGTCTTCTTGCACCCGGGAATTCTGAATTCTTTCTTTGTCTTTTGATCTGGAAATGATCTAGCATTTCTTACTGGTGGGGTTCTGATGGAAAATTTGCTGTCTCTGCCTCCAATGAATGGTTATGTTATACTGTGCTGTAATGGGAGTCTCTCCATTTCTTGTCACCACAGACTCTCGCTCACACACAAATACAAGGCTTATTATCATCTACTTCCTTGACAAGTACAATAGGACTTGTGGATTGATAGTGTGAAACATTTTTCAGATATCTGTTGTTAGTTTCTAGTTCAGATCAAGGAATTACTAAATCATTAAGTGAAGTGTAGACGTATTTTTTTTCACTGATTTCTATGTTTAGACACAAAATATGAAAACACAGCATTGGCCACTTGTTCTGTCAATTGTTCTCTGTATGAATATATATAAAAAAGTGCAGATATAATACTTTTTAAAATAAACCTATTTTCCATTATTTTATAATTTATACTTATGGTATAGTGCTTCATAATGTATTCTGAGTCAAATACTTGCTTTAGGATTCACATTCTCTTGGAACTTATTATCTGCATAAAAGCTTGCATCTAAATTTCAAATTTTAAAGTCAAGGCTGGTAGAATTTCTATAGATATAAAAATTGAAATCCCTACTCTCAGGAGCCACAGAAAAGCTGAAGACTTGCATAATCATTTTATGTAGAATGAGGATTGTTTCTCTTTACCTTGTGTCAAAACTTTAAAGTTTAATGCTGTTAGGTCTAAAAACAATAAAAGAAAATATTCAAGATTTTAATCAAGGTTTAGAAAAGTGGAAAGTTAGTAAATTCTGTGAATGATATAAAACAAGGGAGCATCACTTATTGTTGGATAGTTGGTAAATTTTATTGAAATATAAAAATCCATACAAAAAGTACTGTTATGTGGGGTAATTAATAGCATTTATATGATACAGTGATCAAATATAAGATATACACAGAATCAGGGCCAGTCCTGTTCAATATCTTTATTGGTGATCTGGATGAGGCAATCGAGTGCACCCTTGATCAGTTTGCAGGTGACAGCAAGTTGGATGGGAATGTCAATCTGCAGGAGGGTGTGCTGGTTCTGCAGAGGGATCTGGGTGGGCTGGATCAGTGGGCTGAGGTGAGTGTGAGGTGCAACACTGACATGTCAGATCCTGCCCTTGGGTCACAGCAACCCCAAGCAGTGCCACAGGCTGGGGCACAGTGGCTGCAAAGCTGCCCACAGGAAAAGGACCTGGGGGTGCTGCTCAGGTAGCCAAAAAGCCACAAAAGATCAATGGCATCCTGGCTTGTCTCAGCAACAGTCCGGACAGCAGGACCAGAGCAGTGATCTTCTCCTGGTATTTGGAATTGGTGGGAGGCTCCATCTCGAATCCTGTGATCAGTTTTAGGCCTCTCACTGCAGGAAAGACACTGAGGTGAAGGAGTATGTCCAGAGGACATGATAGCATAGGTTTAAAATGTTTCTAAAAATCATGGGAATTGCATACAATAGATTCAGGGGAGTGGAAGAGAAGAGTGGGTCTGGCAGGCCTGGGAAACGNTGTTTCTAAAAATCATGGGAATTGCATACAATAGATTCAGGGGAGTGGAAGAGAAGAGTGGGTCTGGCAGGCCTGGGAAACGGAACTTGGCCCTGGGAACGAATATTGGGCTTTGGTTTTTTTCTAGATCATGTGAAGCTACACCTGTGTAATCATCATATGATAAATGATATGATTGTTAAATGTAAGGATTATTTGGTAATTGAATAATGATTATTGTTTAATCGTAATAAGAATCATGAGAAACTATGTAATCATAACAAGAATCATGAGAAAGTATATTTGGGGGGGCCTAATGAAAATTACAAGAATACATCCTTGTATAAGATCAATATATACAATAGAACAGTATGGGTTTAATAATTAATATACAGTTGTAAAACGAAAAGGGTATAAAAACATGTCCACCTCGGATCCATGTCGGAGTCAGGTTTGGAATCAGGGTACAGATTCCCAGAGCTCTTCAATAAAGCACCTGCATATAATCATTCTGGGATTATGTGTTTCAACACTAACAGACAATGAAACTGGAGCACAAGTCCAATGAGCAGGGGCTGGGGGAGGGGGTTTTGTTTGGCCTGCAGAAAAGGAGGCTCAGGGCAGAATTTATTATTCCGTAAATACCTGAAAGGAGGCTGTAGCACCATGGAGCTTGGTCTATTGTCCCAAGTAACAAGTGATAGGAGAAAACAAAATGACCTTAAGTTGCACGAAGGAAGGTTAGACTTGATATTGGGAAAAAAGTTTTCCCAATGGAAAGGCTTGTCAAGCTTCGGAAATGGCTTTGCAGGGAACTGATGGAATCACCATCCCTGAAAGTGCCTAAGATATATAGATGTGGTGCTTATGGAGCTTGTTTAATTGAAGACTTGGCAGTGTTGTGTTAACAGTTGGATTTAGTTAACTTAAGGGTCTTTTCCAAACTACACTGTTCTATGATGCTTTATGAGCAGTGTCCTACTTAAGTAAGCACTAATTTCTAAATTTCCCACAGGGTTAATGAAAGTATTCAACAAATGTGAATGTAAAGGTCAGCCCCTGCAATAGATAAAGCACAGAAGCAGAACAGGTCAGGCACAACTGCTTTGGAGCAGCAGAAAATACCTCAGGGATGGCAGGGTGGCCTTCAAGGAGCAAGACCCCAAGGCAGCAATGAAGCCACAGCCACATCACAGGCTGGACTACCAAGTTACCAGCCAGCAGATCTGGGGGAAAATCCTGCTTTGCTGTCTGAGACCTCAGTGCTGTATCCAGCCTAATGCTCCTTTGCACGTGAGAGACACTGACCTACTGTAGAGACTTCCAAGGAGTCCTCCAAAATGACATGTGGACCCCAGCACAAGCTTGGGTCATAAGAATCTCCAGAACTTTGTCTGTTCATTCTGGGAAGGAATAACATTGTGGAGGGCCCTTGCTGGTGTGTATAGATATCTGGTAGAAGGGAACACAGAAGACAGAGCTGAGCTGTGCCTAGTATTGTTTAACAGTAATATTAAAAAAAAAATGTATATCACATTAAATTATGGCTAGATATTAGAAAAAGTTTTACATTTAAATGTAAAGTATAAATAGCTTTTAGAAATTATGGAATTTTCCTCTTTGGAGATGTTTGAACCCAACTGACTACATCTGAGGAGCAGACTCCTTTGTCTCTCTCTGACACTTTCTTGGTTGTTCAGAGTGTTGGTGGGACAGCTGTGGGGACAGAGCACCACTGCTTGCTCAGACACATGACCAGACGTTGATTTCCTGAGCAGGATACTTACATCTGGTGAGCTACAGTTGCATTTCTAATATTTCTATTCCACAACCAGTTCCCACACTTCACATACACATGAGCCAATGCCCAGTGGCTGTGACCAGCCCAGACACAGCACCAGAGTCCCAGGAGCAGAACACTCAGGCTAATCACTAGTGTATTGCACCTGGCTGGGTTACCAACATCTGTGCTCTCTTGGCTCCACCTCAGCAGAGGATTGGATGCCTGTGGATGTGTGTTGTATAAGAACTATTGCTTTGGCTATCTATCACACTTTATGTTGGGCAGCAGGCTTATACTGATAATGTGGCTCTAGACAAGACTCTGTGACTCTCTCCCCATCTAATGCCAGTTAGCTTCTCTCACCAGTGTTTCCATCACCTGCTGGTCTCCTACCTCAGATGTCTTAAGGAAGAGTAAAGTTCAATTTGGTTATGTGAAAAAGTTGGCCTACTACTTTTTTTGCTTTCCAGATCAAAGACCATTTATCCAATCAGATAGTGCCAATTATTCAATCTTTCCTTCACCTCAACAGTATTTTCAAGAAGGTTTCATCACATAAGGATGAAAGCCTTGGTCTTTGACTCTAATAAAAGGACAAAAATTACCCTTGTCATAATATACCTGAAATAAATATAATGGATGCAAATAGTGATTAATATAATTTTCCACCATGAAAAAAAAATTATAAATTTAAGAGACATTCAAAAGAGAGGAATTTTGCTACACAATAATTTGTGGGGGGTTGGAGTGTATGTTTTTTCCAATAAATGTTTATTTGCTCCTCAAAAGGCATCAGGACAGATCTGGATTGGGGAAAAGCCAAAATTCAGTCATTACCAGTGGGCTTTAGAGCTACATTTTATAGCAAACAACTCTGAATTGAGCACAACAGGGATATGAACCATTCTGTTCACTGTTATGTTCACTCTGCACCTGTTTGACAAAAAAATACAAAAACTCCACACTTGTCCATGAACTAGAATAAAGTCATGAACTTTTTCTTCTATGCTTTTTCTACAAACTAGCCACTCTATGTCCTACGTTCACAAATGAAAAAGAGGTTTAAACACATTACAAATTGGACAACACAGTCATTTTTTAACCTACAAACTGCAAATAATTTGATCTCACACAGAGCAATCTCCAAGTCCCAGTTGATAGTAACTCCATAAAATCCAATTTTTAGTTTCTAGATGTCCTAATGAAAATGTGATAAAAGTTTCAGTCTTCTAGACTGTGGCATGGTCATCATAATTGAACAAAGTGATATGTTACGTGTTCCATCAAATACAGTGATGTCCTATATGTTATTATTGTTTATTCACACATGAAGAACACATACCCATTTTAACATACAGTCCACCATTGTTGGAGTGTGCTGGGCTTTGCACCACTAATTAGTGATTTGTCATCAGTCTTGTTTGTTTCTGTTCGGAGCCAGGATTATTAGAAAGGCGATCGAGATGGTTTCTCGTGTTCGGACTTTGATGTTTATTATGTTTATCAGAAATTACAGAAAGTACAAGAATAGCTGCTTGCTAGAAGAAAAATGGCTCCAAGCTGAGCCTGTTTCAAGGCCTTTTAAAGCTAAACAGACCAATAAAAGTTTAACACCTATATTATTTATACTTTTGACCCAATAATAGATTCCCATGACTCTTAGAGTGACTTTAGAATGACCAATCCAGAGTTAACTACCTAAGTTCTGTGAAGAAAAGGAAGAGAAGAAGATGAACAAGAAGAAAAGGCAACACCCAAAATTCTCCATCTTGTCTTATAGCTACCACTATACTGTATAAACCTAAAATTTAAAACCCATCACCCAGTGAAAATACACACATCTAACCCACTACATATTTGTTATTTCTAATGTATTATTCATATTTTCAAATCTTCTCCAAGGTTTCAGGTCCAGTGCAGTGTTTTCCAGAGTGTCTGTGCCTGGAATCACAGAAAACTCAAAAACTCCAGATTTCTGGGATCCAACACACCATTACATATCTTT
The DNA here is from genome assembly GCA_013397375.1 of Toxostoma redivivum. NCBI lineage: Eukaryota > Metazoa > Chordata > Aves > Passeriformes > Mimidae > Toxostoma > Toxostoma redivivum. The sequence goes on along the minus strand of VXBI01007774.1, from coordinate 144,525 downwards.
CTATTCAACTTGTACTAGAGAATGCTAAGATGTTCTAATGCCATAAGCCATTAGTTTTGTGCAGTAGCTCTAGAGCTCTCATTAATGTTTGAGATCACAAGGGAAGAGTACTGAGAAAAGTATATATTAGAAATGCTTTTACTTTAAGAGTGTATTTTTTTTAGTTTGATTTACCAAGCACATAATTTTATAGTTATTCAAACATTGTGACTCATCACCAAGAGAAATACATTAAAAAACTATCAGGTATATACCTAAAATGTTCTTACAGGATGTTTGTGCATTTTTTCCAGTATTTGTAATTCTTCAGTAAAAAATTATAGTCTGAGACATATTTATACTAAATTTTTGTCTGTTAATTGAAAGAAAGAAAGCTGTAACATGAGAACAGACCAGCCTGTTTATTAACTTTGAGTTCTTCAAAATGGTTTTCTCACATACTTGCATACTTTAAGTGAATCTTAGCCTTCGACAGTCACATTCGGTAAAGTAAAATTTCAGAAAACAAATAATTTACTTCTTTGTATTAGAAGTGCATTTTTGCTTTCAAGTTGGAGATCTGAAGCATTGGTTTAACTGGAAGCTGCATCAAGAAAAAAAATCAAGCTGGTAGTTGTGAATAATGGATAGCAGTTACCTTTATACTCATTGACTCTGAAACCCTTCTACTTTTCCCTTTAACTTCTCTATTTCATTCATCTAAAACATTTATCTACAAATCTACTACTTTTATGATGTGATGTAATAAATTTTCTCACTTATTAAAATATAAACAAAAATATTTAGCTAACTAAAGAAGAAATCAGTCCAGCAACAATGGTTGATATTTTCAATAGTTACTTTGGGAGTATTATATGTCACCTGTCAATATCTATGTAATCCAGGTTTGCTGATTTTTAACAATTCTGGTTTATAAGAGAAATTAAAATTGTGTTGACTCTAACAGAATGTTCAGCTGTTAAAATTGTCTTTCCAGACTTCACAGTAAAAAGATTTTTACAAACATATGTTTTCATACTCAATAGCACACCTCCATGGACTGAAATGACAAAAAAAATAAAAGTTTCTTGATACAACCTAGGGCACAACAAAAGGGATCATGAAATAAATGCATCTAGCTTATTCTGCAGTCTCAAGAGAAACTGTTTATGGTGTACACATCTGCAATTTTTCTCATGTCCTTAGAATTTCTCTTATTACAGTTTTTTCTTCTTATCCTAAATGTTAACAAAACACAGGACAGTTATAGAGACCTTTGAAAGTTTCATATTGTGTAAGAGGACATCATTGCATTAGGTTTAGCATAAATCATTCTTTTATAAGGTCAGATTTCAGTGATATTAATTTAAGTTCTTTAAATTATGAGGGGTTTTTTTTGTGACATTTCTCTCTTTCTCTCTCTTTCTTTACCTTTTTTGTTTTGTAGAATAAGTTTTCACTGAAAAATCTATGTAATGGCATTGTTACATACTGGCTTAGCCAAGATTATAGTGCCATATTGTACTAGACCATGGAGCAAGTGAATTCCTGGATGTTCTGTTTTAATGTGGCGAACAGCAGAGCTCTGAGGGCTGTGATCAACAGAGTAGAATCCATTTGCAGGCTGGTGTAGTTACTGGGGTTCCCCAGGGAACAATACTGGATCCAGCCATATTCACTTGTTTCTCAATGACATGGACAAAGGGATACTTAACACTCTCAGCAAATTTGCGGATGACGTGAAACTGGGGGCAGTGGCTCATCCATCTGAAGGCTGTGCTGCCATTCCATGGGACCTTGACTGGCTGGAAAGTTGTCTGGAGAAGAACTTTATGATGTTCAATGAGTACAAGTGTAGGGTCCTGCACTTGGGGAGGAGTAATCTCAAGCACCAGAACAGGTTCAGAGCTGACCTACTAGAGATCAGTTCTGCAGAGGACATAGGGCTCTTGGTGGATCACAAATGGACCATAAGCCAGCAGCACCATTGAGGTCAGGACAGCCAACAAGGTGTATCAGAATGAGTGTGGACAGAAGGTTGAGGGAGATCATCCTGCCCCTCCAGTTCACAGAATCACAGAAGCACAGAATCACAGAACTGATGACGATCACAGGTTGGAAGGGTCTGCAGTGGGTCACCTGTACCTGCTCAAACAGAGTCATCTCAGACCACATTGCACAGGAATGTGTCCAGATGGTTCTTGAATATCTCCAGTGAGAGAGACTCCCAGAGCCTCTCTGGGCAATCTGTTCCAGTACTCAGTCACCTGCACAGTAAAGTTCTCCCTCATGCTCAGGTGGAAATTTCTGCACACCAGTTTCTGCCAACTGCATTATGTCCTATTGCTTGGCACTGCTGAGAAGAGCCTGGTCTGTCCTTTGGAGTCCCTCCTTTTAGATATCTATATACATTTGTCTCTCAGTCATCTCTTCTCTGGGAAGAACAGACCTCAACATGAGATGATGTCAATTGGTTTGAGCACGATGCTAACAATGCCAAGGTCATTCCTGTATGGGTCATTCACTGAAAAGTTGGACCCAATGATCCTAATAGTCCAGGTTGCCCAGGCAGGTTTGGAGTCTCCCTCTCTTGGAGATGTTCAAAACCCACCTGGACACATTCCTTTGTAACTCTGTCTTGGCAGGGGAGTTGGATGATCTTCAGAGGTCCTTTACAACTCTAAGCATTCTGTGGTTCTGTGAAACACCAAAACTGGGCTGTTAATATGAGCAATACTAATATAGCAACATTTGAAAATGGACATTATGAAGGGAACTACTACATTTAAAAGGCTAAGCATCTAACCCTTCATTAATCTCATCTAATGACATCTTCTTCCTGTGAAACTGTAAATAATGTATTTTCTTAAAAAATTTTAGGTTGCAGATTTTTTTTGTTTGCGGATTTGATAAGCTTTTTACTTGTTTGGTTTTTTGTTTTACTTTTAGAAGAATAAATTCAATTTTCTGTTAGTAGGAAGTAGCATTATAAAATTTTACTGGATTCTGTAAACTGTGGAATGAGTTGGGTTTTATATCCATTCATTCCAAGTTCCACCACTCCATTCAGCATGGCTTTGTGTCTTGGATCAAGTGAGACTTATTCTTTTGTTGATTTTCACAATTTTTTTGTGGTGTGTCTTCTGATAAAGCTCTTTTGTTTTCTTAAATAGTTAAGATTTGCAGAGGATATTTGGAAGGTGATGTTCATCTCAGATTTGATATTTAGCAATTTTAATACTCTATATTTTACAGGTTATCTGAATAAGCCAGCATCTTTAAAATTCTCTACATACATTGACTTTATAGGTTTTGCAACTGCTTGGGAAACAGATTAACCATTAAATGGAAATCTACGTGATAAGACTGTACTCAAAAGATTAGTCCAAGATTTGAAGAACCAAGATATGGGAGTCACCTTTCCATATAGTCAATTAAAAGACTGATTAGCTTATGCTGATGTTACTTCTTTTTTTTGCATTGTTTGCAAATTGATACAATAGAAAAAAAACCTGCAAAAATATTAGATGAAAAATGCAATTAAAATATTATATAAAGGTGGAAACAGTCCAAAGGCAATGAAGTTTTAAATTTGCTTTAAAAAACTTAATAAATTTGAGTTCTGAAGACTAACATTTTTACATAATGGAAATTCCACTACAGGGTTAACTCTAAAAATTTATTCTAATTGGGTGGTGAAATCTGTAAAGAACAGCTTCAAGAACTGAATAAATAGCACGTAAACTGAAGGCTTAGAACAAATATTAGAATTGCACATTTTTATTGTCAAAAATGTAATTAATTTTATTATTCAGTGCATAGGGAGGTCCTGATTCATAAATAACTCATGTTACATGACATTCTGTTGCTAATACCATTGGAGTCCTTTGTCTGAAAACAGATATTTCTGTTCTTTTCAGAGCTGTCTTTTCTCTAATAAGTGTTAGATGACAGTATGATAACAACCTCTAATTGTCCATGCTAACATGTATCATGTACCTATAAGAGTTAGCTCCTTTCCAGTTCACAATATAGTTGTACTCAGTTTTTTCATTAAGGACATTTCTTCTTCAGCTACAGGTTTTAAATTTGTGAATAATTTGTTAATAGAATTATTTCCAAAACTTTTTAAACTGAAAAAAAAATGTCCCTTTAGTATTTTCACTTCATATGTTTATGAATAAGTAAAAAAGAAATAAATTATGTTCAGTCCCTGTAAAGGTAATAAACATATTATATATTTGTTAATAAACTAATAGTCAAAATTTTAACTTCATGTAAAAAGATGGTAACATAACTGGGTATCCAGTACTTCCTATGAACACTTGCAAGTTTGAAGACCCATATGACAACATGAGAAAAAAAAAAAAAAGCCAGCTTTTTTATCTAAATACTGTTAGGCTTCAGCCCTTTCATGTGAGAATATGTTTGACTTCTCTGATTTCAGTGTTATTAAAAACTGAGTCAAACATGAAAGATGTTAGACTAAATTGATATGAACCATTCTTACTTTGAAAATTATATGTAATCTCTCCAGAAATGCTTATCTTTGTCATCTATTTAAAATAATTGCATGGTCATAGACATATGAAGAAGCTTTTGTTATTAAGAAGTGCATATTTACAGTATAATGTTTATAGATACCTGTATATACATTCATAACCCACAATACAGATTTTATAGATAACTGTTTATGAAGGAATGTATAACTAAAGTGACAAGCCACCTGCAACTTTGACTTTAAAATTACCAATATGGTGCTGAAAGCAAATATTAATGTCAGTTCAGTTTGAGGAAGATTCATACTGTTTATAAAAGGTGATAATTATGAGAGAATTACTTTTTCTGAAATGCTTTTTATGTTTTTGATTCTGTAAGTCAAATTTATTTACAAACTGCTAAAACATGATCTTTTCCATGATGAGAAAAAAAGGAAATATTAAATAATTACATTTTCATTTAGGTGGATGTAGGGTGTGCTATTACATTCATTTAAGTGGACCGGTAAAATGTGGATGAGATGTAGCCACCAACTGTTTGAAAAAATTACTTTCAGTTAACGAGGAATCATTTTTAATCATTTCAGCTGGAGAGTTCCACAGGGGGTTGTTTTGGCTAAGTTGTTTTTCAGCATCTAAAAGAAAAAAGATTTGAATGACAGAAGAAACCATAAGCTTTAAAAATCTGTGGCTGATGGATAGCTGGGCAGGATTGTAAATGCTCCAGAGGATAAGAGAATTTACAAAAATCCTGGCAAATTAGACAACTTACACTAAACAAGAGTGTGCAAGAAAAATACAAGTATGCCATGACAAAAATGCACAAACCAAACAAAAATAATTGGATAGAGTGCAGTAACACAAAATTTTAACATAGCCTAATAGTACAAGTTTGTTACAACATAGACAAGTTCTTTAATAAATCCCACACTACTGCTTCTTAAACCATCAAAATTTTAGGACCTATTAAAGCACACCATAGCTCCTTCCCTGATTTCTCTATACACCTGATACTACTTTTAAAGGCAAGCAGTTAATGGGAAAGTGAGGTTGCACACTGGTAAATAATAACATACTGCAATCTCTGTATCTGAACATCATGAAAACTGGAATTAAAGAGCATCTGCCACAAAGTTCAGAAATAGCCATTCCAGCATATAAATATTCCGTCATATAAACAAAAGGAGCTAACAAAGTAATATGGCAAGAAAAAAATTAGTCTGTAAAAGAAAACTTGTGATAGTATTGTCATGTAAATATGGGTTCTATGCTGTGGTAGGGAATCCCAAACTGCAGTGTTTTGGTGACAAAGCTGGATGAGTTTTTAAGGAACTTTTTGATTTCTTCAGTAGGCATCTTTTTTGTGTCTTTTGAAGAAACATTATGAGATTGACAAGGGGTTTGATTCAGCAAGAATAGAAAAATGTTATGAAATATTTGTTCTTGGAATATTGCAAAAATTAAAGCACATAGATCAAACATAAATTTGGGAATGATAGCATTTGGCATTTTATTAAGTGAAGGGGATACAGATATCAGGAAAATTATAGAGCAGTCCTAAATAAAATGCATTCCTAATGCTCTTATATTAGGCTTTACTCAAATCTGTTTCCAGTTGTGAAAGAACTAGACAACACAATAGTCTATGTAACTATTACTGATCTATTTTACAATATGCTGTTTTTCTAAAAATGTAAGAAATGGGAAAGGATCTTGTATTCATAGAATAATAGAATCATTAAGGTTGGAAAATATCTCAAAGCTAATCAAGTCCAACCTGTCACCAAGCACTGCTGTGTTCACCACTAAATCATATGTCCAAGTACTGCACCTACATGATTTTGAACACTTCTGGGGATGGTGCAACCCTGAGCAACCTCTTCCAATGCCTAAGCACCCTTTCAGTGAATAAATTTTTCTTAATCTACAATCTCCCCTGATGAAATTTGAGGCAATTTCTTCCTGTCCCATCTCTTGTTACCTGGGAGAAAAGGCTGATCCCCTGCCTCACTAAACTCCCCTTTAGGCATTAGTGGAGATTGGTAAGGTCCCGCTTGAGCCTCCCTTTCTCCATGAAAAAAACCCAGAATACTATTGACATGCAAAAATAACTAGCTGTTGGTGTAAAAAACTAATTTACACTTAAATGAAATGTTAAAAATATCTCTTCCATTACCTATTTGGAGCACCCTTAACTTTTAATTTTATCCTCCGTTTGGAATGGGTATCACAGGATGCTACTATTGGGACTGAAATAAGATTTTGGACAATGTACTTCCTAGGATTGAATTTAACTTTTCAAGTCTGTGATACTTGGTAAAACCTTTGCAAAGAAAATTAGAATTCATGGGGGATGGTAATACACACTATTGGAATTCCTTCTGGAATTTGTCTTTGTATTCATCATCATAAAAGTAGAGGGAAATGTTTTCTATGCTGAATTATAAGCAGTATTTAAAATTCAAATTGCAAAAAGACCATTGAAAACAACATTTTATTCCTTTTATTCTTCCTGACCTGTTGAAAGGGAGGTACAGTATCACTGTCCAGTACTGAGTCATCATAGAGTGATACTTACTGCCCAGTAGTTCATATGGTGCCTTTAAATAGGGGGAGTTATAAAAGGACATTGAAATTGCAATAGTCTGCTTAGTTAATGAACGCTATCAGTGGTTTTTACTGAAGTGATAAGCTCAACAGAATAAAGCATTTTCATATTATATAGCCTCATTCTTGCTTTCTAAAATTGTGATGACTGCAGGTCCGGTGAAATTTAAATATGTTTATGAAAATAAGCCTTAAAAACTTGACAATTGTTGAAGAAACATCCTGTAACAGTGGAAACTCACTAAGCATTTAAATTATTGCTGAATAATGTCCTTGAGCTGAGTGTGCAAACTTAGAGAATAAATCAAATTTTACATTAAATAAAACCAAATTACTTTCAGGAGGCAGAGTTCCTGTTCTCTTTAAAGCACAATTAATTTCTGGCAAGACAATATAATGTACTATTTTATTGATATTTTCAATTTATATACATAGAAATAATGTATAAAAATAGAATTTTCATCTAAATCTGAAAGTGTATATTCCTAAGATGATTTTACAGAGCGGGAAAGTTTGTGGACAGAAAGAATTTGTAACTTTTCTGTATCAATATTTTAGTTCATAGAAGAACTAAGATTACTCCTAAGGATTATTAACATATAATTTCCTGATTTTAAGCATTTGGAGGCTTTCTAGGTAAGAATCAGAGGACTCCCACAAGCAACTTATTTTGTAGGGAAGGTAGTAATATAGAGGGTTTTGCATCCAATTTCAATTTTAGCTAACTTTTTTTCTCCAGCTGGTTAAAACTAAAGCAAAATAGTCTAGCATAATTGTCCCCACAGATATTCAAAATAATAAAATAGAAAAAAGTTGTTGTGAGCCTAAGGTTAATTTAGACTCTTACGACACTCGGCTTGCAAATTATATTTAGCTTAAGAAGCATATTTTCACTGCACTGTGATTTTCCTATCAGAGTTCATGCACTGCTGCTATCCTAAGACAAGGAAGGGGAAGAGAAATACAAAATACCAAAAAAAAAGTTGTGAGAAAATTTGATTGGAGAAATAAAAGCTAAACTCTTAAAATAGGAATTTCATAGGGTTAGTTTGGGGTTTTTTCCTGTGTTTTCTCCTCTTGCAAAATAGCTACAATATTGCATGATGAATTCTGCAGAGACAGAACAGACTGTTAAGCAGGTTGAGAGACCTAAAGCTAAAGGTATTTTTATAGTGGAAATTCAGAGGTATTTAACTTGGAAACATTGAAAAGTTCTGCAGGACCCATTTGATTTTCACTGTTAAATGTTCAGCTCAAACCTTAGTTAGAAATTTTAGAAGTAAGAATAACCAGACTATTTTAATATAAAGGGTAAGTATATATATATATTTATCCTTAGGTTCTTTTTTTGAACATATATAAAATTCTTCGGGAAAAACATCTGCCAATCTTTGAACCATGAAAAAAACCCCAAACCTACAAACAAGCCCAAAACCCAACAGCAATCCCTCAAAAAACAACCAACAAACAAACAAAACAATGTAGAAAAAATAAACTAACAACCAAAAAACCCCACAGAACTAATTTATCTAGTACAAACACCATGGGTAAATTGTTAGAACTTGGCAACACTGCAAGCACTGAATGGATAATCTGTTAATAGGATGTCTTGAATAATTTTAAGATTACAGAGGCATATGTGCTTCCTCCAAAGCATGCAGATTACCATTATAGCATCTAATATCCTCCTTTTATTTTAATTATCATTAGCATAAAACTAACATAAATTTTATATTATGTTTATGCATAATTTTTCTATGCATCTTTCTTTTCCACTATGCAAAGAGACACATTTTTACTTCCTGTACTTTTTAATATTTATTTACCAGATTTTAAATTTTGAGCATTAATCTTCGTTAATGGTGCACTGGAAAGAGAAAAATGCCTGTAGACAAAAAGTTGGAAAGTAATTTGCTGCAGGAAAATCAATTTTAGATTGTTTTTATTAAGCTAATGTGTAACCTCAAACCTTATTAATGGAATAACCATGGTTATAGTATTGATAATTTTAACAAATCTTAGTAATTATAAAGAAATTCATCCAGTTCCATGAAATGAATGTTAATTCAATGATGAATCTTTTGTATTTGATGATTATAAAGGAGATTTGCTGCACTAATCTGTTTTCTTCCTCTGCTTTTATAGAAAACATTCTTTTTTTGCATCTCCATATTTACAAACACCCATGTCCAGTCAGACTCTCTATTGCTTTTACCCTGATGCACTTTCATCAGTCATTACAAAGCATTTTGACCCCTTTCAAATGTGAAAATATATCCTTTATTATTATTTTATTTATTTTGATTTCCCCGTCCTGAAATTCTAAAATATGGTCTGATATTTTTATTACCTTCTGAGTGTTAAAGTAATTTGTTTTCCAAAGGAAATTTTTGTGTTCAAATAAACTTCTCAAGTCATAATTTAAACTGCTCTGATGTGCAGTCTGAACTCTTCTTCCCAGATGTCCCTGGAGTTTACTGGTCTCCACAGAAATTCACAAATTCTAATTTCCAGGGGAGAGCTTAAAATTGATTTTTCTTCAAAACACTGTTGGGGTGTAGGGAGAGCAAGATTGAAAGCTTAGGCTTTTATTGGGCTGCTTTTCTGACATAAAATGTGCTTCTTTCAAAGCATACTATTTGAGGTTTAAGTCAATTGATATTCATGTAAGGTATATGTATGTTAATTATTTGTGGTTCTTATAAGTATTGAACAAGCATTTACTTGTTTAGTTGTATATCTACTGTGTGCTTATATATTGTCAGTGGTGATAGAAAACTTTTGTTTTGTGTTTTTCAGATCTCAGGATAGAGTTGTTTTGATTGTGTTCCAAACCTGCAAGCTCAGGGTGAGTAATAATTTTTGTTATTTCTTTATTCTGAATGGGGATGGTTTTGTGAATAACTGTTTTCTAGAATAAGATCATATTTCCTGGCACATAAAAAAAAGAAGTCCCTCCCAGTCTGTGATAATGTCAACCAGTAATATCAATGATTAATTTATCTCTATTTGTTTCAAGATATTGTGAGAAAGGAGTTTCTTTTCACTTACCCTGTAACAGTAAAATTAAATTGTTCATGTTTTGTTTGTTTGTTGTGTTTTAACATAGTTTGACTGAAGACATCACGGCATAACTGTACTTCAATGCTCTATGTGTAATTTGAACATTTTGCATTTTGAGTCTAATGTTAACATAGTCATCAAACACAGAAAGTGATGTAATTTCAGAGTGAGAGAAATAACATAAACCAAAGAGGCAACGATCTGCAAAAATGACAGAGGTTCTCCAGATGCAAACTACATTTCTGTACATTAAATAACTGGTGAGAAACTGTCTCCTAGGAGTAAATCAGGGCCAAACAGCAGAAAACAGTAATACTATCATGTTACAAATTTTATCAAAATTATTTCTTAATATCAAGATTTTTATGTTACATTGTGGAGGAGTGAGAGATGAGACAGATAGCTGTTATAATGAAAACTAAAATTACTGGGAACCTGTGGTTGCCATAAGTCAATTTTTATACTTTTCCATATACTAAGTTTTTTGAGGAATGTTACGTTTAACATGAAGTCAATTGAACAAAATACATTGATATTTAGCATGTTCCCAAAATAATTTAGTACATAATGTAATAAAGCTATTGAGACAAACAAGCTTAAATGAGTTACCAAAGTATTCTCCTGTGTTTAAAGCCTATTACATAATATTAAACATAACAAAGTAAAGTGCTTGTTTCATAACAAGGGACAATATGATTAGCATGCAATTGAGATCAAACTCATGAGTAAACCTCATTTGTACAACACAAATAGCTGTCATACTGTGCATACATGGGCAGCAAACAGCACTTCTAGACAGTGGAAATCTAAACCCAGGAGAACAGATCTGTCAGCTTTGCTTTGTGTTTCCACTCATTGTGTGAAGGTAGTAGTTCAGTTTTGCCATGTTGCTACTTTTGTACTGAGTTATAAATTTTGAGTTCTATGGCATATTTCTGTTTCAAAGGCTTCTTGTGAAAGCCTAAAATTTAAAATTTTATCAATTTTTTTAAATAATGTAAAATATTCTTAATATCTGGGCAGCTCTGGTGGACTTTGTTTCCATTTTGTTTCTGCTGGTTTCCCATGAGGTTATTTCTTGTTCTTTTTCTCAGTCCTTCAGAATGAAATCGATCATTGCTATCCCACAATTCTTTATCAGTAAGCAAATCTGGTATCATCAAAACTGCTAACTGTATAGATAATTGCCTTGTTAAGTTTATTAGTTTCTGGTGGTTAAGGGAACACTGGAAGTGTTTAATAACAATTCACTAAAGTGATTGTTAGAGAAGTCACACTATAATATTGGTATATTAGTTAATATATAATTCCTGGTAACATTTTCCCCTTATGTTTTGAACAGCTGATGCTTTATAAAAATACATACAAGCATATATATGTGTGTGTATTGTGTACAATAAAACTAGATTCTCAAAGAAAGAGATCTACAAAGACAATGGTATCTCATGGTTTGAGGAACCTTTTATGCTACAGGACTTTTATGGGTATGAATATAGAAGGCAGCTAAGCTAACTGCATTAAATAATTGGTAAATATAATAAAGTTATGGTAAAGTATGGGGGAGAGGGATTTGATATTCAAATTTGATATATTTGATACTTGATATATCACCCAAATTATAAAAGATAGAAATCATTAACTTTTATAGGAAAATCCAGGAAAAAAGCTCTCAAACCTTCAAAAACCCAACAAAGAAGAAAAAAATCCAAACCCACAAAAGCCCCCTAATTTGCCACTTCTTTGAATTAGATCACTTACATTTAGCATAGTTAGAGCAATTAAAACAATGCATCTGGTAGGGATTTAATATGTAGGAAGGCTCTTTTCCAATATTATCATCTTATCAATCTACTTTAAGTAGAAAGATAAATAGTCTAATTAATTCTTTGGATGAATTAATAAAGTTCAATGATGTCTATAAAACATGAGATTCTCCTCAGTGTTGTTTGTAAACTGAATGTACAGCAGATTTGTCAGAGAACTTTCTTACATTGTTTTATTGGACTGAAATTTATACACATAAAAGTTATCCAGATGACTGAAGTAGAACTTAGAATGATACAGACAGCTACTGAATATTAAAGAATCCTTGTAAAATTTGGATCAAAGCCATGTTTTGTTGAGTTAAAAGTTCAAACAAAGGTTTGTGGTACCCTGATTTAGTCATTTATTATAAAGACTCTAAAAACAGGACACAGGCAAAGCTAAGTAGTACTAATACTGATTTTCTAAATCTTACTGTGTTGTTTTGGTTTTTTTTAACAATGACATTATATTATGTGTATATTTTTAAAATGTTACTTAATAAATGAATTATTTCAACTTTCTTGTTCACTTAATGATTACATGATCATTCTTATGGAGATTTGGAAAAAAATAGAATTATCTGATACAGAATCAATGGATGAAAATAAATATTTCACTGTAAAATGAATACCAGAATCTTAACCAACCTTTAGTCAAGGTCATGTCCGTGCCAACCTCTAATGGCAGTATTTATATTTTTATACAAAATAAATAAATAACAGTTAAAAATGACTAAACAAATCTGACTAAATGGAAGCACCCACGAAAACATAAACCCAGAAAACCCTTTTTCTATGACCTACTTCTTTTTACCATTTTTTCTAGTTGTCTCATAGTTCTGTTCTTAATTTTTTAACTCCTTCCATATATTTTATTTATCTGTTACCTCATGTGATTAAAAAAGGAAAATACAATTTCAGGATTATGTCAAATTTTCCCAAAAAAGCTACAAATCAGTCACTTAAATTTGCAATATATTCCTTTAGAGACAAACATTAATTTTTAAAAATATGCAATAGAAGAAAACAAAAACCATCTGCTTCCTGACACCTTGTGAATGAGTCTGTAAGGGGCAGCACGCAGCTTCAAAAATTGTGAAGGATGTGTCTCTCCCTTTAGGATGGTAAGCAGCTGAATCAATTTTGCTAACTTTCCATAGTTGTCTTTTTCACCCTTTTGGTATTTTTATATCAGTGAAAGCAGTGGCAGGAAGGAAATAGACGTGGACAGTGAGCTTGAGTTTCGTTATATGTTCAGCTTGTAATGTCTATTTCTACAAGCTCACACTAGTGAAAATAACTTCCATCAATCTGTGTTTGTGACATAACATTTCATCATCCCAGAAATGCAATAATTTTTAAATTTTTATAATTTATTATTTTTTAATCTAGAAAATCAATATAACAACAAACATCTATTTTTTCCATTTTAAAATTTTTGTAGACAGACGTTGCAGGCATAATCTCAAAATGCCATTTAACATGAATTCCTCTGCATCCTGTATCACAAATTATCACAAATACTTCTATAAGTATGTTTGTATGTTAATTGGAAGCACCTTGATGCTAGTTACTGCAGTTAACGTTGTATTTGGAGAACTTTACATCTGATGACTGATTTACATATGAATGGATGGAAATAAATACAAATATGGGCAAATACATTTAAGAGCATATTAGTCTTCCTGAATGCATTCAGATTTGATCCTGTATAGTCTCTGGTTGCATTTTTGCTTTATAGATAGGCATGTACACATGCACACATAGAAATGTGTATTTATGCATTTCTAATGGGCAAAGTAGTATTTTCCTAAAAGCATTGTAAAAGTGCTTAAAAGTTCTTCTTTTAATATCAATTTTAAGCATAAGTGTAATAAAGAAGGAAAAGTAGTACAGCAAATTTATCTTTTAATACTTTTCATACTGGGTTACACATTAACATGTGAAAAGGTATGGATAGATATTTTGCATGTCATATGGTAAAAGGTTATGTGTAAATTGTGAGTAAGTTCTGGGGATCTTTTACTGTTCTTTTTTGGTTTGTTTGAAGTCACAAAAAACAACTCCTGCTGGAAAAAATTCTCTCTTCCCGAAAGATTAAAAGGTACCACCTAAAAATTACTTCTTTTATTTGAAATCAAAATAGTCACTTAATTAATTACTTTATTAAGGAATAGAACCAATGAAAGTTAACCAACTAGGATAAAATGTGAAATTTAAAAAAATAGTTTTTATACTGAAAACACTATATTTTTTAAAAAAGTATACTTTGAAAATATTGATTAAAAAGTCCTACCATGGCCACAGCCTAGGGCAAATTATCATTAGAATGATGATATGCAATCTTGACGATATTCTCTTTTTTACCTCTGAGAATGACATTGCATCTCTTGGGAGTATGATTATTTCTGAAATTAAAATCAACTTTAAAAGGAAAGGTAGCCTGAATCTCATTTTCAGATTGATGGAACTAAACATACAATGAGAGTAAATGTCTTCTAATGTAAACCAGAGATCCACATAATAATCCTCAGGGTTTTGCAATGGTGATTATGTCCTGTTCTTTATAAAGACCATTGTTATAAAGAAGTTTTCAGCCAGTAATTATTATCCCTTGAAGCTTGCTTAAGAGGCAGGGCTTGTGGATAAGAGACAAGGTTTATCATATGTAGCTGCAAAAGATAAAAATTTGTTTGAAACTAAAGGAAGTTGAGCAAGGAAGAAACACTGGTGTTTCTCAGCTAAATGGGCATAAAATTTGGAATAAGTTTCTCCAGTTACATTGTTTAAATTATTTGATGGGTGGCAGACATGCTTCTCTTGACATATGAGAATTCACTTGTAATGGACACAGTAGTGGGTACAATTGTGAATGGATTATTAGAAATGTTCTTAGACTGATTTTCTAAAATATCTTTGAACTTCTTTATCAATAACGGCCATCCCATTAAACACAATTTTTCTTGGTTGCTTTCAGGATATGGGAAATGGAAAGAAATATTTTGAACCTATTACCTTGTATTTAGAAGCCGTGTCAATATCTACATATGTAAGCTTAGAGTTACTCCTTTTTTACAAAGGATGTGGAATAGGAAATGGCAATTATAAGTTCAAGATAAAATTTTCTCTTTCATCCAGCCCCTAACATTATTACAGAATATATGAAACAATAAAAATGCAACACAGCAAGAAGTTTTCCATTTATATTAGTAGAGATCTACTAACTCTCCAAAGAAAGAAATTTCTCCCCAAGACCAAAAGATACTGTATATTTTGTAATGCAGCAAGAGATAGGTTCTCCTCAGGACAACTGGCCTCCTGAACTGGTAGATGGGGACAGGGAGCAGAATAGGCCCTCCTGTAATCCAGGAGAACGGAATTAGTGACTTGCTGAGCCACGGAGATGCTCTTATGTCAATGGGACCAGATGGGATCCATCCTAGGGTGATGAGGAAGCTGGCAGAAGAGCTCACCAAGCCAGTCTCCATCACAATATCACATGATTCCTGGCTTACCAGGGAGGTCCCAGATGACTGGAAGCTACCCAATGTGACCCATCTATAAGAACAGCTAAAAGGACACTGCAGGAAAACTGCAGGCCAGTCAGCCTCATCTTGGTGTGGCAAGGTTATGGAATAGAACATCTTGAGTGCCATCACATGACACCTACAGGATGGCCAAGGACTCAGACCCAGCCAGAATGGATTTAGGGGGGCAAGTCCTGCCTGGCCAACCTGACCTCCTTTCATGACCAGATGACCCATCTGGAGTGTGGTCCTCTGAAGAGCGACGTGTATCACTGCATCAATGGGTTAAGACCAATGACGTGGGGCTTAATAAGTTCAAGTGCCATGTCCTGCACTTTGGCCATGACACTGCAGCACTATAGACTGGGAGCAGAGTGGTTGGACAGTGTTCAGGCAGAAAGGCCCTGGGGTTAGTGACAGACAGCAGCTGAACATGAGCCAGCTGTGCCCAGGTGGCCAAAAAGCCCAATGGCATCCTGGCTTGTATCAGCAATAGTGTGGCCAGCAAGGCCAGGGTGGGGATTGTCCCCCTGTACCCAGCACAGGTTAGGCTGCACCTTGGCAGCTGTGTCCAGTGATCAGCCCCTCAATATTGTAAGGGTGTTGCGGTGCTGGAACATGTTCAGAGAATGGCAAAGAGGCTGGAGAGCAAGTCCTGTGAAGAGCAGCTGAGGGAGCTGGGGTTGTTTATCCTGAAGAAAAAAAATTCAGGGGAGACCGCATCACCCTCTACAACTCCCTGAAAGGTGGGGTTGACCTCTTCTCCCAGGTTTAGGTTGGACATTAGAGAGATGTTCTTCACATAAAGTGTGATAGGGCATTGCAGTGGGCTGCCCAGGGAGGGGCTGGAGTCACCGTCCCAGGTGGTGTTTAAGAAAAGACTGCATGTGGCAGTTAGTGCCATGGTCTAGTTGATTCTGTAATTAGAATATATATATAACTATATAATATAACGCTGAAGTAAATGATAAAATTACTTTACAGGTAAATCTGAAACATCTTTTTTTTTAGTTAGGAATAACTATTTCTTTTCCTTTCTTGAAAATAAAAAAAAAAGGAGGGAAAAAAAAGTGATGCTTTAACAGCTTTTGGATTTTTATAAACCTGAGAAATATTCTGGTTCATTCCTCAAAACCTAGTAAAAAGACTACTATTAATATTGGTGACCTGCAATTGAAGTCCTTTTAATGAGTTTGATTTTATATGTCCTTGTAAGTTTGGTTAACATACTATACTTTCTTACGTATGCAGGTATTTATATCTTTCATATGCATTATTTTCATTGGCCTTGTAAAAAACATAAAATAAATGAGTCACTAGTTTATGCCACTACCGTGCATAAATTGACAGGAAGATGGAATTTTCCCAAAAAATATCTAAAGAGCTTTATAAATACTATATGGAGTATCCAATTTACTGCATTACACACTGGGAAGTAGAATAGATTCCACTTTTTGTTGTGTCTTTTATTTTCTCTATATTTTATGTTTTTCATGGAAGCAGAGAAATGGTAACTTTACTCACTGCTGTACTGAAAGTGCTATTAAAGCACAAGTTTATCAGAGAGTTGATAATTTAAAATTCATATTGAAAATAGAGAATTAAAAATAGACTGAATATTTAGACAGTTGCTAGGCTATTGAACACATGCTTCAAATGATAATGTCCTGCCTTTTCATCTTCATCCAGCTTCTGCTCATGAATGAAACAAATTTTCCCAGAGAATAATCTTCTTGAAAAGTAGCTCATGAATTGTCAACATTTCTGGATCTATAAAGAGTTGAGTTGAAATCTGATCAATATTTGTTTGATCAAGTTGCAAAATAAGCAAACTTTTTTTTTCATTTCATATACAGTTATGTTTACTTTCCATAAGTTAAATTAGAAGCTGTCATGTGAAAGTATATGTCCAACATGGCATTTTCCAAATACTTCCTAACTGAACAAATACTGGTACAAAACCTGCATTATCTTTCAGGAAAATGTATTCTTTTGAGCATGTGCATTTGCATGTTCTGTTGAAGAGTTTTCCTGAATCTTTTTGCTCAGTAAGATAATGTAAAGAAATAAAACCTGAAAAATTACATAATGAAAAAACCCCCTTTTTTTATAGTCTATGTTGGATGATGGTCCCACAAATGCATGATTTCCTAACAAATGGAGGAAAAAGTACTTATTGGCTCATTTTCAAAGATTTGCCCAGTAGATTTACTCCCATTCACTTGGGCATTGAGAACAGTAAAATTTGATATCAACTGAGTATTTCAGAACACTAACACTATAGTGTTAGTCCTAAACAAAAGGCTGTGAAATTATTTTAATTTATAGCTCCAATTAAAAATAGTGTTTTGAATAGATACATCGAAGAGCACAACACAAAATCTAAGTCAGATCAAAGGTTCAGCTGTCTCAGCATGACTCTTCCAGCAGTGCTTGGCTGCAAAGGTTTAAGTGATTTTCCTTCTGAACTAGCTTCCAGCTTCTGTCAGTCTGATTGCCTGATCCACTCAGCTCATTGTATTACACTGAAATAGAACAGTGGGAAAGATAATGAAAAAATCTGAAAACACTTCAAATTTTCATAATTTTGGATTGAATTGCTGGATATGTTGAGTAAAGAATACAATTCCTTAGAAATTTTAATCTAATTTAAAAATTAAAGTGACGAGAGAGGAGAAAAATAAAGTACATGTCATGAGCTAGAACACATATTTCTGTGTACTCCTAGAAGTTCCTTCCAGTACAACTTCTTCCTTCCATCTCTTCCTACTCTATTTGTGTGTTGATAAATTGCTTGCAGCGCATCCGAATGTACAACTTGAAAAGACGCTATTTTCTTTTTTGGTTTTTCTCCCATGACATATCAAAAGTAAGGAACTTATGTACTATGATTTGTCCTTTTGAACACTGATAACCCTAAAAGTGTTCATGAAAGTTTGTATCTGTACTGTAACTTGGTATTTATTTGGACTATGCGTATACTCAGAGACCAAGATTAGCCTTGGATCATTTTATCAATATGCCGGATCATTTTATCAATAATGAGGAATTAAGAGAAGAAAATAGAGGTAATATCCATTCAGAAAACAACTTTGAAGTGTATTTATGTCTGCAAAAGTCTTTCAGCAGAAAGTAGGTAATTCTAGAGATTTCATTGTGTAACTGGGCAGAATTCAGCACCCCCTCTGTCAGCTTTACATGACAGATTATTAATAAACTGCCACTCTCATCAGTAGATACCAATTGGCAGTGATGGCCATTTCTGAATTTTAATTTTGAGAAGTTTATTCTTAAGTATTCTTGCTCTCTAATACACTTTCAGTGGAAGCCATTCTCTTTATGCAGAAAATACACTTAGTTCTTGTGCCACATAGATTTTATGAAAAATATAGCAGAATAGTAGCACACAAATCAACTTTACTCATTTTGCCATGCAGAAAATGAGGACAGAAGATAGGGCTATTTTTGTATCTGGACATATGGGAAAGGTTATGGGAAATATTCCAGTCCGTAATAGAAATCAAACTTCTCTAAACAGAGAGATATAAGCATATTGTTATAAAATTACAGGTTTTTTCATACTTCAGAGGTTTTTTACTTGCTTCCAAAACTCTTGCAAACCCCTTTGCAGATCAATCCCCGTGAAAATCTCATAAAGTTTCCATTAACCTTAGAGATAGGTTATACACGGATATTCTCTGTATAATGAAATATCAGATAATCCCTTCACAAAGAGTAGTTCTTTATGAAGTAGAGAACTATTGCATAATATGATCAACATTTAGTTGTTTTAAAGCCTACTTTGGTGCATATTTATGCGCTTTGAGATTTTCCTAAGTCAGATGTATGTCTTCTCTTTTCAAATTCCAAAATATTTAGGATGAAATAGTATGATGAACATGCAGTGGTTAACGCAAAATAAACTTCTGTGAGGGACTATCTTGGAAGAGAGCCAACAAAAGCTTCGTCCCAAAATGAAATTCAGACTACAAATATTCATTTTTGATTAATTCATCTTAAGTTAACCACAAGCATAGATGAAAATGAACATATCTTTTATTTTTTCTTTTTATTCTTTTCTCTTTTCTTTCTTTTTCTTTTTCTTTTCTCTTTTTTGCTCTTGCTTTTTCCTTTGCTTTTGCTTTTGTTTTTTTATACTTTTTTCTTTTGTTTTTCCTTATTTCAGGTACTTTCAGGTATTTCAGGATTATATGATAGAACTGTAAAAGAGCAAGATTCAGCAATTGTCAGAGTATCATTTTCAATTCCTTCATTTCTACGTGAAAAATAAATTTCTCTATATCTTTAAGCTATCAGTTCATATCAAATCTGCTAACTAAAAGGAGATAATTGAAGTAATTTTCTTTCATCTATACCTCCTTAGAAGATCTAGGATAACAATAATCTGGGAAAGTTTGTTGGAGTTAGTATTATTGGTAGGAGTTGAGTAGAGGCATATATCCTTTAGAGAGATTCTGTGATGTTTGTACTGCCATGGACAAGGACATCTTTCCCCAGACCAGATTGCACAAAGCCCCTGACCTTGAAATCATTTTAGGGGGACATTCACTACTGGGGCAACCTGTACAGTGTCTCACCACCTTCATCATAAAAAAGTTCTTGCTGATGTCCAGTCTCATTTATTATTTAATCTCCTAAATTATTTAGGAAAATAAATAGACTAATTTCTACCAGATTTCCTTTGTGTCATTTCTAGAAATTACATTTCTACATAGTTTTCCATTGGTGTAAATCTTGATTTTATATTCTCCTTTCCCATACATCTGAAAGCAGGCCTAGTTTCTGGAGAAAAGCTGGCTAAAAAATATAAAACATTTTACTTTTCTTTTTTAATTCCTTGTTTTTTGGCTGCCACTCTGCAGCCTCCTTTATACTCACCCGTTTCTAGACATTTTTAACATGGAATCTACCTTAAGTATCTTAAAGAGCTGTGACTACCATTACTGTATTTTTTTTCCTCTGGTTTTGATATGGAAAAAATATGCTGCAATCTCAGGAAATGTTCACCCTTTAGAATAACATCAACTCCTTCTCCAGATAGTGCTGTACACAGGTTTTTATCTGCAGTTTCAAAGAACAATTGTAACTATACTCATCCAGTTAAATTTAATTTTCTGTTCAATTTCAGAAACAATGGGAGGAAAGTTACACTGTTTCAAATAAGTTCTTCTTTTTTCTTCGTGGTTTGATTTGCCAGTCTCAGATGACAATATTTCTGTTTATAGAGAATTACCTTAGGGCTCTTAATGTGGGCAGGAAAATAATTGGGTAAGTCTGTCTAAATACCACTACATGCAACATACATATTAAAGCAATTGTTAATGTGCATACAAGACCCTAAATTGCCCATGAAAAATACCTAATGCAAGATCTTGGCTAGATTCGGCGGCTCATGTCATGTGGGAAGGACATATAGCTGGAAAAAAATCTCCAAAGAACCAATACCAAACCAAACAAACGACAATCCAAAACCTAAACAAACAGAAACAAGCAAACAAAACAAAACTGAAAGAAAATTTGGACAAGGTAGTAAAATATTGTATCAGTTTCATTCTTTTCTGCTGCCTAAACACGAGAGAGTTTAAACCAAAGGAAATATTCATTGTCATGACATATTCCCAGACAAGATGTTTCTGAAAGAGTATTACAGCTTTCAGTCTGAATCTTCTCCAGCCATCAAAACCATGAACGTGATTCAGTATGATAGTGCAGAGATGACACAAAGGCTTCTTCCTGAATATGAGTTCCTTCGTACTCAGTAGGATGTCTATAAGTCCAGGTTTTTCTCTTTTTACTAGTTTTAATTAGCCATAAGGCTTATTTTTGTAGGTATTTTTGAACCAATTAAAAAAAAAAATGGAAATAGAGATTGTGAAAAATGTAGTAGATGGTATTTCTCCTGACCAGATGCCCACCCCATCATAAGACAGAAGACCACTCTCCTCCAGCTTGTAACCTTAAGCAAATGGTTTTCCTGGTGATACAATTTTTTTCTTTCTCTCCTTCTTTGAGGTAGTTAAGTCAATATTCCATTTGCTAATCTTTTAAAACAAAAGCAAAGGCAAAGAAATGTTCTGTGTAAAATTCTGTATGTTATGTCATGATGTGCCTTTCCAACATAAGCATTCAGAGAGTAAAAGAAAGAGACACTGTTAATTAATAACTTTGAACTGTGTTCTTGCTCTGTTGCTTGGTCTGTTCTGATTGATTATTATTCTCTCAGCTCCTTTTCCTTATAAAAGGATTGACATCTCAGAGCTGTGGTGATGCCACTCAAGAAATATCTTGGTATCTGGAGGACTTTGTTTCAGCCTAGCAAGCCAATCTGAAAACACATGTCCAAAATACAATATATGGGTGTAAGAGTGACACTTCAACTTTATAAGCCAATATTAGCCACTGTATTAAGTGTGGATTTGGAAGGCAATTCATTGTAAAGGCAACACAGTAATCTAATCTTTTTTAAATACAAATCTTGAGCATCAGTATCTGATTCAGTCATAACGACACAGCCACAAGGTTGCAGTCGCTGGTCGGGGAAGAATGATAGCTGAAGATTTGGCATGGTGACTTGTGCACACAGCATGTTGGGTACCACAAACAGGGTGAAAGACAAATAACAACTGCTTCAGCTTGTAATGGCTAGTGCATGGCATTCTCACTGTTATAGACCATGAGGACTCTGCTGTGATGTGTGATCTGCCACAGAATATTTGTCATGTCTACATCAAATGTACATATTCCTTAGTTAAGAAATGTGGTAATTTTTACTACCCTTACCTTTTTGCAATTCTTTAACGATATACCGTAGAACTAGTAGAACTATGGTAAATGCAGCAGCATGTTTCTTTTACTTTCTCTTTCTTACATGTATAAAATGTCTCTAATTATAGAAAACACTGCATCACAGAAAGGAATGCACTTGTGGGCATTAGCTGAAGAGGAACAAGTATTTCAAGTCCTGTACATGAACGCTGTGCTGAATCATGCTGGTACATATGTACTACAATCACAGGACAGTTTGGACTGGAAAAGGCTTTAAAGATATCTAGTTCTAGCCCCACTGCCAAACACAGGGAGACCTTCACTAGACCAGATTTCTCAAAGCCCCTTCCAACCTGCCCTTGAACATTTCCAGTGATGGCACACCCGCAGCTTTTCTGAGCAACCTCTTAACAATATCTCATCCCTCTTTGTAAACCTCTGGTCCTCCATCTGTGAGTTTATTTTAATGGGTCTTAAGATACAACTTTTCCCTGAGGTGGCAAAAAGAAGAACTTCATTCCTGTAAGCCCCAGCTAAAGCTGTTGAATGTCAGTTGAACTTTTTGTAGAGAGCTTTTCAGCAGCCATTTTCAGATCATTTGTCTATTTTCTCATAGATGGTAATTTGCAGATGTAGAATGTTGATAACTATTAAGGATAAGTCTGGTTATACTCAGATTTTTAACCCTTTAAACTGTCTTTGACCTCTAATCAAGGTGCTGTTTTTCTTCAAACAGGATAGTGTTTGTAGAATCTTTACAGAACAATCTTGAAAAGAATACTATTTGGAATAAATACTTCAAAGTCAGCATAATTTCATAGAATAAATGAACCCATCACTCACTCTTGATTGAATTTCTTCATCTAGAGAACTTGCAGTTCTAGTCAGGGTTGCCAGGAATCCTATGCACTTTGTCTCAAGTTTGGTAACATGTGTCAGCATCTCACCATGTTTTCTTCTTAATAAAACTCCTTAATGTTTTAATTGTTATTAAAAAATAGGAAGCTGAGCTCTTAAAAGAAGAATATAAGAAATATTTAGGGCACAATTTAGTCTGGACTTTAAGACTTTAAAATGGCACAGATACATCAAGGTTATAGCATCCTAGTCCTTTGCACTGACATTACAATATTCAGTTATATAGTATAAGTAAATTATTTACTTGCAGTTTGATCACATGCATCTGCTCTTGTTTATGATTTTACTGCTCCTATGTTTACACATGACCTAGTTTTCTTTGCACTTAAACCTACTGCAATCATTTATAATCAAATAGGTTGAACACAAACCAGATTAAATATTTAAAGACACTCCTCGTGATACTCTTCTGCCCTATTTCACTAGTAAAAATGACCAGAGAATACTTTGAGCAGTCAGTGAATCTGTTTCATTTGATGAGATATATATGAAGCAGATATTTGCAGATTTTCTAGTTTTTATATAGATTACTTTAAAAATACATAAATAGAGATTAAGTAGAAATTATCTATACAACTACAATTATAAAGAAAATGGTAATATTTTGTCATCCTTGACATTCATACTCTTGCAGTAGTTTGCTCAAGGCTACAGGTTTATTTCATGTATTTTCCTAATTTTTATTCTACTCAGTTAGGTGATTGCTAATCTACTCTCAAGATTGGTCTGATTTTTCAGCAGCAAAAGAGCAGATGAGTTAGTGCTCTAGAGTCCAGAATGCTGTTACATCTGTAGAGGAGTGCCAAAACTGACTGGAATCTGAAACTAACTCCCGAGGTGGATGAAAGCCCCACCACTGACCTTTGTTCTGCAGAGCTAGAGCAAGGGTAAAGATGAGAGGTGCATAAGGAACACAAGAATGCTGAAGCCCTGGTAACTGCTGCTGCTATGAGGGTGGGTGCCATTGTAACTCCACAGCAGCAGAGTGAACAAGAGTGAACAAGAGATGGCAGCAGCTCGAAAGAGATTGTGCCTGCAGCAGAACGGAGAGGAAGGCAACTACCCTGTAGTACTCAGAAACTCCTGCTGTGATTTAAACTCCAACAGGAGTTGTCTGTAGCAGGGGTAGTTCCATTTGATTGATTTGTGATGTACACATAAACAAAGTGGAAACTTCTGTAAACTTCTAATGTGTAGCAAGAAAACTCTCTCAAAAGTTTACCAGTAGACTGGATAGATGTTTCAGGGCCTGTTCAGGTAGACAGCTGGAGATTTCATCCTTTCCTAAGTAGTGACTGTTTTAACACTGAAACATAGCCGGTTACATTCTAATTAATCTTGCAAAAGCTACTCATATGTGGACTATAATTCTGCACCTAAGAAACCCTGAACTTATTAAGAAAAGGGTGGTGAAATATCATGTGACTAACATTACCATTTGGTTATGTTTTTGGTGTTTATTTCTTTCAGTGTAACCTGGTATTTAATTTTCTAGAACAATAAATGCCTCAAGGAATTCAGATCCTTTCATTTCAGTGGCTGTTTTAATGAGAGAAACTTCTTAAAAATATGCAGTCAAGAAAACAATCTACTATATGAGAAATATTCTATATTGATGTTAGTATCAACATATTTTAATTTTTTGGTTGTTGTTGTTTTTAGTTCTTGCAAAGTATTTCTAAGCATTACAAAAGTGTAAATAAATATCCTGATCCAGTGATACTCTATTAAATAGTTGCTGCTTTATTTGTCTTTCTTAGCAGGAAACATTTTTCAGAAAATAATTTATGATTTTTTTTTTCTTCTAATATGAATGCTGCACCATAATACTATTTTCCTGTACTTGTAAAATGATAATAGACAGCAAATTTGAATTAGAACTTGAAATCTGATCAAATGGTCCAGATGTTCTATCATGAACACTACAGTTTCTCTGTGATCCATGTCAGAAATGCAGCTGTCAACAGTAAAGCACACCTGCCACCAATTTTCTATCAGCAAATTATTTTTCAGTTTTATTAGGAAGAGTAGTAAATTGCCAGAACAATGCTTTGGTCTTATACTGAACCTTACAACATATTCCAGATTCACAATCCAAAAATCAACATGTTTAAGAAAGCTTACATGTAAATAACCTTGAGTCTGTGAAGTCATACACTAAAAATGTTTTACTTCAAAATGCTATTGGGGATATCTTCCAAATGTTGTCAAGTAGAACAAATGAAAATTTGCATAAGCCACCTATGGGCTGTACATGTCTTTACCTCAAGCAGTACTGGAAGCAAGAGAAATCCATGGGTTATTATCATTCAAATTAGGATGGGTATGTCGTTGGCCATTGCACCATCATTCTGAAGGGAGGTAGATTTATGTGTACCAAAAAGCATTCAATAACTGAAGTTCTAGATATTCTTTCTTTTCTTTGTCTTATATGAATGATGACTTCTGGTGCAAGATTTTAATCTGATACCCTCTACAGAGAATAAACCATGTAACCTCTAAACCACGTAACTTTTTTTGAGACTCTGAGAAGGAGCTGAGGCATCACCCATTTTATAGGGAATCACAACTTTTAAGACTTGAACTGTATTGTCCCAAATGAAAGATTAGGTCTTTTTCTGTACCACCTTTCTGGAGGCTTTATGGTTTAAAACAAACTACATTTGTCAGTTATGTAAGATTGTACAATCAACAAGACCTTGATGCTTTTATTTCCTAAAATAAAAACCATTTTGCAGGGTGATTTCTCTCTCCTGCCCCCAATCTTTTAAAGAACTGTTGTTATTTGTTTTTTTTCTTCTAAATTTTAATACATAGTTTTTTAAAACATGCAATAAACGTTTGAGATCCTATTCTAAAACACGATTTACTTGATGGTTGTAATGTGAGGTCATTAGGCTTTTAGGCATTTCTAGTCCTCTTTTGTTTATATGCTTATAATTNGAGGGGTTGGGGAGGATTGACATTGCCAGGGGAGGGGATTAGGGAGACTGATAGGGAACCATCTGGAAAAATGGGATGGGTCAAGGGCAGATTGATTGGGAGAAGGAGGGAAATTGGATAACTGATACCACAACGGGGGAGGGGGGGGTTTCAACATAGGAATGAACCATTTAAAAATGCAAAACAACAATAAAATAACACACTGCAACATAATTACATGCATCATATTTTCCCATTCACACTTTCTTCTGACTTACTATAGAGATTTTGAATTATGTGAAATTGTCTGTGCTTGTATTTGTAGAGAACTGTTCACTGAAAAAGGTCATAACTCATGATGAAATATCTGAGCACCTGATTTGCAGAGAAATTACTGACTATACCTTTGAGACACCAACTTCATGCTTTACATATTTGTGAATATCTTCAGCTCATTCTTTAGAAAAAATGTTGTAATACAAACAGCAGAGTACTGTGGATGCAGACAATTTCACTTTGCTCACTTATAACACATTATGGAAAACTCAATTACTATCTGTGACTATCTGTGTTTCACTAAGCAGACTTGTATCTTACTAAATATAGAAAAGATTCAGTTTTACATCATCTGGCAAATTTAACACTGAACAACCAAAAGCAAAAAGCAGACTCCCTTTCAGGAAGCCAATCCTCCAGCTGGACATTAGAAATTTTCACCAAAATTTTCCCCTCCTAAATTATAGAAATTATAATGGATGATGACATGTGGGCAGTTTCTGAGATACAATTCCCCGTACTGGGCCTTTTATGGCTAAGACCAAATGAGAGGGCTAATAGGCACGGTTAATTTTTTCTACAGTTCAGTGAGACCTAGCCCCATTAGAATTTGATTGGCTTATGGGAAAACAACTTAAGGACAGTTGCTAGCACAGAGCAGTTATGGATGCTTTTACAGTACTGTTGTCCTCATCACTATGCAACACAGATTTAAAACAATATTGCAGATGGGATATATTGCTAAAGCCACAGATTAATTCTTCTTCTTTTGCACTATCAGCTCTTTATACATCTGCATAAAATAATTTTGTGTCAGAATATTTAAGAACTTCTCTTATATATTGCAAAGGATTTCCTCTTCTGAGAATACAAAGGATCTGGTAAATCTGTTTTAATATCAAATGTGATTTGTACAGCCTCTCCTTTGCACAGCATATTGTGCAGTTTAGGATACTTCTTTCCCTTTTCATCCCCTCTAAAATTATCACATAGACGTGACTGACATATATAAAGTAAACCCAAAAAATTTAAAATAAATACCCTTAATTTATATTGTTAAGTATGCATACATATATGTTTATATAGAGAAAGATAATGTTTATAATTTGTAGATAGCAAACATCTCAGCCACTTCCAAACACTACTAGAAAATCCTTGTATTAATTTTCTAAGAAAATAGAGGAATATTCAAAAACAGCTTGGGAGGAAAGGAAGGAAAAACATTTTGTAGAATCCAGGGACAAGAACTGTAAATAATAGTGACTGTGAAGGTCCATGTGGACATATGACCACAGTTTCTTTGCTTTTTTCTCAGCAAAAACCACTGTATTATGTCTGGTGGACACGACAACAGCTAAGATAAATTTCCTTCCAGAGAACAGATTAAAACTGATTTAACAAATTTGGAACAGCTTATTTTGCTGAGCACAGAGTTTGACACTTGCCTGATAAAATTTTCCTCAAGAGCAAAGATACACAATGAAAATATTATTCAAGGAATGGTAGCTTCTACTCAATTCTATGCTAATTGTATCTGAAAAGTTGTGGCAAAAATAACTCATTAATGAAACTTTATTGTATCTTGTTGTTAAGAATGATGAATTTACATATTCAAGCGGAATTTCAAGAAAAGGAAAGTATATTTGAATTAGCATAGAATATTAGAAAGAGAGTTCTAAATAATTCATGAAATACTAACTGCATAAATTTTAGTTTTGCATTTTAAAATTAGATGCAAATAAGAATGCTTTCAGATGAAAAAATACATGGTATGATGCACATGCCATTATAGTTACTCAGTATTTTTAAGAGCTTGAGATTTTTATATTAGGCTAGCCATTAAACATAAATATACAATTGTGACTAGTATCTTTTTACCTGTTTTGGTTTGTAAACATGACAGTCATTATCCTGTATGCAACATATCAATGAATAACTGTGAAATTCAAAATATTCACATTTTTATGTCGATTTCAGTCACATGAATCCTAAAAAAGAAAAAAAGAAAAGAAAAAAAACCAAACAAACAAAAACAAAAAAAGGAAAAAACCAAACAAAACCAAGCAAACAAAAAAAGAACAACAAAAAAACCCCAAAAAACCACAAAAACCCATCTAGTACTAGCTGTCATTAATTTTAGTTTTATATTTACCCACATAGTATTTTTGGGATATAGGCCATATGTTTTATTTTCCATATGCCAGAGTCTTGATCAATCAAATAATGGCAGGTTGATTCATGCAATTACATACAAGACAGTATTTTGGTATTTATCCAACCCACTGAAACAACTTTCCATGTGTTGCTGGCAACCAAGAAAAGTAAAAGCTATTTTGAAAAAGAAAAGAAAAAATAATCACTCTGTTATTCAAGAGACAAATTGCTAGCAAACTTGCTGTCTTTCCAAAGGAAAATGTTAATTCAGAAATTTCTTACATATTCTTGTGGATTTTGCTTTAAACGTTCTCTAAAACTGTATCTTGGTTCAACCCCTATTGGAAATTAAGCGCTATGCGACTCCACTCTAACTCCCACCGTTTGAATCACCAATGGTGGAGAGAAGAATCAGAAAGAATAGGTAAACCTTCTGATCTGGAAAAAGAATAAATTAATATTTGAAAAAAAAAGGGAAGGCAATAAATATTAATTTCCATAAAATATGCATTTAACACTAAATATTATTATATTAACAATAATAAAAATAACAATAAATTATCAGTCATAATAATAACAATAACAATAGCAGGAATGATAAAGAGAAGAAGAGAGTAGCAAAACACAAGAGAAACAAGTGATGCACAATAATGCTCACTGATGCCCATCCCTGTACAGTGATTGTTGCTTTCCAGCCAATTTTCCCCTTTTATGTGCTGGGCCTGAATTTCCAGGGTTTGGAATATATCCCTTTGATCAGTTCCTTTCTCCTATCTCGGGCATGCTCCTCTCAACGTTTTTTGTAGTTCCTCATTTTGAGAGCATGAAACCCTATAAAGAGTTTTTATCCCCTTTCCTTAGGGTACGGACTACGTAGCAACAGTCAAAACATCTTGTACTATCAACATTCTTCTTGTCCAAGCAACACCAGTTTTTTATCCTTTGAAGTACATTCTCCTTTTGCTAATAGTCCAAAAACCTAGTGCCATAGGTTACCTTGTTGAGACAGCAGTGAATGCTAAAGAAAACACTTAGGAACAGAGACTGCTTGCCAGTATGGCCTTAAAAATCTACTGAAATCGTTGCTTTTGTTGATCAAAGAGCCAAATGCACTACAACTTGTACTAAACCTTTTCCTCTCTACTGTTAATAATTCTAGACACAAGCTTTAACTTAACAGTGAGTAATGTATTTTTTTGCCAATATGTGTTAATAATTCTGTATCTTACTTCAGAGGAAAATTCTCATTTTGAGAATGAACCTTCCATAAATTTAATACTAGAAGGGGTATTCTGTACAATTTCCATTTGAAAAAGAAATGTCTGACATTTAGCAGAGTGAAAAAATGCTCCACTCTGTTTCCTAGCTTTTCAGCTCCTTTCTGACTAGACTGCAACCCAAGAAGGCAGACACAAACCAAACTTTTTTTCTAGTTACAAGAAAGTTTTAATTGAAAACAAGTGTGCTAGGTTTGAACACAGCTTCAGCAGATTAGCAGTTAAATTAGAAGGGGCTTTTCGCTTAACTTCCAGTGTTGATATGTCACTGTGCCCTGTCACTCTGAAAAGCGATAGGGTTTTGTTATCAGTGCTGAGCACAGACAGCCTGCTGATGTAGAAGCAGACTAAAATAGGCTGCCAAGGTGATGAAGGCACCATGCACATGTTGCATCCTCCTGTGAAGGGAGATGTGGATGGGCTCTGTGGACACAATGCTCTGCTCAAACAGACTGATCACCTCCCAGGGCCTGGTTTCCTGATAAGTAAAAAAAAAAAACGACAAAAAAAAAAAAAACTGATGGCAAAATGTTCATTTTACATCAGTTCAAGGAGCATAAAGGAATTCAGAGACTACAGTAACATTTCTTACTAATAAATGATTCCTTGCATATTTGTTTATCACCCATTTTCACAGGAAAGATATTTTTGGGATTAGTCATTGTTAAGAGTTCTGTATGGGTAGAAGTTCTAAGATTTAAAGGATGTTCATATCCTATATTGAGGTTTCAGATGAAAAAAGGGTTATGTGAATGTTATTTTCAGCTTCCATTATTAGGAATTAATATAATTAATATTGAAGACACCTGTTAAATAGTTGTAGCCTGTACTGCTCAGATAGAAAATTTATTTGGTTACTATTTTCTTTGTTGTCCCTTACCATAAGTAAGTACGTTTTCTAAGGCCGAAAATGGCACTCTACATATAGCTATTTGATACCTTATTCTGTCTAATCTCTTAAGACACCAGTCTTAATATTTGCAACAACATTTTTGTGTGTTCTCTTGCTAGCATGATATAACAAAGACTCTTGGTTTCTCATTTTTTACCTTCCTTGTCAACCAAAAGTGAGGAATACCAGAAACAAGTATTTTATATCTACGCAGCAGTGTTATGGATCTCCCTCCCTGGATATGTCCCTATCTGTGCCTTTTTGCACAAAATAAAATTTCATTCTATTCTCATATGCTTCAAATCTGCATATTTGGAACAGAGGAGGCAGTAAAAAAAAATTCTCTCCTTTGCATTTTTAGATATTTTTGAAATGATATAAACCACAATTCAAAATTAGGTTGAAGTGATCACATTTTTACTTTAAAAATTTTAAATTTAAAAATGAGGTTATTTAATTTGCCTCATAAACTTTGCTGGTGCAACAAAGTGGTAATTTAAAAGCCATGTAATCCAGTAAATCTGAGATAAAAGATGTGGAACATGAGCAAATATATCCTAGACAGGATACTTACAATTATCAGTAACTTATAACACACATGTTACTTCACACAGCACTATATGGTTCCATCCTGATTAATTCTTTGCTATTGGATAGTCTGCCAGGCAAAAATAGCACTAGATGTGAAGTATATCCTGATACAAGCTTTCTTTCAAGACGAAAGTGATCCATAAAATACCCTGACACTGGAAGATCTTCCCTTGAAGTTTACATCACCATGAACTGAGTCATAAAACTGCAGAATATATAGTGAGTTGGAAGGGACTCAACAGGACCATTGAGTCCAACTCCTGGCCTTGCATAGGATTCCAAGGAATAACACCTTATGCCTGAGAGCATTGTTGAAATGCTTCTTGAACTCCGTCAGGCTGGAGCTGTGACCACTGCCCTAGGGATCCTCTTCCAGTGCCCAAACAACCTCTGGCTGAAAATCTTAGACTTCCCCCACCTCAGCTGTTGGATAGAGTTTATGTTAATGAAGTCACAGGCTTGGAGTGTTTTATACTCTGCACATTTTATGTGGGAAGCTAAAAAAAAAAAATTTGAATATGTTATTTATTATGGCATGTCTTCATATTTTTCCTTTTAGTTTGAAGATGTTATGTTACTAAAAAACACTCTCTTAAAAAATGTTGGTATTATGGCTAAAGTGTAAATAGTAGTACTATTTTTATGGATATGTGCTTTGCTTTTTACTTACTGAATGGCTTTGAGGTTTTATTTCTTGTAAACTGTTTTAGAAAAAAACAAACAAAATCAAGTAGCTGTGCTGAATTTTTGAAGAAATTAAAAGATTTTCTTATATTTCTTATATTTATTTGCAAACCCTTAAATTGCACTTATTGTAGATATAAATAAATAACTTTTAATTATAGTTTTTCAAGCTTAAGCATTTGAAATTGAAACCTATAATTACAGTTAGCTTCATGAATAAAGTTTCTAGTTTCATTATTAGATCTGGCTAGAAAAGTAAAACAGCATCACAACTGGAATAACATTTTTCCAAAATTTCTTAGGTTTTTTTAAGAGACTAACCTAGATAACACTGAGAGAGAGAAAATGTTTGAGTGTCATTTTATGGGTATGATTTCATTTAGGATCTTCACTAAATCAACTGATTTCAGTATTTTTAATAGAGATAGAAAATCTAGAAGATAAACACACACATTTTCTTTGTCTTTTTCTCCCTTTCTGTAAAATATGTTTCACCATTCTACACAGACTCTCTGAAAGTAGATCCACAAAGCTTACAATAGTTTTCATTGTCAATGAATGTTCTAAGATAATGTCATTAATACTGGAAAGGATTTGCAAGTTTATATGAACTAAATGAGATTGAGTTGGGCATGAAAAATTGTATTGAATTAATTCTTGTTTTTAAAAAGTGTTTTTTCCTATCTGAAGGTCTTTGCATGCACTGTCAGTCAGAACACACAAAGTAACTATCAGATCAAAGGTGAGGATGTAACACTGCAATTTCACAATTCACCGAGAAACAGAATCAAGCACTGTGGAAAGAGTAGCAGGAAATATACATTTGCAGCAGAACAGAAGCAATTTGAATCCTTGTTTGTCTTCATTCTTACTAATTGCAAAACAGACAATAAAAGATCCCAGAGGTTATCATTAAAAAGTATTTGATAGCTTGAAGCTGATGGAAGATGGAATACGCAAATAACTATGATACCTTGTTTTTGTTCGTGGTAGAGGATTGGGAGGGGTTGGTTCTCCATTTCCTTTAAATTCTAAATGCCTTCTCTCTATGGTCAATGTTTTTACACAATGAATCTTGCAACATTTTAAAAGTGAAATTTGTTGCAGTACTTTCAGCTTTGACTTGAAGAACATTTAAAATATTAGATGTCTATCTTGGAAAATTACTGAGATATATATCTACCTCAATTTACTAAAGCCCTTAATTCAGGGAATATTTATTCATTTACTTTGCTGCAGTTTTATAGGCATCCATGGAAATTTTACATTTTAATAAAAGGAATTCAGTGAGTGTCAGAGAGAAGACTGCAGATTTGTCTTGTTCTGGTTATTTTTATCAAATGTATAGATGTGTATGCAAGAACGATAGGGTGTCAGAGGCTAGTTGGCACTTCTGAATATCATCTACTGCAACTCCCTGCTCAGAACAGGGATAGCTGAAACAAGTTGCTCAGGAGATGTTCTGGACAGGTTTTGATACCCCTAAGAATAGAGGCTGTGCACTCTCTCTGAACTGCCTTTGTCAGTTGCTGACCATGCTCACAAGAAAAATAACTTTCTTAAGTTGGAGCTTCAAAATTTCCATGATTTGCTAGTTGCCTCAGCCACTCTGCAGTTCTGGAAAGTGCTTACTAAAGTCACATCCCTGAATATGATATCTGTACACTTATAATGCTATCTAGGACATAGTTTCCCATATTGTGTCTGCAAGAACATGCTGTGGATTCAGGTTCACCTTATTGTCCACCAGGATACCTAGTATTTTTAGCATCTGATGATAAAAGTTTAATGTTCCATGTAATGTAAATTTTTATGTTGCTTGCCAAAAGAGCAAGACTCCAGGAATAATGACTCCAGGATTACACTGCAGGTATCATCACTAGAATTGAAAAAACACGCTTCCAAGGTGTGACTGAGATAGTGTTAATTAGCTTCATTTGAATTTGCATTTTCTCTAGACTTCTTCTCTTGCTTGGAAGCTGGTGTTTTACTCTTGTACGTCATCCATTCACTTTACTTTTCTGGCATTCAATGGTGTACAGAGAAGAAAGATGCACCTAGGAATAAGTTTCCAGGATTTTACATTCCCTGTTCATAGTGTTAATAAGAATGGAAGTAGCATGGAGTAACAACATCAAAGCAATTTTCATAGTGACCTAATGTGAGTGACCCATTGCAGTGATTATAACCTTCTGGAAATCCAAAGGTCTATGTGCATTCAAAAAAAAGTCAGTTAGGTCTACAGAAAAATTAAAGCAACAGATGTATTTAATTAAAAATTTTTGGGGCTCAGTTTCTTACAAGATCATATGCAAGTGAATGTAATTGTAAATATCTGGAATACACTGAAAGTTTGACTGTTTCTCTCAGAACATTATTTAAGAAAATATTAATAAATAGATCCTGAAATATCATTCATATTTTCTGCACATACATGCAATATAATTTGCAGAGAGTTTACAATTTATATTATCAGGGACCAAACAAGCAATTGAATAAAATCTGTCAAGTTATAATGTTGTATTTAATATAAATGCACATCCAACTGTCCCTTCAAGAAATGAGTTGTAATTTCATGCTGTACATTTTCACAATACAGAGGACCAATTATTCAGTTTTCCATTTTTAAAAGAGACAACTAAAATACAATCATATCTATAGTAATTTATCTTTTCATATGATAAAGCCTATTTCAAAAACCTAAAAAACACACTTGTGAGGCAATATGGAAGTTCTACAAAGTATTTAGTAGAATTAGTGTAAAAGGTATAATACTGCTTAAGTGGTAACTGTATTCAAACATTTGTACATGATTATTTTGTCCTACATGTTCTTCAAAACTCCAGTTTTTGGCTTAAGATTCACTATGCTGTGGGACAAATTACGCTAAGAATCCACTCATTTGAATTATTTGGCATGTAGACCTATAATTTCCACTTCATTCTGTTCAAAAAACATGTAATACAGTGAAAATAGTACCTTGAACAATCAAATTCCTTGAGTAGTTATTATTATGCATTGATCCATTTTAATATTTAACAAAATAATTCTATAAAGGACTAATTGTAGATGCTTTTCTTTTACTGTGAGTGATAGTGGTGTAGTCTGATATGAGTATAGGAAAAACACTGACTTTTTATGCCTTATTTATTTTTACTTTTGCATTAGTGTTACTGGACATTTTTTCTTATTTACATCAATTATTTTAAAATAAAAAAGCATTTATTGCAGTAAGTTTCACTTTGAATTTCCCATTAAAACTTCTACAGCACCAACACAACTAGGAATTCTAATTTGAGTTAATGATTGGGATCATTAGGGACGGAAAAAATAAAAAAGTAAACTCTATACTTTTCATTCTAAAAACACAACATAAGATTATCTTGGCTTTAGTCCCAAACCAGTTTTGATTACCTAAAAGCAAATGTATTAGATTTTTCAAAGCACTTCTGACATTAAAAAAGAAAAAACAACAAACCTTTAATATTGCTGCTAGCATCTTATTAAAAATGAAGCACAAATAAAGGATGATTCAGTGTAGTTTTTCTCTTGGTTTTAATTGTTCATGCTTCTGTTTTGCAGTGTAGATTCATTTGTAAAAAGTATGTTGGCCTATAGAACCAAGTTTTATATTTGTTGGGACTTTTTGGTTGGTTGGCTGGTTTTTGTTGTTTTTGTAAACACTTCCTATTCCCTAAGTAGAAGGCCTGTAAAAAGTTAATAGTAAAGTAATTGTTTATAGTAAAAATAAAATACTAATTTGCTTTTAATTTTAAAAAGCAATGTACAAACACGTTATATGTCTATTGCATTCATGATTGTTCTTCAGGCCTTCCACAAGTTTTCCAAGAAAAATAAAATCAAATTTGCATTCTTTACACAAGACTGCCAACCTACCTAAAGTTTAGGAAGTCCTCTACCATTAATAATTTTAAATGTGCCTTCAGTCAAATGAAGTACCAAATCTATTCCAAGTGTCTCTCTGGTTAATAAAATTAGTTAGATTTGGTGGGCAGCTGACACTTAAAAGCTATTCCAGATCTGAGAAATGTTGTTTCTTATGGAAGATGTATTGATGAGATCCATATACAGTGTGCTAGACCAACACCCAGACACTCTCACTCCTACTGTCAACAGGGTAAGGGAAGAAACTAATGTGGAAAAATCTGTGGGCTGAGACAAGGACAGGGAGGCCATATACCAATAACCTTCAAGGGCAGCACGAACTAAATATTCTGGGAAAATTAATGTATCTATAGTTAATTAGAAAACAACAACAAAGATAAAAACACCTTTCCCCACACTCCTTTCTTCTTCCCAGGCTCAACTTAATTTCTGACTCCACTCCCTGAGTGAGGGATGGCAAGTGGATGTTGCAGCTGCTTCATAGGAGTTCCTCTCTGCAGCTCCTTACTCCTCATCTTTTTCCCCTGCTCCAGGACTGGTTTCCCTCACACCAGAATGCCTGTGGCTGTGTGCACTCTTCTATTTCTCCTGTAATTCCTTTCTTCCAGCACATGAGCACCTGCACATGTACTAAGGCTTGGTGTTTACTGACATACACAGTGGGAAAATTTTTGCAAAAACTTGATTCCTCTGATTCTTATTAGGGGGCATCAGCAGCTGGATACTTACAGCACTACTGTAGTGCTAGACCAGAAGGGTATACACTGTGAACAGCCCCCGTAAGGGTTGACCCACTTATCTACAAAGACTCTCCTTCACATGCTAATAATGGCTTACACATAATCTAAGAGGTACTTAGGGCATATTTTTGTCACAAAATAATACTAAAATAGTAGCATAAAGACATTACATAGTGTTCATAAAGAGAGTTCCCTTTGTAGGCAAGATTTTACTTATTGAAGAGAAGAGTCATGCCGTAAATATTTATTACCTCACGACAAGTCATAAGTATTTATAATCTTATGGTTACCTATTACATATTTTTCTCCCATATTCCGTAATGTGTAATCTTAAAAAAAAAAAAAAAGAGCAAAACCTCTCTCTCCAGGTGCTGCCAATGGAACATGCTTTGGGACATCTGGAGAAACCTCTTTCCTTTTACCTGATTCTCATTCAGTGAATGACTGGAATTGCAAACAATTTCTTTACAGTTCATTTGTGGGATGGTTCTTGACAGAGGTTGGAATCAAAATACCGATAGAGAAAAAGTTGTGAATTATTATAACTTGTTATCTTTTCTAGCTCATTTAATTTTAATTAGGATAAAGATAAAAGAGAGCTAAAACTCCCCTTTAAGTTCTGTTATCTATTTTAGCATCTTATGTATGTATAATTTATGCGTGTATACATGTGTGTCTGTGTATAGCATATTTTTGTGCATTACATTCATGCATATCACCTTGTACCACGATTAAAAATAATTAAGTAATTTAAAATAAAAATATTGAAGGCTTACCAGCAAGTCTGAAAGTAGGATTTGATAAAAATATTTAATTTGACCAACAGTAATAAGAATTTAGCAGTATATGGCTTGCCTTTTAGTTTAATTCAAAATTTCAAGTTACATCTACTTTCACAAAGTATACTGAGTAAGGGTTTACATTTGTCTGAGATGATGTAATGATGGAAATAACTGTGATATTCACATTTTACATGTTGTGCCATTTCTCTGCCTCATTCTCTGTGTTCTTTTTCTTTTCAATAGTGAGGTAACCTGTAGGTTTCCTTATATATATATATAGCTGTAATGAGTCAGAACCAAACAGGAGCTTTGAAATACACTTGTTCCTCAGTGGACTGAGAGTGCCTCTCATTACACTTTGTGGTATTTTTTTGCTATTGGTTTCAGAGAGGGGTGGGTTAGGTAAGTAGTTTATTTTTTTTTTTAATTATTAACTACAGTGTGTTTGAGTTTTGCTATTATGAAATACTTTAGCAGGCACAGAATCCATCTATAGCTGTTAAATGTGTGTAGTAGGTCTTCATATATGCATATGCTTTGGGAAGTTTGATGAGTGCCATTTAAAAGTACATTTACATTGACAAAAATCAGTGAGGATATTTACTTAATAAATTTTTATTAATTTCTAATATAAACTTTTCCTGTGAGGAAAAATGATATCAAAATATCTCCAAAACTTTTTATGTTTCTGATGTCATATAGTGAAATTTGCTAGTTTGCACCAAGTGATATTTAGGGGCCATACCCCAATATCGAGATCGTGGTAATGTATTCACTCTGCTAAAAATATTTCCTTTTCATTATCTCTGGCTCATATTTTTTGACTCAATGTCAGAACTTGCCTCAAGCTGCTGGGAGCATTAAAATTTCTAGCAGATGCCATTGATGATGATAGCATATGGATTGGCTCTGGCATACATGCCACTATTGAACCATGTGTGTACGTTGTTACATTAGCTTAAGCTCTGTATTTATATATGCATGGAATTCTTTGCTTATTTATTCCTTATCCATCAACATCTTTTTTCAGATATAATTGGTTTCTCTGCTTCACATACAGTGTCTTCCCAAGAGTAATCTTCAATCTCAGTAAGCACAAAAACAGTAGGAAGCAAATTGTACCCTAGGATGCTCAACCATCTTTTCTGTTGAAGTCATTAGAATCCCTGAGTGATAAGTCATCAAGGGAAGAATTTCACCCCAATTGTTTATATCACAAGTCACTATTTTTTCAAGCAAAAATCATTAGAGGAGCCTATCCTGTTTTTTCTTGAAACCAGAATTCCCTGAGTTTTAAAATTTTAAGGCACATATTTAAAAATTTAAGGCACATATAGAACATGACATTGATATTTGAGGGAACTTCTGCAAAGCAAAACTACTTTGTAGAAGTGAAAGTTTACTATTTCTGTGAGCCCTATAATTCTGGGAAAATACTCAACTAGGCAAAGACCTATATATATATACATGTATCATTACATTAGTATTGAGATATATGCAATTCTGAATAAGCTATATGCTTAAAATTGTCTTCCTGTTTTGCAATTACACAAGAACAGAAAACTGAGGAAATCTGAATTTGAGCTGGGTTGGGAAGAAAGGTCACTTTCCTTGTTGTTCATAAAGGATGACTACAGACAAAAGTTCACTTCCATCATTGCTTTTCCTCTGTTATGCTCAACTACTGTCCTAATGAAGGACAATGTAAAGATTAAAGAAAAGCCAAACATGACCACAAGGGAAAAAAAAGTGATTTAAATAACACCAGTAAAATCTGTGATGCAGAAAACTAAATATATGGATTATAATTTGGTGGAATAGAGAAGTATGAGGGCTAGTACAGAAGAAACAAAGCATTATCTGATGTAGGAAGAAGGCAGAAGTTACAAAGAGAGAAGAAAAACAGCGGTAATATAGGAGACTGATAGGAGCAAAAGAATAGTGGCAATTGATTTACTCAGCTAAGATGAAATCTGGGTAGAGAACAGGAGAAAGGCAGGGAAAACTAGAAATCAGAAATAGTATCAGAATAGTGCATCTCCTGAAATCTGAGGATGCTTCTTTTTTCACGCAAATGGCTTTCTTTTTAGAATACCCTTTATAAATATCACAAGTCCATATTCCATCACAGAAGTGAAAGAAGAATCAGAGGAGAATAGGAAGGGAAAAGTGAAAGTGACTTTGGGGAAGGGTAGGAGCATATGTTAACTGTTCCATCTCAAGGCAAGAAGGGTAAATCTGAGAGGTGTATAGGAAAAAGAAATAGGAAACGGAGTATCCAAACCTAAAGGGATTTGATACTGTGGACTTTTGCTGTAAAAAAGACCATAAAGCCAAGCAACAAGGAAGTTTTTAATGAGTGCAGACAGCTCTTTCGTAAGCAATTTTAGAGGAAAAGAGTGAATAGGGAAGTTGTGTGCAAGAAAAGATGGTTTGAAAAGTTGTACAACACATAATCTAGGAAAGAACTATGAGGTAGTGTCGAATAAAAAAAAAAAGAATCATGTGTCTTTAGAGGTGCCTTTCTCTTTCAGATAATCTGTCTGAAACTGATGGTAGCTTTAGGTCTATATTTGTCTCAAGAAATAAAGTCAGCAAGGGAAAATGAATTGAGTTTCACACATTAAAAGAGAAGTGATGATGGACTAGGAAAGGAAGATATAGTTTGGCCTCACATTTTGGGGCTTTTCATATGCTGCAGTAAACTTCCTCTGAACATTTCTTTAACGCTGTTTAAAATTCACTGTAATTTATTTCCACTCAGCATGTTTTCTGATTGCAATTATCTCTCTATTCTTATCTTTCACTACAAACCTTAATGGCAGTTGTGATTAGGAGTCTGCTGCTTATTGATTATGTTGATATGTGCATAGCAAGTTATTTATGTACTTAATTTAAATTAATTTTATTTGCGGGTTGAAACAGATGTTTTGCAGTTGTGATTTCCCACTGACTGTTCAATGAAGTGTCACTTACATGAAGCTTTTTCTTCCAAGAAGCTTTTACTTAGTTTGCCTTTATGTTTCTGATCAGGACTGCATGAGAAAATTACTTTCATAACTAACACAAGTAGACATTATGAGATTTATGGTTCATTCTCTCCCTATTGGATATGTACTGTACTTTGTTACTAAGCTCATTGAAAATCTTTCTGGCTCTGTTTATGCATACTTTTTACATGAATTCAGATACAGACTGAGCAGTAAATCACAGAGGCTTTGCATGCTGCATATGTGACTGAGTGCATGTGTACATGTGAGAATAACGTGTTTCAGCTAATAAGTTATAGGACTGAGGTATGTCTGAGTACTCTTTAAATCATGCTACAAGGCGACAGTAAAGACTAACATTCTCCATGTAGATCTCTAAAGGTCATCTTTATTCTTATATAGATATGAAGCTTTTTCTTTCTTATTATATAGTCAGCCCTTCATGTAGTGCTTTCTAAAGTAGAGTGAAATAATCCTGTAAATGAGAATAAAACTAACACAATCTGTGGCAGAGGGCTTGGAAGGACTTTGCAATTGTTTTTGTCTGTATAGCTTGTACTCTTTTGACCTGCCTCGTATGCCAAATGTCTTTTTATTACTTTTGTGAAGAGTAAGAGATTTAAATATCACTATGGACATAGTCTATATGAAAATTATAATTAAATCTGAAAGTCTTGTTTCACCTAGAAACCTGGAACTGTGACACCGTTAATGTCCTTACATTCTCTCTTTGCTCTTTGTCTTCTTTTTAGAAACTGATAAATCTGTTAAAGATGCTATCTACTCTCTTAAACTGATAATGACACAATGTCTAGATTTATTTGTTTCCCAATATAAAATGATGTGTTACTAAATACCATGGAATTACTGTTCTCTATTTTGCAAATTAAGATTCTAGAGAATAGTCAAGTTTTCCATGGTGTGTGATATCTGTGGTGTATTTTGCAAACAAGATGCATTCAAACATATTTCGTTTATTACACAGGGAGGTGGAAATACAAATCTTGGATCATATATGTTGAATTTCCTGTACTAAGACAGTCCATGGCACTTATAATGTTTATTTTTAGATTTCATATATTCTGTTTTGCAGTGGTTTCAGTTTTTTGTTGAATCTTATGTCACCTTATATCTTGAAAAGTCTTTAGCCATTTCCTCTCTTGTTGCATAATGGAAAATAAATCAGAGACTGAGGATCTTGTTTTAAGTGATGATAATCAGTCTCCCATATTGGAAATACATTATCACTAGTTTGAGACTTTTATTCGTAGTGCTACTACTTTCAGAAAAGTCATTTTTATTGAGGTTTCTATTTGGTTTTGAGTTTGGCTTTTTTTAATACAAATCTGTTATTTCTAAAACAAGAAAGTGGAAATTAAGTATCGTAGACCTCTTAAAAGGGACTGATGGGAATACATAGTTATAAATACTAATGTTTAGAATTTGTAGTATCATCGTATTGGCTTAAAATTTGATTTCTTTAACACAGATTGATTTCACATAGTTTGACTTGAAAAATAATAATAATTAAGAATCATAGAAATAAGCCTACTTTATGCAAGTGGGGCATAAGCTCTTTACAATTGGAGAAATAGCCTTTCTTTGTCTTTTAAGACCATCACCTTTTTTGTCCTTCTCTACTCCCCCAGGATGCTGTATAGAGTAGTTTTCATCTGTACTTAGGACTTAGGCCAGAAAAAACTATAAGCTTCATAGACATGATGCTTGGTTTGTATCCTTATTGAAGACAGTGCAATCTACCCAAGACATTTGCATTATACTGAAATATTTTCAAACATATTACAAAATTAAGATCAAAGCATCTTTACTGCTAAAACATTCAGCAGCTCTTGGAAAGAGAGGCCATTCACTGTCAACCTAAAAAGACTGAGTAATTATCAGAATCTAACAATATATGTTTAATGTCAATATGTTACTTGTTAGGCTTTCTGGCTCTTTTTCAGGACATCTAGAAGGAAATACTTGACTGCTTAGTTGCTTTTATGCCTATCATTACACTATAAGATAGCACATGAACTACTTGAAAAATAGTCAGTTTGTCTACCTATGCATGCTCATGTTTGTATTCAACAACTAATTGTGCAGACTTTTTTTTTAATTTACAGGTTCTGTTGGTCTGCGATTAAGCTGGGGAATACAAGGGCTTTTGGGGATTTTGCTTGCTACATAGTTACATTGATTATAAATGTTAAATGAGCCAGTCCTTTAAAGGGGGATGGGAGCAAGGGTGATGGGCTTTGGGCGCTGAGTAGGGAGTTGTTGATTGTATATACAGTGTAACATTCAAGATTCTGGAAAAGCCTGTGGTACTTGTAGGCTTGATTGTATCAGGTGATATCAATTTCTTTAGTCTAATCTACCTACAAGGAATGTTACTAGTATTTAAATTGAATCACATGTATTTTTACAGTCTGTGATTTAACCTTGTTCATCCTGGTCATCCTACAGAAGTTGACTCCAGGGAACACAGGAAGTTCCAAATGTCAGGAGACAGGAACGTGCGCTTCTAGGGTTTTTCATGACCCATCATAAATTGCACTGAACTGGTCAGTCCTCCGAAAGAGCAATGTTGGAGTTGAAAAAGAAAAAGTAATCAAGGTTTTGAAACTTTAAAAAAATATTAAGATAGTAAGAGTAGCTTTGAAATTCATCAACTGGAATTCTTCTTTTCAAGTACTGAAGAGGGAATTTTTTGGGGGTATTGTGTTCTATCTCCGTAATAGCTCTGTCCATTATTCAAAAATACTGGCAAACACAAATAACTCCAGTCAGCCACAGAATGTGCAGCTATTGTGCTAGGAATTAAAAATTGGAGTCTGAAAGCTGATCTTTTGCTTCTTACATAGTGAATCTTGGAGACTGCCTTAAAAGGCTTAGACAAAGCCGTGCACAGCAATTGTACTTATCTTTGTACTGCCAGAGGATTCTTAGGTGACGTGCTGCCATGTTTCCCATTTATTCTAATACTGTAATTACTGTAGAATTTGGATCAACTGTAGCAATTATGTGCATGTAAAGTGTCCTTTAGCAGATTTGACAATGGG
Source organism: Toxostoma redivivum (assembly GCA_013397375.1). Taxonomy (NCBI): domain Eukaryota; kingdom Metazoa; phylum Chordata; class Aves; order Passeriformes; family Mimidae; genus Toxostoma; species Toxostoma redivivum. The sequence continues at coordinate 101,062 of VXBI01007774.1, read as the reverse complement.
ATTCACTACAGAGTGTCTAACCTCCATAGCTAACAGAAACTTTACCATTCCATAGAACTTCTAATACCAGGATCACTATAATTACCTTGCTAAGACAGGCAAATAATTTTGTGAAAGTAATGAATATGAAGGAAAAGGCAGTTTCTCAGTGTTGATGCAAAAACAATTTTAAATTATATCTCAATAAAATTTAAAATTTTAACAACATTATACTTAATTTTAACTCTTAGTCTTCTGTTTTTGTCAAGCAAGGTAATTTATTATGGCAAAGTGTAACTGTTTTGAACTAATAATATAGCAGAAAAGTGAGTTGCTGACAGTCTGATTTGTTTCAACCTGTTGAAAAATATTTTCCCAACTGTTTCTAGCCAAGAGCTATGCAAATATAAATTGATATTCAAATAAACAGCATAAAAATTGTTATTAATGTACAGTGCCCTCCTAGATATTTATTGCTGCAGTACAACTTCTGATTTGTATGAATCAGTTTTCATTGTCATTTATTAGCAATCAACTATGATTATTTGACTCTAGTGTTTGCAAACTATAATTCATCATCCTCCTATCTTTTATTTATGAGACAACATCAAATGAAAGAAGCAAATTATGCATTGTTATTGTTTGGAAGCGCTCAGCACTCTACAGCATATTAACTTTGCCATGAAGTGTCAGTATTTAATGTTCTGCTCTGACTACCATGTACATCCAATCTGCCTTCATCTCACACAATGGAGAAAGTTGACTTTTCAGTGGAGTCTCACATTCTGGCAACTAAACAGTTCTAAAAAAACCCTGACCCATTAAAGTCAATGGGAGAATTGCCACATATATAAGAGAAGCCAGGATTTTATCCCTTCTGTTCTCTCTGTCGATATTTTGGTTGACACCTGTGCTAAGCAAAGAGGAAGCATAAGGGAATAGATCCCTTCTGTTCATCCTTGTCTCATGGGGAATAATATTCAGTACAAAGAAAATATTTTAATATTTTGAAATGAAACTGTTTAAATCCTACTTAGACAATTTTTGCAACAGTCATCCTAAAGTAAAATATTTTAAGAAAGGGAAAATGCCAGTAAGGTAGTCTCTGATGTCATTACATGTGTTACTGAGGAATAGTTACAACTACAAGGAAAGTTAGGCATTTTTCTTCTAAATTTCTAAAATTCCTCTGATGATAGTTACATTTAACTATCAGATCCATACTAATTCAGTATGGAAATGACATATATTTACAGCAAAAAGCAGTTGCAAAACAAATGAAATAAAACAATAAATAGAATTAAGGAAAGCAAAGGTGAGCATATACTTTATAAATAATAAGTAAAAGCATTTTGTATCACTAGAAGTTATATTTTATTCCTGACTTTTAGTGGTTCCAGTATGGCATTACCATGTAATAATCTAGTTGTCACCCTCTTAGAATTTTGTGACCCTCATAGAATTGCCACCCCATTTCATATTAAAAATGGCTTTAAAACAATTTTCTTCCATTCTTAGAGTAAAAAATCTACTCACATTAATATGAACAATATTTTTATATTCATATTATCATATTAATATTAAACATAATATCACTGTGTATATAGAGTTCTGATTAAGTTAGTTGTAATGGTAAAAAAATTAATAGGAGAAACGTACCCTAAAATTAGTAATTGAACATTACATGATGTTTTCATTTTAAAGTATATGTTATGGTGAAATAGCTTGTTTGATAGATCTTATCATCGGACGCAGATAAAATTTGTGTTTTAATGTTGCTCATACTATTTCTTTTAAAAACTTACTAATGTAGCTATCTTAATAGTAGCATGATTACAAGGAAAAAAAAAACAGAACAAAAAATAAAACCAAAAGAAACAAAAAAAACCCCCACCAAAACCATAAAATCAGACAGCCATAAGCCTTTTTCATATTATTTGTCTTTTGTAGAACTGCTCACTCCAAAACTCATCTGAGTATACAAAGCAGGGGAAAGAAGGAAAATATGAATTTTCTAATAAAAAGCACCATGCAGACATATGTGAGACTCATTATCTAAATAATATATAAAAATGAGTATATAGCATTGGTTTCTGCAGTTTCACTTTCTTTTGTGTTCTCACAATACAGTATTTATTTGCAATCATGAATGGTACTTCCTGAATCATACATTCTTGGCTTCAACTAGGCCTCAGACACAGCAGTATTATTAGAGCTAAATTGAGGCATGCAATACAGGAAATTCAGTTAAGATTCTCTGAAATTTAAAACATAAACAGTCTGTGAGTCAGAAAGCCTTGTGGATTAAGATTATCCCACTTTACAGTTGAATGATAGATCCCTTAATGATCTGAGGTTTTTGATCATATATATCTCACATGAAACTTCAGAATTCTGTCCTGCCTCTTTCCCATCTTCACCCAGAAGGCACTGTTTCTTTTGAAGAGCATTGTCAAAACTTTTACTTATACTGGTTGCATCTGCCACACTTTGCATGAAACACAAATGCCACAGGGCATCACAGAGAGGCTAAAAGACCTCTGGTGTACTAAACAGAAAGGGTTTCTGGAGTTCTGCCCCGGCAGTAGAGATAGTGGCTTGCCAGTCAGCAGTCATTGTAAGTAACTCCAGGTTACATTTGTAATGTCACAAGAGCTTGTCATGTGAAATTATTAGTGACAGTTGATGAGAAACCTGATGTGGTGAAATGATTAAAAGCACACCTGTGATCATATTATCAATAAAAATTAAAATTGCCTATCTCAACTGACTTTTTCTGCTGTCATGTACTGTGCACCATTTCCATGGTAATGAAACATTTATGCTGCTTATGCTAGCTTTAGATAATGTATTCCCCTCAGGTGTATGTTTTTTATCATCCATTTCACCGTATGAATGCTGACATTGTAGGTGATTGCAGATGTGCCATAATCCTTAGTTTCCACAAATAGTCTCTCCCTTTCCACTCCTGCTACTCAGGTATTTATAGCTCTGTCACAAAGCCATTGATTGAATGGTGTAGATGTCAGTATATTCAGCTTCTTTGAAAAGACTTAGTAGATGAATTGATACAGACAAAAATAATATGAAAATTTTATCTAATATAGAGCATTCGTTCCTAGACTTCAATTCTTTATAACTAATGCATTTTTTTGACCATGCAATTTAAAAGCACTTTTTCAGAATGTTTATTTAGAAGTTAGTAGGAAGACTAAATATTTTAAATAGCCCTGCTTTCTACCATTTTAAAAGATAGGTACACAGGGACTTCACTAGACTTTCATGGTTTTAAAATATCATGGAGCCTATCTTGTCAACTATATGGACCAACTCTCTCAGGTATCTGGGATGCATTTCATCTTGTCCCATAGACTGACAAATTCTCAGGTTCCTTGGGTAGTCACAAACTTGATCTTTACTTACAGCGGGAGGAATTTATCTCCCCCAGTCCTTGTCTTGTGACCAGCCTACTTGAGAGGCGTGAGAAGAGACATTAGCTTCTGTAAGCTGCCATTGAAGACTGAGGCGAAATAAGTTTTGATTACCTCAGCCTTCTCGTCCATTGCTGGCTAACCTTTTTTTATCTCTTTTT
>VXBI01007774.1:63795-92515 GCA_013397375.1 Toxostoma redivivum | reverse complement strand
ATCCTGATACTTGTATTGCTGTTTCTTCTCTTCTGTACTAGAGACATCTGCATCCTTTTCTTGTCCTGGTTAAAGTCCTTTAAAGTCTTGATGATTAGTTTATAACAAAAGTACATCAGTCTTTTCTCCCTCACTGCCACACACAGTCCCTCTCTGTGTCTTGTTCTCTAAAGGATAACACTACAAAAGTCATCAAATACAGTCCCATGACCCAGTCACGGTCAAAAAATTGTTAGTCTCATTTTTGGGTTTGTAGCATTAGGTGTTGTGCATAAATCCTCTTCTGTCTCCATAATATTTACCATCTTTTCTTGTGCTTATTGTTGCTTTCTAATTTACAACAGTAATAAGGCCAGCGCTGTCCTGTATTCTTAGAAGAAACTTCTGGCTTCTTTGAAGCATTGTAGTTAAAGAATCCATGTTCTCTTCTGCACTGTACCCATATACCTCAGTTCGCAGCTAATATCTTTTTTGGGTCATAAGTTTCAGGAGCTGCAGCTTAGTGTTTTGGCTGATACTTAGGGTTCATTATATGACACAAGATTAAATATAATAATGTCCTTTAACATTTTCCCATGTTACAGAGACAAAAGTTACAGATAACAGCCATGGATAATGGGGCAGACCTGTTGATGATTTAGTAAAGGAAACAGCAAATTTTCTCTTGAAGGAGAGAAAATGTTTATCAACTGCACTTCCTATTCTCACTGTTGTTCTTCTCACCATTGTTGCTGCAACAATGTTCTTGAAATTGAATTTTCTGTCTGTGTTATTAAGTGTTCCTGTCCAGTAGCTGTGAGATAGATCTGCAGCTGGTGGAAATGGATCAAAACTAAAATTGCGAAGCATCATGCCACAGTGAACATCTACTCCAATTTTGTTTGAAGTAGACAAGGAAATACAAAAAGTTTAAATGTAGAAGTCTTTTATGTAATCTTTTTATCCTTAAATGTAGAAATGCTTCTAGTCTTAACACAGAAAAAAATATGTTTTTACTTAATCTACAGTTATAAAAAGTATTTTATGGTTGATTCTCCTAATAATATTTTGCACATTTATTTCAATCAACAGCATTGTATGCATTTTGATTTCCTAAAATTCAGCCAAAGAAGCCAAAGAATCATATGTAATTCTCTCTCTTCAGAAGAGTTCAATGATGCTATTTGGTTACTCTATAAGATGTCATATAGCAAACTTATTTTATTGAATTTTCCAAGATGGTGAGCTGTAATTAATTAATATTTTATAGAATAATTATGCATTATTTCCCATACTGAAGACACAAGCCTGATATAATAGATTACCACTATCACTAGTTAAGACACATGTAAATACTCATTTCTATTTTAGACAGCTAGCACATTTACTGTGCAGTCAAAGTTGGTAAAGAAGAACATTCATGAATTTTAAAAAAAGTTTGTCTTTCACTGTTTTCCCATTAAGAACTGTATGGATGCTATCTTTCTTTATAACTGGTTCAAGGGAGAGCCTTTAAAACACATTTTATGTTTTTGTGGCCTGGAAGGTTTTGTGGGTATTTATTCAGTCATTTCGTGTGATGTAGAATTTATTTTATAACTAAGTTTCACATTAAGGTTTTTTGGGGGGCTTTTGGGATTTTTTGGGGGTTGTTTTGTTTTGTTTTTTCTTTTGTTGGATCAATTTTTTCTTCAAAGTGCCAATATTATTGTGGGAGAGTTCACCATCTTGATAAGAATTTTTGGTTATCACCCCATAATTGTTTTTCTGTATTTTTAAAATAGGATTAATTAAAAATATGTTTTATAGCTAAACATTAAAGTTCATATAACATATATATAAGCAATTCTGACATCTATTATATCAAAACATGCTTTTCCAGTTTATTAATTTGCATATATTTAATTTCTCTTTATCATTAGTTATTCTTTTTGGGTTGAAATGTATCACATTTTAAAAGTGTTAAATATGTTTTGATACCATAGATCTTCTATTACTTTGCTATAGGAAGTAAAGAGTATCTTTTTTTTCTGCTATCATGAGTTGTTTATAACATGATAAATTAAGGAACAAGAAGTCACTAACAGGAAAGAAAACTTTTTTTCCAGGACATTTTGGGTGTTTTTAATCAAGTCTTTGCACCTCCTTCTTTTAATCAAAATACATTCCTTTATAGCTTTATATGCAGGAAGAAATTTTGTGGACATATGTGCAATTTTTCAGTGGTAGTGATTTTAATGAAAATGAAATGGCGTAGGAAAATAGTATATAGAATAGGAAAGAGAAAACAATAAAAAATTTAAAAGCAGTGCAAGACAGATTAGGCCAAAAAAGGGAAATCATGAATGTAAGCTTATTCTAAAATCAGCAAAAGGCACACCCACAGAAGATACAGTGAGACAACATGTACACCCCTACTCCCTGGTTTATCTTCTCTCTCTTTTACTAGATGATGACATATTCAGAATCCACAATTTTAGTCTTTCTCTTAAATAAGGCAGAAAGCTCATAAATATATAAATAAATAATATAACCTTTTCCTTCTTTTTTCGTGTGACATTAGGAAATGTTTGTTTACCCAACTAAAGAATATTTTATCTTGGAAATGTCTAAGGTTTTTCAAGTATCAGAATATTCACAGAGCTATTATGAAGTTCCACTGGTGCTAATATAGCAATCAGTCAGTGTTCCTGCATGTTATTCAGCAAATAAAATACATACTTTCACCCAAAATTTGTGGAAATAAAATTTTCCACCTAAAAGATCTGACATAACAAAATCTAGTTTCGTCCTACACAAAGTATTTGTTTAATCTGTTGGATACCATAATCCTATATATTTTCCAAACAAAATTTTAAAAAATCTTAACTTCCTGAAGAATTCAAAGAATAGAACTACTTTTGCTACTATCACCCTCAACTACTATCATTTGGTAGAGATAGTGATATTGTGGATCCAGTGATACAGGTATTTGACTAGAACGTGATCTAAAATGGTTCTATATCAATCAAAATATATAAATGCGATTTTTGAAGGCACAATATGATCTAAGAGTCTTGTAGGGACTTCCGGGGGGAAAGCTCCATTCCTAGATTTCCAAGAGCAAAGTAAAAGCATCTGTACCTATTAAAATGTAGGACAGAATCTTGACCTCAACCGAGACCAAATCTGGAGAAAATTACTTATTGGAAGAAGAGGATATGATTAGTGGTTTTTTACCCCCAGATCAAATTTAAGCATGTAAGCCCTGTCTAAAACTTCTGAAAGTGTTTGAGGGTTAGAAAGTCCTGGAAGGAAAACATCCATGATTAAAAGGCAAACAAGGCAGGTTCAGATGTTTTGTCACATGTTTATATAACTTTAGTACATTCTAAAATGTATTACTTATATCATACATGGGAAATAAAGCCCCAGAACTTGAAAAAATCAGTTAAGATTTCCTATAAAAACCAAATTTGAGCTGTTTCAGCATGTGTAAATAATTTGTCATGGACAGCACTCAGTTGCATAGTGACGTCTTTTAATCACACTTGTCACAAAGGATGATTAATTCTGTATTTCTTATCTTTTGGCTAACAATACAAAACACTTACAGTGTAAATTGCAGAAATGTGAGCCATCTGTCTGACAAATGCATTTAGTGACAGCTCTGCACTGAACCTATACAGAGCTATAAAGCTCTATGATGAAAAAATAAACCCATGGGCATCAAAAATCAATCACTCAAAATTAGGTGATTCTTTATAATTTTGCCTATAAGCTCTCTGCCTCACTTTCCCTAAATGACATTTACATTGCTTCATCTCATTAGATTACTCTAAAGATCTGCTACTTAATATTCGTAAAGATCTAGGATCTTAGAAAAAAAAAAAATAAAAAAAAGACACCTCAGAAAATTCCTAAGGAGAGTTAATCCTTCTGCCTTCAGAGAAAAATTTGAATAATTTTCAGTAACAAGGGGCACTGAATAGTACACTGGAAAATACTGAATAATTGCTCAACAGATAACAGCCGGATATAATTAATTGCAAGCCTGTTCATCCTTGAATGTACTTTTAGAAAAACAAACAAGCTTCTGAACTCTGAGTAAAAGGTATGTTTTTATTTTTTCTCCAATTATAGAGTTGGTTTAAAAAGGACACTCTGTCTCATGCAAAGCTTACTTTAAAATAAATACATAATAGAATTATTAAATTTGGTTCCCTAACTTTGCAACATTCTTGTTTCATGAAGTAAATTTTTGCACACAATATTTTAATGAAATGTTCCTATAAGAACAGTAATGAGTTATACAAGATATGTCTACCTCACTATTGATTAGTGCTGTACCCAAATTTCTCTTCCGCCTTTCTAAGAATTTATGTACTTGCCATTGTGAAAAATTTGGCATTTTTAGAAGAGCAGCTTCAACTAGTAATTTTTTAATTACATTTTTTTCATGGCTTTGCACGAATTCTATCCTCCATTAATGTATGCTTCAAATAAACATTGATACTAGGACTGAAAAAAAATCTTTGTTATTTTGTTCTTAGACAAAAGTGAGGGCGTATCTGTAAACATCAGGAGTGTTTCTGCTCATCAGTGAAATAAGAAACAACTCCTTCTTGCAGTGTTTTTTCATTTATAATGATTCAGGCTTTCATGAGACTTCTCATGCTTCATGAGGAGTAACATTATATAACACTGTAAACCACCCACATTGCTAAAACAGTGTTACTGTAATGATGTAACTGTACTAAACTCTTTTATTTTTATATATTATGAAAGATGTGTTACAAACTAAAAAAAATATTTAAAAAAATTTATAAGTGGTTTTGTAGTATTATCTGTAGTAAATAAAGTTTATATCTGGAATGTTCAGGAAAAAATCAAAATAATTTTGATTTAGAGAAACAGTTTGGCAGAGAAAAACTTAGATGAAAACAATTAACTTGTCAGCAGACCTCTTGGGAAATTCTATCATGGAAGAGTTTACTAAGGAATGGAGCACACTGTATCAGAAACCAGCCTTTCAACCAATACCAGGGGAGTTTATAAAATATATTTCTACACCTTAATTGGAAGACAATAGCTTGATACAGGAAATAATGAATCAAATTCTTTGGGGGTATGTAGAGGTTCAGACAAGATGATTAGAAAGGTTCCCTAGGGCTGAGAAGTTTTTTGAACCATTTCTCAAAGCATAGAGCTTTGACTTCACTGTGTGTTTCAGCAAAATATTTACTAATAAGCTGTAAAGTAGATTTTGCAAGATGCTTAAGTCTACTTTGACACTGCTCCCATGGAGGCATCCTCATGCTCAGTGAAGCAGCATCAAGTTCACACTGAGTGTTCCTGAGAGTTCTACCTTGAAGGAGAATATGAACATTTGAATAGTTAATTTGAGAAGTTGGTTGTCATTTTCATGCTACTTTTAAACTTATGCTATTGTGATTATGAGGATTTAAGTTATATTTGCGTGACAGTATCATAAAAAAAACCCAAAATATTTTCATGTTGGAGAAAACTTCCCTAGTACCGTCTCTTACTGATTAATATGACCACCAGAGACTGATGATTAATAGAAGGATCAACTGGAATAGGGAGAAATGAGTCATCATGTGAGTTTATCAATGTTTAGCTAAGTTTTTTCTTTCTACTAAAAAAAACGTAGTCTTTTGAAAAAACAATCCCTTTAGAATCACCAGAAGGAAAATACAAGACCTACCAAAAGTTTTTGAGACTATGAATGTGTTACACATCCTTCTAGGATAAACATTTAGAAGATGAGGGGAATATATCTACCAAATGTTGTTAAAAACTCAATTTTTTTTTTCATCTGATCTAGTAGCAGTCTTTGTTGAATGCCTCTTTCCATCAACAGTATCTTATTTTTACTATATCTAAGATTTTTTTTTGTAAAATGTTTCTAAAAGAAAAGTGAAAAGATAAAATTGTATATAAAGTCCATAATTTATTTTAATTATTATATAATTTGCATGCTTAGTTTTCCCATTGATGCAACTTTCATATTTCTCTAAACAATGAGTAAGAAATTGTGAAATAGTGATTGCATGGTGTAGGATGTAGTGTTTTCTGAATCTTTGGTATTTTTGAATTTAGTTATTTGTGATTTTGATTTTTTGGTTTTTTGCATTGTTTTGCTCTGTTTTTTAATTCGCTGTAAATTCCTACACCTAATTCCCTATACCTAGAAGTTTAAAAATTCTTCTGATAAGCCTCAGGTCTATGCATTAACCTCCTACATATTAACATGACTACATGGCTGGTCTATACATAACAGAATGGTTAATCTTCTCTGAAACTGTTATTTTTACTGTTCGAATAAAATCTGTTTATCTATATTCATGTTATCTAGCCTTTGAACAACCTTTTTCAGTTTACTGGGGTTTTAGAAATATTCAGAATACATATATACTTATGAAAAGTTATTAAAATGTAGCTGAAAATACCTTGAGTTTTCTTCACATTTATTGCAAGGTTAAATCAGAAGTTTTGTGAGAGTGTGTGAAGGGAAAAACTTACACAGCCACTAACACATCTTTATCTATCTATCATTTATTGGATTGTAGTCTGAATTCAAGATTGTTTCTGATGCTATCTAAATCAGATTGCCAAACTTGTGGGAGGCCTAAAAAAAGATTTTGGAAACAATTCTAATAATACCACTCTAAGAACAGTACACATTGGACTTCAGAGCGTTTTGTCCCAACAAAACTTTATCACCTCTGGCAGAATTGGTGCCTTTTATCTTATTTATCCGTGAGAATGAGCTTCTGAGTGTCAGAAGTCACTGTAAATCACAAGACTTCGGCATCTGTAAACCTTTTTCTTCCAGGCTGCCAAAGAGCTTAAGCCAGCTTCACAAAAATGAGTTGGTTATTAAAATGTCACAAAGTTACGTAGGAGCCAGAGGCAGTGTAAATAGAAAATAAAAGACTATATATGTGTTTACCCCTAACTAAAACTTATTTTTTTCAGTTTTTCAAGTAGTACATATCCTACTATTTGCTTTGGAAGAGGCAAGCAGTTTCCAGCTCCTGATTCCTTTATTCAGCTGAGTTCCAGAAAGCAATAACAACACACATGGCTCTGCAAAGCAGTGTCAGCCGATTACCACAGGAAGACACGGGCCAGGGCAGATGCCAGTACATATGGCCAAGGCCAGCTGGGCTGGTCCATCATGGTGACCAGGATCACTGGCAGCCTCATAATCCTGCAGCATGTCCACAGAGACAAGGCAGGTCATGCCCCTGGATCAGCATCAGATTCTGGATGAGTAGTGATAAGGCCAGGAAGGGACACAGACGAAGGGAGGACCCACCCTCTAGCTGGGAGCAAGCACAGGACCCTCCCCTCAAAAGCAATTCCCAGTCAAAGGACTAGAGAAGCAAGGAATCAGTATAGCTTCTTAGCAGAGTTTTTCTTCAAGGCTTAACACCTGAATTATTATTTAAGCTGGCCCTGAGCCTAGGCTTACAATCCCCTGGAGTAAAAAGGCACTCAGGGACCTGATAGTGAGCTTACTATTTGTCAGCACCTTTGTCTGGTACAGCAGTTGGTAGTGCTTTCCAGTTTCATCTGATTCTCATGCATACCTCTAGTTACATTTAAAATCTTGTCATTGGCAAAATTGATTATGACACAAAAGCTTGCTGTGAGTCAAGACAAAAAATTTAACCATATAGTTATAATAACAGTCTGGAGAAGGACAATGGAGCTGATGAAGAGGCTGGAGCAGAATTCTTATGAGTAATGGCTGAGGGATCCTGAGAAAAGGAGGGTGATATTATTGATCTCTATAACTACCTCAAACAGGTTGCAGCAAGGTAGGGGTCAGGCTCTTTCACCAGGTAATGAGTGACAGGATAAGAAGAAACAGCCTCAAGTTGTGCCGAAGGAAGTTTGGATTAGTTATTATGAAACATATATTCCCAAATTGGGCAATAAAGCTCTGGAGCAGACTGCCCAGGGAAGTTGTAGTCACTGTCTCTGGATGTGTTGAAAAAAACATGCAGATATGTTACTTGACCTGGCTTATTAGTGAACATGCTGGTGATGTTTGGTTGATCTTAAAAGACTTTCCAACCTGATTCTATGGTTCTGTGATTCTATGGATTCAACCTGATTCTATGGTTCTGTGATTCTATGGATTACAACTCAATTATTGGTGTAAGTAACACTAACACAATTTTCATATTAATGTGCAGTTCAAAACTTTTTGTTCAATTTTTGTTGCTTAAATTCACATAGAAATGTCTCATTAATAATATAATTTAAATTTCTAAATCAGCAGCCTTTCTAGTTTATTTCCATTGATCCTCAGGACTTGTCCAGCCACTGCATATACAGAGTTGGACTTCCAAACCATTCAAAAGCAGTCATTTGGCCCCTGCATCCTTCCTAAATTAGTGCAAAGAAACTTGGACCACAGCAAGTTCAACCACGTGCTGGGACTCTTCATTATTAAGACATTTACAGGACTATCATGTCTTCCTGATTTGTCTTTTATGTTACATCAAGATAAATAAGAGCCATCAACCTAATTTAAAATTATATGAAAACTTTCTCTGATTCAAAGTTCCCAATGATGCTTCCTTGAAATGCTGCTTAGTTTGTATTTAAAAACATAGCATGGTTCAGGTTGGAAGGGATCCTTAAGGATTGTCTAGTCCAACTATGCTGCCATGGGCAGGGACACCTTTCATTAGACCAGGTAGCTCAGAGCACCACCCAACCTGGCCCTGAACTCTTCCACGGTTGGAGAGTGCACAGCTTCTCTGGGAGACCTGTTCCAGCTCCTCACAATTCTCATAGTGAAGAATTCTTTCATTATCACTAACCTAGATCTAAGGTCTTTCTGTCTATAGTCACTCCTCCTTGTCCTACATGGCCTTGTAAAAAGTCCCTCTCCATCTGTCCCGCAGTCCCTTTTAGGTACTAGAGGGCTCTAGTAAGGCCTCCTCAGAACCTTCTGTTCTTCAGGCTGTTACAGCTCTTTGATCATCTTTGTGTTCCTCTGGATCTTCTACAGCATGTCCATGTCCTTCTTGTGTTGGCACCTCTACAGCTGGAGACAGTACTTCTGGTGGGGGTCTCACAAGAGCAGAGTAGAAGGAAAGAATCACCTCTGTGACTAGCTGGCCACACTTCTTTTGATGCAGCCCAGGATTCTTTTTGTTTTCTAGTCTGTAAACACATAGTATGTTGAGCTTTCTGTCAACCAACAGTCCTGAGTCCTTCTCTATAGGGCTGCTCTCAATCCATTCCTTGACGAGCGTGTATTTGTGTTTAGGATTGCCCAGACTCAGGGGCAGGACCTTCCACTTAGCCTTTTCGAGATTCTGTGGTTCCAATAGGCCATTCTCAAGCTTCTCAACCCCTCTGAAAGGCATCCCTTCAGTGTGTCAGAGTCAACGGCAAACTTTCCAAAGGTGTACTCAATCCCACTGCCCATGTCACCAGTAAAAATTATAAACTACACCGTCCCAATACTAGCACCTGAGGAACACCACTAGTCTCCATCTGGACATCAAGCCATTGAACACAAGACTTTAAGTGCAGCCACCCAGCCAATTCCTTGTTCATTGAGTGGTATATCTGTCAAACCTATGACTCTCCAATTTAGAGACTAAATGTTGTGTGGGACAGTGTCAAACACTTTGAACAAATACCTGTAGATTATGTCTGTTGCCTTTCCCAAGTTTTTCAGGCATGATTTACTCCTGGTAAAGCCTGGCTGGCTGTTTCCAATCACCTCTTTATTTTCCATCTACCTTAGAATAATTTCAAGAAGGATCTATTCCATGATTTTGCCAAGCACAGAAGTGAGACTGACCAGCCTGTACCACCTTAGGTCTTCCCTTCTTACCTGTTTAAAAATGGATGTTATCTTTCTCCTTTTTCAGTCAGTGGGAACTTCATTACACTGTCACAACTTCTCATATATTGTCAACAGTGGCACAGCAACTTAACCCGTCAGTTTCCTCAAGACTTACGGAGGCATCTAATCAAGGTCCAGTGGACTTGTGCACCTTCAGGTGCAGCAATCCTCAGTTTCCCCCTCAATCCTGCCCAGCTAGCTGTTATATTATGAGAGAGAACTGAGTTTCTGCATTAGAAACTTAATTAAGCAAGGAGGCGTCTCACCTGATTTTCTGGACGTGTTCCAAGTTTTTTCATGAAGGGATCCAGTGTGAGAGAGACAGACAAAGGGAATGCAGGATTATGTAACCCTTTAGGTTGAGGGGAGGGGTTGGCATCTCGCCAAATAGGAACTGATCGGAGGGTTTTAGGGTAAGCCAGTAGGAAAAAGGTGGTTTCATATAGCAGCATTACCACATTCAGGTTCCCTAGATAGTCTTGAACCTGATCTTATCCTACAATGGGCTGCTCTTCATTCTCCAGTCCCTGCCTTTGCCTCTTGGACACTATCTGAAGCACTTGAGAGTGAAGACCAAAGCAAACATGTAATTAGGTATTTCAGTCTTCTCCACCTTACGGGTAACCAGGTCCTAAATTTCTTCCAGACAGAGCCCATGTTTTCCCTAGTCTTATTTTTATCACCACTGTAGCTATCAGAATATTTTCTTGTTGCCATGACTGACCAGATTTAATTCTATCAGGGTTTTACCTTTCCTAACCTGATCCCTGGCAGCTTGGACAATTTCTTTGTATTCCTCCCAGAGTACGTGTCATTGTTTCCACCCTCTACAGGTTTTGGTTTTGTGTCTGACTTTGTCCAGAATCTCCTTTACTATTCATGCAGGCATTTTTGCCTGGTATTTTTGCCTGATTTCCTTTTTGTTTGTATGCACCATTCCTGACTTGTAGAGAGGATTCTTCAACATTTACCATCCTTCTTGAGCCCTACCACCCTCCAAGACTATACGCTACTCTGTTCTACCATGCAGATCCTTGAGGAGGCTAAAGTTTCTCTTCTGGGGTCCAAGGTAGTGAGCTTTCTGTGCATTTTGCTTGCTGTCCCAAGAATCTTGACTCCTGGTGTATTGGGATATTTTGCTGATAAAGGACAGTTTTCAAAAGAAAAATTAACTGTATTGACAAGCTTATTTGCCTTATTACTTAGCTTGTCAGTAATTAATTACTCTTTTGGAAACTAGTTACAGTAATATAATACAACTATCTTGTTAGTTTCTTTTCGCGTTTTTAGACAAATAATTATTCCTACATAACTTGTTTGTTCAAAACCTTTGCTACATACAGAATTTCTCGTCTGTGCTTTTCTTTTTTCAAAAATAACATGATTATAGTTTTTTTTTACATATTAGAAGACTGTAGCTCAAGACTGTTTAAAAATAATTTAAAAGGTGTGCAAAATACATGATAAATATTTTTTGGTGATTTACTCAACACCTGCATGTCGGTAAGCATTATCCATTGCAACCAAATTCATCAGCCCAACGTGGCTGATAAAGTTTGAACTGGATCAAACAAGAATTTCTACATAGATATCCCTTAGAGAATTCATTAAAAAAAATCATTATCAACTTCCCTGATTTGTTGGTAGCTATCTACTTTATATACATATGTACACATACATAAACAGCTAGTTCTAAGCACCAGATTCACAGCTCAGGTTCTGAAATAAGATCCATTTTATCTAAGCCAACCTTCAAATTGATAAGAAAGATTTGCAGATATTAAATTCACCTCTTTAACTTAATTTGTCTTCAACATAATGTAGACTTGGCACAGACTTTTGGGAGGTGTAACAGTTGCTCAACAAAAGCAAGTACTTGGTGGAGATCAATTCTTGATTGTCTCCCTGTGTATCATGAGAATCTCCAGACTCTTTTACCCCCATGTCAACGATCTCTCCAAAAAAGGGCATTGTATGAGGGAATGTGAATTCTGATTACCATCCTAGCGGAAATATAAAAAGTGTGAGCCAGTGGAGAAAGAGATTCTTCAATTTTCAGGCCACACTATCTTTCCTTGCTTACCTCCTTAAAACTCATAGAAGATGATAATGGCCTATCTGCTTGCCATGAAAAATCTACATGCTTCAACTACGTTCCCTCATGGGGCATTTTTATATAATGATTACTATTTTTCTCCTCAGTGAATCTTTTTGCTCTCTTTCATACAACAGAACAGTGTCACAGTATTTTCCTAAAGGTAAATGTTGTTTTATTTCTTTGTTAATAGCTATAGACCTTCCAAAAAGACAAACTCCCCCTAGTCCTCTTGCATCACTGATCAGCTGCAGCTGGAGGTGTTAGCTTATTGTCTGATACAGCAATAGTTAACCTAGCCTCCTCTGGCATCTAATCAGGTCATCACAGTTTACACTGAGTGCTGCTTTTTTCAGCTTAGTTTAGGTGAGCTAGATGAGAAGAGCTTGCCATTGTATTTCGATTATATTCCACTTTTTTTTCCCCTGAAAATTGTATATATAAACACTGTGAAAACTATAATTTGTGATCTGCACACTTAGTCAAAACTTTTACTTTACTGGAAAATGTGGCCCATTTTCCTCTTGAAATGGCGTTCCATGGCTGTGCTTATACTTTTCATGTATATTGAAGAACTTTATTAATGGAAATACTAAGTTTTCAAGGAAACTTCTCTTTTTACTAATAGCTTTTTTGTGATCCTATTTGCAGCCATTGATCATATGTGTATTGTGAGGATATCTTCTCTTTTTATTTTAAGATACATTTATTTATTTTCTTTTTTACAGTAACAATAGTGATCAGTGAGCAAAGCTGTATTTATAAAAGGTAGGGAATATTCACTTTTCACAAAAAATCTGACATTCTTAAAATCATCTTGTTCTTTGACTCATATAAAGGGAAAAATCAAGCAGCCAAATTAAAGAGTTTAAAAAATGGACATTTCTGAAGTTTCTAGTTATCCATTTTTTCCATTAACAATACCACATTCTGTTATTGCAGGTCTTGATTCACAGCCTCAAATAGGCTTTGAAAAATATAATAGAACATCTTTAATTAAATCCCCAAAACTCACATTCAGGGATAAATAATAATCCATCAGCTATTTCATTCTCTAACAGGACCCAGGAGAACTTGACAGTCTTAATCACTTCAGCCATTTATACCTCCATTTTCAGCTTTGTTTCAGTTGAGCCATTTAGTGGGGGTTTATCTAAATTGCAGTATCTTTTTTTTTTTTTTTTTTAATCACACTTCATAGCTGTAACACAGAAAGTAATTTCAGGTGCAAAACAGAATATCTCTGAAGCACAGACATCCGTGGCATAAGCACATTAGAATGAAAAGTTACCTGTAACTGAGTGATATTTGTCTCTGTAATGAGCTGAAGCATTGAGGAACTGTGCCTGTAGCTCCTCAATGGAACCTGAAATTAGGAACCAGCAGCAGCACAACAGAATTCTAGCTTGTTAGAGAACATTCATTTTCCTTATTACACAGGGCAGCTGAGGATGACAGAAATTGTTTCATTAATGCAAACAAAGATTGAACTACATCTCAGCATTCCTACAGGTATGTGGAAACTCAAAGTAAATACTCATATAGTTACTAAACACTCATACCAGTGCTGTTCTAGGGGTTTTAGCTATCTTGAGGGTAAAATAACATTTATATGTGTTTTTAGATTTTACCTTTGGTATTGTATCTTGTTCTTTCAAAATATTTTCTGCATATAAAATATAGGGATATGACTTTACATTGTTAAATTCACATCTTTAATATCACTATGACAGTCTCAAATTAAAACTAACATTAAAAAGGAGGTGCAATTACTTGGGTTTTATTATTATTTTGTATTATAAACTTTTGCAAAGTAGTAACGCTCTTTTTTCCTTTTAATTAATTTTACTCTATTAGTTTTATAGATTAGTATTTCTTTAACTTTCTAATGCCAAACATGTGCAATGATGACCTCTGTATGGCATTTATGTATTTAAACTTGTACTAATATTAACATTAATTATGATTATTATTAATTGTTTAATTCCCTAATAATATTAATACATTTTTAACTTGTAACTATTTCCCCAGTATATTTTTTTATGTTTCAAGTCTGCCAAATAAACTTTTCAGAGTATAAGCTTGAAATCGCAAGAGCACGAGATTATAAAAGCACGATATTTTTTCAGAACAGACAGCTCACAAACAGATTCTCATGGGCAAATTAGTTAATCAGAGAATAATGAATGTTGACTTCTTTAGGTTAGGATTTCACCTTCATAAGCAGCTCAAAACGTCTCCCTAAATAACTTACACACTTACACACTTTACATCATATTTGTACACTGTGAAAGTGACTGAGAGGCTGAAGTGGAAGCCTACAGATGTTCTGTCAAGGGTTCATGGTAGAAGTGCACCTCTTTCCAGAGCACATCCAGGCACCACGAAATTAACGGAGAGGAAAACAAGGAAGTTAAACTAGCAGGAAATCCCATCTGTGTAATAGCAGAGAAACTAGTAAGACCTAAGTTGCATACCTCTAATGCCTAGGTCTATCCTTCTTTAAACTTTCTATCCCTCCTTACAAAACAGAATGAATGAGTGTGACATCTTAGTCTCCAAAGTTTCTAAAGTTTGTGGGCAACACTCTCTGGGTGCCTGAGTATTTCCTACTTTCTTCTACTCACTGGGACAAGATTCTTCTTTGGTTGTATAAAAATGTGTTTCTTATTACTCTGGAGTAGCAGATTCAACTAGCTTTTACAGTACTCACCTCAGCTTCAGGGTGCTAGATAAATTAACATTGCAAGAGAAGAAATGTATGTTATAAAAAAAAATTCACACTAGCTGATAGGACAGGCAAATACTATGTTTTAATCAAGCTGCCTTAAAAGGACTTGCCTTTTAGCAGATGATTCTCAATAACTGATTGCAAGTAGCACCCATACATTAATATAGATGTGCTAATTCTTTTTTTTTATTGTTCTTTACAATTGTATATGTTTCATCTAATATAAAGCAAGCTACTTTATTCTAAGGCACTTGGAACTGTGAAAAGAAAAGTGAAAACCGTGAAAGAGAATTAGTCTGCTACTACTGTCACATTAAAGGAAACCAGGAATCATATAAATTCAATGACAGCAAAACATGGCCAGCTACTTCAAATGCTCAAGTGATTACTGCTCAATTTTACTTTGTGATTAAAAACTACTTATAAAATATGCTTTATGAAACACAAGAATTGCAATATCTAAGCCATCAAATACTATATGGAAGGAGGCAGGTGTTGCTGCATTTTGCTAACACTTAAATATTTAGCATGATCATTAAATTTTATATTGCACATATGCATACATTTCCAGTCAAGTGAATGCATGCAATAGAAATTTCAGCACTTGTCCTACATATTCAGTTCAGGAGAATCTGCCCCTTGTTGGTAGTGAATGAACAAATGAATGAGCAAAAAGCTGCATATGTATGGATGGTGCATCTAAATCAAGTGAGCTTTGGTAAAGAAAAAACAAATAGAGATGCAAGTGTTGCTGTTCCCTGATGGCTTTTTATAATATCACCCTCCTTCTTGGAAAATGCTTTGAATCTTTCATTAACACATTTTCAGATGGTTTCTCTTTTCTTAATATATTCCCTCAAAATTCATAATTGTTTAAAAAAGTAGTTGGAAGATGAATGCAAATTTTTTTATAAGACAGTTCAGCAGATTTAGCATCTCTAAGTTGCCAGTGTATTCATGTTTGATTCAACAACAAAGGATGATTTAAAGCTATGATAATTAAAAGCATATATTTTATGAATGTAATTGAGTAACAAATTCCACTCAGGAGGTTCAAAGACTGAGAATCTTTAGTTTCACAGCTCTCACAAGTACTGCAGGTTCAGTCAGATTACATGGCTCCAAAAACATGTAAAAGCTTGTCCCTCTGTTTGTTCCCTTGACTAGCCAAGTCCCTCAGTGGCTGCCAGAAATAAGCCAAGTATATTTTCTTCCCAAGAGAAAACTGATATCGTTATTTTATACTGCAGTCCGCAAAAAAACACATTGAGGGTGCATGCATGATAGACCAGAAAGTTTCCCAGACCCCTGAAGATGGATACTGTGAAAGCTAGCTCAATCTTCTGCTCCAGAGAGATAATAACTGAGTAAATAAGAAATACATTTTTATACAAAGAAAGAAGAATCCTGTCCCAGTAAGTAAAAGAAAGTAGAAAATATTCAGGCACCCAGAGAGTGCTACCAACAAAGTTTAGAAAATGGCTCTTGCCTTTTTCATGTTCCTTCTAGCACTGAAATCTGAGAAGGATCATAAAAACATTCTTGTGTCAAGAGCAGAGGAAGGGTCAAGGTAATTGGCTGATCTTGACTCAATACAGGCATTTTTTTATGTTCTTACATTGTATTGATCTAAGTATTGGTTTAGGAGGTTAGTTACCATTTAATTATTGTCAGTAACAAATCAGATTTAATGTTCTCTTTATGACACAATTTTTTTCATTTGATTTAATTTATTTTTTATAAATAAATCTGCCATTAGTAGTCCAGAGGATTGTGAAATGCATTACATGAAATAGAATTCAGATGAGGATCCTAGGAGAAAGTCAGTGTCTAGATGACCATCTTCCTACTCCTCTAGGGTGGTTCAATGAAATTCAGTCATGCACAGCTGCTCTAGCTCCAGCTGAAGCTTTATTTTAGATCTATGATTTATGTTAAGATTTAGGTCTTAATTAGGATTTAGGATTTATGATTTATGACTTAATCCCACATTATCTGCCATATTCTTCTGTCAGAAAAAAAAACATAAGAAGGCAATGACTGAAGACATTTACATGGTCTTCTTTACAAGGCATTCTTTTCACAGTAAATCACAATCTAGGTTTTTGCCTTGACTTACATCAGTAAGTACTTACCACGCAGACTTTTTGATCTTTCCTTTTTATAACAAAATAAAGTACTATTTTATAGCATTTCAGATTTCCAGCCAATGTATGATCTTAGGATCAATTATCAAAATTCCATTTGTACTCATCAAGACAAGAAACTTATTTTTCAGTTAGACCTGTAATATAAAAAAATTCATGCTAGATTAAACAGAAGAAAAAATCCATTACCAGAGACTGACACAGCACAACGGCAGCACTCAAAAGTAATTCTGTTAGGGATTCATCCAGACAGTGTTATGTCTGATGTCATCCTTTTGATATCAACACAGACATGCATTTTTCAACTGAATGATGTTACTGCCCTGTACCCATTGTCAGTATTGTAAGACTTGTGCTACAATAAAACTCTGGCCCCGATATAAAGACAATTTGCTTTCAGCTGTAGAACATCCTTCTACAAACATTCTTTCAAGCTCCTTCTAACACTTGCACTCAAAGGGAAATTTTTGCTAATATTCTCTTAGACACTGTCAACTGATAGTCTGCACTTCCACACCTGCACAATCCTATAAAAGAGTTCGAGAAAAAAGGGAACAAAAAATGCCAGATCCAGTTATTTCTCAATAAGGTACACAAGTGACACTTCTGTTTCTTTAACATAAAAGACACCAGCTTTAAGAGAAAACAAATGGAGCATGAAGTGTGATTGTACTTAACCAAATATGCTGGTTCTAGCTGCTCAGCTAGAGCTTTTCAGAAATATTATACCTTGCCTTCATAAGCTTTTTTTTTTTTTAATTAGAGGAAACTAGGATATGAATATGATTAAAAGCCAGAGGAAGACATCTTTTTGTAAATGTAACTTGCTTGTACTACCCTATCTCAAAAAAATTGGGATTTTGTTAATGACTTGGAGACTTGAAATCTACAGTTGCTTAGCTCTGTATTTCTTCCCCTGCCTCTCATCGTAGTTTGTTCAAATGAGTAAAATGAAGTTTTAGTCTCTATAAGAAACTCTCCAGCTTTAATACAAATTTGTTGCTGTCATGGAAAATTGGGATTGATTTTTACGTAATGGAAAATTATGGATTCATTTAGTAAACATCAATACCAATTTGAGTTCATCAAGTTAGAATTGAGGATTAAACCAGTGATTTTACTGAGCTATTAACAATCTGTTTATATGTCCCATCAAGACTTCCTAAAGAGAGGAATATATGTTGTCAGACTTTTTAGATGAATAAATTAGTAGAAAGCTGTAGCTGTTCTGAAAATTTTACCATTTCAATTTCATCCTCACTCAAAAAATTAAAAATTGAAGCTTTTATTGGAACTGGAATCAATATTTATTGCCTTTATTGTTCTCATATCACATCAAACTGTCAAAAATTATCAATATTTTTTGAATAAATTAATTTATGGATATGAGAAGTGTAATGGTTCAATGAAGTTCAGAGCAGTCAAACATCAATGTTGCAAAAACTGGAATATCTTTTGTTTTTCATATTCGAGATGAAATTAGGATTGCACTGGAACATAAGATATCCACAGTCATAAGCACTTACAAAAAGCCACATCTGGAGTACTATGTTTAGCTCTAAGCCCCTTGATACAGGGCAAATAAGGAAGTACTGGAGAGGGTCCAGAAGAGAAGACTGAGAGGAGATCTCATCAATACAGATAAATATCCCAAAGGCAGATGTCAGGAGGATGGTGCCAAATCCTTTTCAGTGGTGCCCTGTGACAGAGGAGCAAAAGACATAAATAAAACACAACAGTTTTCACCTTAGCACAAGGAAGAACTTCTTTACATTAATATGGCAGAGTGCTGGGACAGGCTGCCCAGGAAGGTTGTGTAGTCTCCCTCCTTCTCTGGAGAGATTCAAAACCCACCTGAATGCATTCCTGTGCCACTTGCTCTGGCTGATGCTGCCTTATCGTGGGCATTGGACTGTATGATCTCCTCTTTCAACTCTAGCAGTTCTGCGGTTCCATGAAATTAGGTTTCTCATGTTCCAGTTGTCCCGCTACTTGCCACAATGTCTGTTTTCACCATCCTCTCTAAGTTATCAGTAAGTATTTTCAAGAGTCTGCCTGCACTTTTCATGTAATTAGCCAATAATGGAACTAGTAGACATGGTCCAAATACAGTGAAAGCTGATTTATATTTATGATATGCCAATCCAGACAATTGTATTTCCTTCTATAAAGTATCTTGTCCCTCTTGAAAGGACACAATCTTTAATCAATATTCCAGCTTCATGTATAGCTGTTTTCTATGAGGTAAGCACTTACTCAGAAATCTTCTGTCTTGTATAGTTTCCCTCAGCAGGATTACTTCTTGTGTCTTTGGAATTACTTAAGGTTGATTGATGGAAGTGACTCCAAAACACCAAAACCTTGATACGTTCATCCAATACAGACTAGTTCAGCCAAAACAAATTTGGTTTCACATTTTTTTAATGAGAATGTTAAAGCATTTTTAAGAAATAATTATACCTTTTTTTTGTTATTGTTTTTCTTTTTTGGATTTTTTTTTAATTGTTTTTCTTTTCTTTTTGTGATTTGTCTTTTTCCTGCTGCATGTTTAGAGATTTATTTTTGAGAATTATTTCTTGCATTTTATGTAAGTTGGTTTTTAATTCTAACATCTTTATCTAAGTAAAGTCTAGTTTAGTTTTGCATCAAACCAGAATCTAAAAAACAGATATAGCTGGTCTTTCTAAAGTTTTTTGGGGGCTCGGTATAAAATTGAAGTAAAGAACACTTCAAGAACACTTCAAATTTAAACATAAATACACATACTAGACTGGGGAGACTTAAATTTAAAAATAAAAAAAAAAGAGGATCTCACCAAGATAAAAAATACTAGAAATTTCCACAACAGAAAAAAAATGTAGCTTACAATTTATAATAGAAAAGCTGATAGGAGAGACAAGATAATGTAGCTGTCTGCCAAACTAATAAGCGTCCCCTTTAAAATATGAACGTAGATTATATATATTCTTCCGTATTTCATATACATGCTTAATCTCTTTTTCTTAATCTTTGGAAACACTTTGTTTCACAAACATGGCTGGTTTTATGACTATTCTTGTTATTACTACTTAAAAATTCTTGATCTTTTCTGATGTTTTTTTGACAATATGAATCTGCAGTTCAGTGGAGCTGTACTGTCGTTAGTGCAGCATAACTATATTCAGAAATTCCCAAAGTGCATATGACAGAGGAAGCAGTCTGTTGACTAATGCACTGATGACATTTCCA
The DNA here is from genome assembly GCA_013397375.1 of Toxostoma redivivum. Taxonomy (NCBI): domain Eukaryota; kingdom Metazoa; phylum Chordata; class Aves; order Passeriformes; family Mimidae; genus Toxostoma; species Toxostoma redivivum. Next base: position 72,452 of record VXBI01007774.1, on the reverse strand, counting down.
AAACTTGAATAATAATCCTTTCTATCTAAAAATATTTTTTTATTATTATTTCCAAAGTAGCTTTGTTTTCCAGTTAAAATGAGTCTATGTTTTTCTTGTTTGATCACTGAGTCACTAAGGTACATACACCATGGATGCATTTTAATAATGTGCATGTGCCTTCTTTATTTGTTCATAGAAAGACTCAGCTGTATATCTATTTACTACTGTAACTGCATCTAAAAGAGGTTTTCTGGTCATGTACAAATTAAAATCTCAGCTGCAGAGAATTCTTTTTTTCATATTTTTTCATTCTACCTTGAGAATTTTAAAATCTCAAGGAGACTATTAAGAAGGTAAAAAGGATTTATATTCTGATAATTTGAAAAAGTAATTATAAGGTAAATTTTGGGTCCCTTCATAAATACATGAATAAACGGTAAAATTTTCTTGAAATTATTTGGTCTGCAACATATCTTGAGATAAATACATATTAGTCTGACTTTTCCTCTCCTGAAAACCTGATGTTTAACATTCTTATATTCTCAACTTATTCTCCAGCTTTATTTTGGGTTTAAAATCTGTGAGGTAAATACTCTCTGAATTACAAATATTGTAGTGCTGACAGAGAGACAGAAGGTATATTTCAATTTATTGATTTGTGCTATTAACCTTTGCTTTGGGAGAAACCTTCATTTATCTGAGCAGCAGACTGGTGCTTCAATTTATCTTATATTTGTTGCATTTGAGTGAAAAAATATACCAAATTGTTTTTCTAATGTACCACCTAATCTCATTAAGTTTATTTGACAGCAACCTATTAAAATACAGTACGGATATACAGATAGGGTGAGTGAGAATACTGCAAAGAGGGGAAAAACATAAAAATTTGTAGTTTAACAGGAGCCTTGTTTTTATTTTGATGGGACTCCAGGTGTTGTGAATTTCTCCTTATCCCTAATAGCACTGTTGGTGAATGAATTATAAATTAAATTAATTCCTCAACAAGTATCCTCACAGGAAATTGCTCTTAGTGCAATGACACCTTTTGAAGAAATTGTTTTCAAAATCTGAGTAGCCTTACAGTGATAGGGAGTCAGTTATGCTGCACTCCCTTTCCTGCCCAGGGTGGACAGATTGTTCAAGTATGTAGAACAGGTGTACATGACATGCTGTTCTGCTATTTATTAATCAGGAAAAAGCACTTTGCAGTGCCAGTCATGAAAATCTCAAGTCTTTTATGCACTCACCCCTTAAGTCAATATCTTTCTTAGATAACTACAAAATTTTATCTCCACAATTGAAGTAGATGAACTAGAACTTCATATTTCAGTTGAAATTCAGAAGCCACGGGCTTCTAAACAGGTTTCTTTTTGTTTTGTTTTGTTTTAATGAAAGAGAAACTATAATACACAAAATGGACCATGTTTTTTGGTGCACCAGTTCAGATACTATAAAACTCTGAGAATCTAATATTGAAATTTGTCTGTATGATCTTTTTTCCTTACATTACTTTGGTGACTGCAGAAGTACTGCTGAAAGCAATTCTTCATATACTTCTTATCTCTTGGATATGTCAGTTTCATAACTGCTTTTTATTATGATGTTTTTATGTTTAGGTTCATTGAATTTTTTTATGTTATCATAATTTTTTAGAATTTTTGAAGAGTGACAACAACAAGAACTACTGCAGAAGCACTGAAATGTATTTCTTGTGGCTGCATTGAATGTAAACATTATACTTTTAATAAAAATGGTAAAAAAATTAAGTTGTACATATGAGTAAAACATTTTAATAGAAAGAATATATTGTATATACAAGTTTTTCAAAAGATTAATAATTTTTTTCATATTTCTTTATTATTTGTGTAGTACATATAAAGGACTGTGTTTGTAACTAATTTTTTTTAAAAAAGTAACTGTCATATATTCTGAAATTTAATTTGAGTTCCCAGTTCTGAAACTTATTGTTCCACTCTATATCAAGTTGGAAAATAGTTATAGTTCTTATATATTATCATAAATTACCGATTTTGCTAGACCAAGTGACTGCTATCTGACAACCCTCTGGGCTTGTTCTTTACTGTGTTAGTTTGAACAAGTCTTAAAAAAAACCTGTCAGCACCAACAGAGCAAAGAGCAAAAACCAAGGGAATAGAAAATTTGACAAAGTTCCCATTGCATTGACAAATTATAAAAGATACTCCTTAACCCTTGCCCTTAAGAGGTCACTATCTTTCCTCTTTCTAGAAGACAAAACATAATCTGATAATATTACTTCTTTTTACTTGAAGGACCTGAAATGTTCTTCATACCATAACAAAGTATGAGCTAACAGCTTTTGTAAAGTAGGGATATCACTATACTATTGCTGCTTATTCACTGTAAGGAAAAAATAACATTCGGTACAGAGAAATAATGGTCACCAATTGTAACAACAGTTAAAAATGGAGGCAGATTGTTCTAAGAAAAACTTCTTTGGCCATAAAACCGAAGACCATATAAACCAATCTGTTTCCAAAGCCTGAGATCTCACAGTAATGACATTCAGTCTTTTTGTATTGGTCTTGCTCTCTGTAAATTACCCATAAAGTGGTAGCATCTTTATATGTAACACCATTTAGTTTTACCAAAATGCACAACCACTACTCTTTTTTTATTCATTTGCAGGAAGTGTGTGTGACTAGACAGGAGAGTTCTTCTTGACTTGATATTTCACTCTTCAATAGTTTCAATCTCTTCACCTGCAAGTTATATTGTACACAAATCCACAAACTCATCCACTCTTTAGAAGAAAGGATATGTCAGCTCTTTGAGAAAATAATTTATATCTGTTCCCATATAATGGCTGTTCTGAGTTTGCTGTTCTGTATCTGTACAGCAGACTTACAAAAAGGAATGGGAATGAATAATAATGCACTTGACTATTCATTATAACTATCATTACCTGTACAGAGCATGATAGGTTAAACACACACACATCTTGTAGAAATCTTCCTCATCAGGGAAGATGTTCAACATTTTTAAAATCTAGTGGGTGAGCAGTTGCCAGATTTGTTTTTACCATGTTCCCACCCCATCTGTTGCAATCTATGGGGTCTTTACATTGCCTGTTAATGTCCTTGCCTCTTTTCAGTGCTATCCTGGAGAAATAGAAGTGGCAAGTATCCCAATACAATGATCAGTGCATCAGTCCTATATTTTATTTCAAATCCCAAGACTGAGCTAAAATTCATCTACCTTTAATCAACTTACATCTATGATTGATAAATCAGCAAGGGGGCTGTGAAATCAAGAAGCACATTTTAGGTATTAGAATATGTTACATTCTTTTTCAAGACCAACAACAATGCTAAGTGAAGTAATGTCATAAACTACTCATCTCCTGATACTCTAGGCTGGAAAACAGTAAAATAGTGTTAAACAGGGAATAAAGTCATAATTGTTTCATCATGTCACTTCTAGCTGAGGATCAGGTTTTGCTTTTTTTGTAGAGGCAATGTTTACAATGTTTTCTTGGACTTAAAGTCTGAAATCACCGCACATATATCTTTCATAAGACAGGACAAGGTTCATTTGTTCCATTTTATTTAAATGCCTTCCATAAGAGATTTGCTTAGAAAAGGCTTAAACAAGGCTTTTCAGTGCATTTTAGTGATCTCATACTTATTTTAAAACCATCAACTTTTAGGATTAGATTTTGTTAAGTATCATGTTACCGTGGCCATCAGTTTTAAATTTGTCTGTTCATTGATGACATAGAAAATCTGTGTTAGAAAGAGTCTCCCTATATAGGCCTATACAGGTTACTCATCACCTGAAAGGCCTTATTTAGTCATAACCATAGAATGTTTTGGGATTGGAAGGGATCTAGCCCAACCTCTCCTTCATGTGCTGGGATAACTCACACTAATCCAGGTTGCTCAAGGCATTATCATGCCTGGCTTTGAACACTGCTGGGTTGGGTCAATTGCCAGTGGTGTTAGGTTAGGGAGGTATTAGATTCCATGGAGTGGTATCTCGAGTGCCTTACAATATCACTTGCTAAATGAAAGAATATATCTATCTTCCTGGGAACCCCTTTTGCACAACACAGAAGTATCTTTGCAGGGTGAAGTGTATAGAAGGGGAGAACTGCAAATGTTTCTGGTCCAAGCCTTGAAATTCAAACTTTGACCTGAAGCTTAGGAAGACATTGGTCAAAGTAGCAAGACAGCTTGTTCAACCATTATGACAGCCAAAATGACCTTGAAGTCAAAAATCACTTTCTAAAGTCAACTAATTCTCTAGTGAATTGATTGCTAGTCAGGCCACTGTCAAAAATGCTGTCATCATACTTGTCTTCTAAGTAGATGAAAACTTTCCAAAACTCTGTCATTAATTTATGCATAAACTGATTCTTTTCAATAAAAATGGTAATCTTCATGAGGCAGTTTGAGAGAAAAGCAGCAAAATTCTGCACTGTGACTGTGTGCATCAGGAATACATTTATCTGAGATGGCAATGTGCAAATGAGTAGAAACATGTCTTCATCTGTAAATACATAGAGATAATCATGCTCTAGCAACTTTTAGAAAATTTTATTGTTTTGAAAAATCTTACAGATATGCTTTTTGCATTCTTTTAAATTAGTATTTTTCTGGATTTGAGGAGAATTAGAATTAGAGAGTTATTGTTTTATGTGCTATGATATAAACTTTGATTAATTTTAGGGTTTATCAAGCTTTAAACAATAAATGTATTCTTTTTTATGAATAGATACTATTTTTTTCACGGTGACTTTGTCATCTGACTAATTATCACATAGGCTGAAGTAAAAATACAGATGAAGTATCTTCTAGGAAAATACCCTATTAGAATGGAAAAGACCACACTCAGAAATTACATTATATCAAAGGAACAGTATGCTTCACAGACAAAAATATTTTGAAAACTTATTTAATGGTTTTATGTGGTTTTTATTTATTACAATAATATATAATATTCTTTTGTAATATTAATAGTATTTTTTCCAATTTATATATTCTTCATCACTAAAATAGCAGTAAATAAATAAAATTACATTTATTTTTTATAAGCAATCATTTTTTCTTTTTATCTTGGTTATTGTTATGCATTGTAGCTTGCCAAATTATTAGAAAAAAATTTGAACTATATCAAGCCAACACACCTTAGGTATTTCTAAAAACAACAAGCATCGGTAAAATTAAGTATCAGAAATAATTCTGCAAATACAGAATGTTCTCAGAACGGTTTCTTTACATAAATGTTATTTTAAAATGCTACAAATTTCCTGTAGTTCATGTGCAGATGATCTTGAATATTTTCAGGATTGTATGGTTATTATACTTTCTACTTTTACAGATAGTTCTAACTTAATTTTCAGAGTCAGCAGTAAAATGTGTATACATATAAATATGCAGACAATAATTTTGTCTTCAGGGAGAATAAAAGATTTACCCAGAAGCGTTTGTGATAATTCTGTCTGAAAAGAGCAGTTCCACAACATTTTTAAAACTTTTTTTATTTGGTAGCATCCCTTCCCTTTTTTTTTTTTTTTTTAACTGTTACACTGGATTATGGTATCTTCTGCAAAAACTCTTAGGATTATAATGTTTTTTTATTTTTCTTGTCTTTTTTTTTCTTAGTACAAAAAAAAATTACTTCCTATTAGTACAAGTCTTGTTCTAGAAATATGATACAACTAAATAAAAAAAATAGACAGAAACACAATGGTTTCACTAATCTAATGAATTCAGTCCTTATTTTATCCCTATGGTTAATAGATATATATATGAAGTTTTATATTTTTCTCTCTATATATGTATGGGTTATATATTTCAAGAAATGTGGGATACATTTTCCACATGAAGAGAGTTAAGTACTTTAGTGAAAGAGGAAGCAAAAAGAGAGAGACAAGAATTTTTTTTGAGGAAGGAACTTACATTGGCTGAATGCTTCATAAAACACTTTTTTCCATTTCCTTCACTGTTTAATATTTTGATAATTAAGTGTTGGTAATCCTTAATGGGATCCTTGAAACAGGGCATTTTTCTGCTGTGCCCATCCATATGCTCTTACTTGATTGCACACAACTGAATGCAGGCGCCTGAAAACAAGCAATAGGGTTTTAAACATCGTGAACAGAGATGACAGGTTTTTGTAAATAAAAATAGACAGCTGATGCACACTTATCTGCATTTAGTGACACTTGAAACAAGATATTGTTAAGTTTCTTTCCAAGCAATTCTATCACAATTTTTTATCATAGGTCAAAATCCTGGTGTTTCAACTGCCAATTAAATATTAGAGATTTAAGAAATGTTTCTGTCTCTCAGTATCTTCTAGTAAATCACATTATTTCTCATTCATATTGTCTTTGGGTTATAACAGTGTTCCTGGCAACAAAATGACCTGCATGACAAGGCACTTCGCATGTCTATGAACATATGGTCTAACATCTTGTACTCCTTTAAGAACACCATTGTGGTTTTCTCACATTAGCTGTGTTATCTGTTACAAATGCCACACAGTTGGCTAGGAAAAGGTTCAGCACATTCAAAGATTTCTCCATTGCAATGACATTATTTTTAGTACTGTCCTGATTAATGGAGAGTATCTTTTAGAACAAAACAAAATACAAAAATGTTGATATAATTACTTTGGAATATAAGACTAGATAAGAAATTATGATGTGGAAGTTTTTAATCAGTATGATTGCTAGCATATGCCATCAGAGAAAAACCACACTTCAGTTTTGTGTGCCTACCACTTGGAGCAGGAAAAAATTATGCAAAGCTAGGACAACTTTCTGTTTTCATATTAGACAAATAAAGGTTTTGCCCCATTTGGAATTTTCAGTCAAAACAAACCCTTTTAAAATTTGTTCTCACAGATGTTGTGCTATTGCAAAGGAAAAAGTGACTCAAATTAATATTTCTTCTCTCGCTAAAAATGTACAACCACTGAATTTTTCAGAAGTGTTGCTTGGATATACTCTTCATTTTTTATTACAGTCTATATAATTTCTCCACACTGGTACCACTGTCCTAATTAAAAATCTTTGTGCTTTATCAGTCCATATATGATGAGATTATGTATCACTTACTAATACATTGGAGTGTTTTCTGTTGGAAAGGGTTGTCTCGCCTTGCAAAGGAGATGATGATAAGCCCTACAGCTATCATGCCTCATTTTCTTTTATAAAAACTATAAAATATCTATTTCTTAAAAGTCACAGCAACCTTTGCCTAAATGATAACTAAAACCAACACTATCATCAGAATTCTACTAATAAACTGAAGAATTATTTTAGTCTCCTTGATGGAGATCATGCTATACATGATGTTATAGCAGTTGAGGACTTTGGTTTTCTGGCTGGTGTAAACATTCTAATTCAACATAACTTTCATGATTATGAGGTTTAAATTAGCCAAATTAGCCAAATTCTCAGTATTTTTCATGCTGCTCTCCTTATTTGATTTCTATCTCATTAGCCCTTGTGCCTATGTGCTGGAAAACAGCTAAATTGTAATTTTTCGAGTAAGTACCAATGAACAATCTATTTAGAATTCAGTAACTTTCAAAGTCTTCTATAACACTGAATAAAAATATTATTTTTTAACAATAAACTTTTCTCTTTCTGAAACGCTTATAAAGAAGCATGAAAGAAAAATCATAAATATTTCAAGGATTGCCAAGTAGTTATGAACTGTTTACTACTGGTAGAAACAATGTAGGAAATAGAATCTTTAAGTATGTTTTTCTTAAACGCCAATATTAACTAAAAAGCAAAAGAAACAAATCAGTCGCTACACCTTTCATGCCATAACTCCTTTGTTGGGGTTTTTTCCTAAGTGCAGTCTTAAGTATCTCTTTTTGGGCTATATTTAAATATTGTGCTTTACTTAATAATTGGTAGGTAATTTCTTTTATAAATAACTGAAACAGAAACTTAGGGAACATGTAAACTATTTACTTGATAGGCAGCAATAAAATAGTGTTCTGTAAGCATTCAAAAAATTATTTTCAGTTAATAATTTTCTTTATGGTTTACTGTTTTCTCCTCCATGACAATTGTGTCTAGCTTTTCTGGTAACAAAATTGAAAGTTTTAAAGAACTGGAAATAAATGTGAATATGTATATGTATTCAAAAATCTGTTCAACTAAACTTTAAAGCAAAGCATAGGTAACGTCTTTTTATTAGTACTAAATATATTAGTTAAGTCATTGAGAGATGAGTGCACAGCATTGGAGATGGGCATATCTGTGGGGTTTACTACTAGTGCTGCACACCTGCATTATGATACCTCACATTTCTATCTTAGCATCTCTCCTGTCTTTATTTTTCATTGAAATTTAGTAACAACTTCTTAGTCAGTGTAAATAAATGCAATAGTTATCACTAGTAAATGCTGCTCCCAAAAGAAGCTTTGTGACTGAGAATTAAAAAAAGAAGAAAAAAAAAAAAAGAATTTGTGTTGGCTTGTGCAGGATTTTCATTGGCTATATTACATACATTCTCAAAGGATATGGTACTGTCCATTTCCACAGCTACAGTATCAAGATTTGGGCAGTTTTTTGTTCTGTAATATAATGCACTCATTAGAACTGTATCCACTTACTAGGTCGAAAAATAGTCCTTCCTTTGATACATGTTCACTGCTAAGAAATATAG
>VXBI01007774.1:36086-53647 GCA_013397375.1 Toxostoma redivivum | reverse complement strand
ATTGAAACTCTATTATTTTAATTCCAAGATCCCTTGTCCTATTACAACAGTCTCTTGGTGAATACAATTTGTTCTTCAAGTACTAAATATCATTCCAATTGGAAATAATGGGAAATGATCACATATTCTCCCACTGTTGTGGAACAGTAAAAATATAAAATTTTATATTACTGCAGCTCGGTGCTTTTATATTGCTTTACAAATTATTTAGCTAGCATTACAGGCAATGATTTTTCATCTTCAGTGGAACTACAACAATTCTTTCTAAGCCCTTGGCTTAGTTGATGTCTGTAATCTATTAAGTTGTTCATAGAGCCAACATTATGTTGTCCAGATTTTCATGATAATCATAGAGTGTTTAGGGTTGAAAGGGACATTTCAAGATCATCTCACTCATCTCACTGCCATGAACAGGGACACCTCTCATTAAACCAGGTTGTTCAGGACCCTATCCAACCTGTCCTTCAACACTTAAACAGGGATGGGATATTCACAGTCCTACTGAGTAACCTGCTCCATTGCCTCATTACCCTTATAGTGTAGAGTTTCTTCTTAATATGTAATATAAACCTAGTCACTTCCAGTTTAAAGCCATTCCTCCTTGTCCAGTCACTACATGTTCTTGTAAATAGTCTCTCTCCATCTTTCTTGTAGGCTCAGGTACTGGAAGGCATTTGTTTCTTTCTACATGTTTTTCAACCTTGTGGTCTCTCTCTTTTCAAAGTTACTTTATTTTTACTATGGTTAGTAATGTTGGGTAGAATTGTTAACATTTACTGTGAATAGAAATACTGGGATATTTTACGTTTTCATCTGGAGCTCTGTTATCAAGGTCAGTTTCCATTTTTCAAACCAAGCCCTTTTTTTATGCTATTTTGACATGAGAAATTGCCTTGAGTACTTAAAATTGTGAAAAGGTACTTCATAATTCTGAAATATTTTTAAATAATTATCAATATATAAAATTCTTTTCTATATAAAATTCTGTCATTCTTTCATAAAACACATAAAATGTGTCTATCATCAGGTAAATTTTTCTCATATATTCTATTGGCATTTTTGTCCAGTATATGATACCCTATAATTTAGAAAACATCTATCCCTACCAGGTAGATTCTAAATTGACATATACATAATATTAACCAAACAATCAGCGAGACATCTCACTGGTCAAATGAATGTATTGTTGATAAATGTTCCATTGTATAGTCTTTTTCTGCTTCACACATTTCTTTCTTGATCTTCTAGAAAATAGATCTAGCTAGCTGAAAGAGGGGAGGACATCCTTCTAGATCAATATTAGGGTCATCCTCTGACTCTCCATGCAGGCAATGTAGTGCTTTTTGATGTTCCATCCTCTCTTTGAAGATATATTAATACAGTAGCATAAAAGTTGAGTAATCCATGGCAAAACTTAAGTCTGCTCCTTAGAATTTTATCTAGAACAGTCTGGTAAATATTCTATATGCTGCCCTTTGTAGAAATCATTTAGTAAGGAATTTCAGAGTAAATTAATAAAAAAAAATTAAACTAATTTAAACCTAATGAATGAAACAGAATGATGTTTTTCATCCTAACACTATTTTATCATACTATTAAGAAAGTAACACTAATTTGTACATTTATGAATTTACTTTCTAAAATTCTGAAATAATACAATAATAATTTTCTATTTTTGGTCTCATGTTCCTGGCATTGATTTTACTTGATTTCTGAAAATTTTTGAAATTAAAGTTATTCAAAATCTGGACAAGGAATTTCTTTCAGGGGCAGGAAGGAGAATTGTCCTTTGATTTTACCATAATTGCTGATTAAGTGGCAAAAAGTAATTGTGTCAGTAACTACTTTTCTTATCCTAGAAGGCTCATGAAACTTCTTGGAAGTTTCCTTTTGTTCCAGTATTTTGGTATGTTAGATGAAGCCACGTGTTTCTTCTTGGGCAAAGTAGTTTGGGCAAAGTAGTTTGAAGGATGACAAATCTTAGACTAACTTTATCAGAGATTAATACATCCTTTAAATATGAGATTCAGCAAATATTAGTTGATTTTTTTCTTTTTTTTTTACAATTCTGAAATTCACTGTCTTCTATTTAAAAATGCTGTGATTGAACCTTGCAGAACATGCATATATTTCGAAATTTACCGCACACTCTTCATGTTTGTATCAGATCTGCATGCAGATAGCTTCTTCCTTCCCTAGAAGATAAATAAATTGAATGATAAAGGATTTTTCCTCCTAAATTCAGTTCTCATGTTCCCTAAATAGACATGTCCTCATCAATCAAACTTGGCTGTTTGCTACCAGTATTCCTACTTGGGTTTTTTCCAGAGTTTGGGGGTTCTTCAATGCTTCTCATCACTGTAGAAACTGTACCTTTTCTGCAGGTTTCTATAACCAAAAAAATATTGTACTGGGTAAGTTAAATACCTGATTCTGTTTTTATTTACATTTTGCTCAACTCAAGTACATGCAATGGACATTATAATTTTGAGGCTGAAATTTATCTGCAGAGTTGGGATGGTGGTAACTAAAAATTCAGGGTTGCTTTTCAGGGCAAACTTGATCTGGAATGTTGTCAGTAAAATCTGCCTGGAACATTGCAATATCAATCATTTATCAAACTATTTTATAAACACAGTGTGATTAATGTATAAACATTAAGTAGATATGCATACACACAGCTGACTTATTAAGTTACCTGAAATATCCTGCATGTCAGTACATTATGCCATACAGGCCTATTTATTCATCTCAGAAATCTTGACCTGGCAGATCACTTAACTAATAAGTGACGAAGGTTCCATTTCCTTTCATACAAAGAGACATGAAAGCCTCCAGACACACATAAACTACCTTCTGAAAATTGGTCTCAAAGAAGTAAATATAAGGTACATAGATGAAAGAATCACAGTATTAATTTAAAATTATATGCCAATTTGAAACCAAACAGGCTATGTTTCTTATTCATAAGTGTCACTCTTCTGTAGAGATGTCACAGTTTTGACACAGAGCAAATTCTTAGCCACTTCCTGGGAGCCTTCTTGTCTCAGAGCTCTCAAGCAAAAAGAATAAAGTTACAAATTGTGCAAAGAGGCTTGTATGAGTCTGTCTCAGATGTATATTCATCTCAGTTAAGGTGACCTATTGTTCTTCTGAAACATAACTTAAAGTTCAGTGTTAAACTGATCATAATTGCTTAATGACTTCAAAATAGAGTTTGCTATGAAATTATGAGGAAAGTAGTCATATTGTTTTCATCATAGCAATAACTCAAGTCCTTGAGACACAACCCATTTGTAGAAAGATTGAATCATTCTCCTGACATTCGAGAAACATATGTTGTGATAGCAGCTAAACTGAAGGAAACATCTTACCTAAAGAAGCAAAAATTATGCAGAAGAACCTTACAAAACCATGACAAAAAAAAATTCCAAACTTGTTCTTTGTTCTCAGCAGTTATTTTCAGGTAAGAGAAGGCTAACCTTCGTTTCTGCATTGCGTTAGCTTTTAACTGTATTATAAATCTCAAAATATCTTCATTCTGCTGAAAATAAAGGAAAGCCTGGAAGGCATCCTTCGATTTTTTCTCTTCTCATTCTTTTTTTTTTCCCCACAATATTATGTTTCCATCACAGCTTACCCAGCTCCAATGAGACAAAAGGAATTGATAGGTAGAAAATATTGTACAGAGAAAGCAAGTTGCCTGCAGAGAACTAAAGCATTTTTCAGTAGAGTAAGACAGTGAACTTCCTTTTGTTTTTTTCTTTTTTTACATTTTTATAATGCATTCAACAAATAATTTCTTCTACTGATGGAAACAGTTTACCTATTTTTATTTTTTCCAATGTGGACTGATTTTATTTGTTATTTTAAAGAATTTTTAATTGCAGTATTCAACGAATATTTCAATCTGTGAAGAGGCTTCACCAAACCTTAAATACTTTTGCCAATAAGGAAAATAAATTTTTTACTATTAGTTTAAAACCAAGAATTAGGTTTTATACAAAATCCTGTTTCTACCTCTATCTGCTGGCTGCAAGCAAGTGGCGAAACATCTTGTTCTTTCAGTCTATAAATGCATGCATATCTTTCCATGTAATCACAGTGACTATGTAATATCTTGTCCTCAATTTTCTAATTTAAGTGATAGGATTAAAAGATATTCTACTTTTTCCTTCACATCATGGTGACTTTGGAGTTAATCATAGATGAGTTGAGATGGCTGGTTGAGGATAGGATTGCCAGTCTTTCCTTGCAGCAGTACTCCTCCCCAAACAAAGTACAAGTAAACAAAAATGTAAGTGGTAGCTGTAAAAATACAGGAACTTCTTTTTAGAAAGAGTGTGTCTAGTAGTAGGAAGTACCAGTGGAAGGCTTGCTGCCACAAAGAGGCCAGTAAATACTAGTAGCATTTAGTGTGGAGTATGGGGTGTTAGAGCAAAAACACAAACACACCAGTCCCTTGTGTGTGCTTCCCCTGTCAATATCAAAACTCAAATCCATGGGGCTTTTATGATTGTATCTCAAAATTGGCACTATTCATACAGTAGTTCTGTGAAGCTGAATACTGGTATTCAAAAGGGAGATATAGTCTGAACTGTCAATTCATCATGGGCCACTCCTACAAAGATTGAATATGAATTCATGCATACTGCTGAATCAATTTCTTTTTAGTTTTAGGAGTGTCCTTTCCATATCATTTTAAGAGAATTCATACAAAGCCTAGCTACTGGGAATAGCCCAAAGGCATATTTGAGCTAATGCATCCTAAATGAAATCTTAACCTTCAACCTTCATTTTCTAAAAGTATCTTCTCTAATTAGATAGTGCTCTTTTCATGCAAGTGAAAGGTGTAATGCTGATTAGGTTTATATTGCTGAGGGAAGTTTTGCCACTGCAAGGTCAATATCTGTTGACTTAAAAGCTAGAAGGCATAATTCAGTATTTGAAATCATAGCTGCTTCTAGTAGGTTAATTAAATACTAACTCATCATTTCCTGAAAACTCATAACAAATGCAAGCTAACCAAAACTAAAGATTTTATTTTTTCACATTCTGATATGCATTGCATAAATTAAGCTCAAATAACATACAGGTTAACAAAGGTTTAACTGTGAACCTCAACACAGAGATGATAGATTGCAGGTTTTTTTCTGAGTTGATTCAGATTTTTGCCTTGAGTCTTCTGTACTAGAATGCAATTAAGGAACAAAAAGCATAATGACATTAATGATAGGTACTCCAACCTCAAAATGTGCTAGTTTAATCAGGAACTCTGAATGTGACTTCACACACAGTCCTTGTCAATATGTTCTCATTTCTCCCACTTCACAGTCTGAGAAACAGGTCTTTAGCTGGTATACAGATTAGATACAAACAAATCACACACACTTCTTTTTTTGTTTGTTTTTTTCCCTGAAAACAATTAGTTTGTGACTATCAGTGTAACATATGCATTTCCACTAAGAAGGTCAGATGCTCTGATGGTGTTTTTTAAATTTTTCTTCAGAACTTGTAAATACAAATTCCAAATACAAACTTATAGAGATACAAATACAAAAGAGATTTCCTATTAGGGAAGTCACCTCCCCTACTTAATGCAATATTAAAATCTACAGAGTTTGATAATTGCTTAATCATAAGGTACCAAAAACACAGATGTAAAGACTAAGTACATTAATCAGTATTTATATACAATATAATAAGATGAATATAAAAGTATTATTCTAGAGAGCCCATAAGCTACAGGAAAGAAAGAAGACCAACTCATTAGTAATATTACATACTTCACTGTTTCTTCAGTCAAAAATAAATACTATTATTTGCATTTAGTCTTAGTCTTAGTTACATATATTTTTTCCCCTATGAGTTCTCAGATAATGTTTTCTCTCATCACTTTATGGAATCAGAATCACTTAGGTTGGAAAAGTCCCTTAATATCAAGTCCAACCATTAACCCAGAACTGCCAATTCCAACACTAGACCATGTTCCTAAGTGCAATATTTTCATGTCTTTAAAATAATTCTAGAGATGGTAACTAAACCACATCCCTAGGAAGCCTTTTCCAAAGTCTGACAAGTTAAATATTGGAGCAATTTCCCATAACACACACCCTATTATTTTACAGTTTAAAGAAACTGAAGAACACTTTGAAATTAACCAATACTTCAGAATATATTCTAACTTTTAGAGTATATAAAATAGCTATTTTTCCATTACTTGAAAATATATAACTACTATGCATAATACTGGACATTTTACATCTTGGCCAGAGTAAAATTCTAAGTTGTTTACATTAATATAATGGTTCAAATAATTTAATAATTTTGAATGTGTTTTCCTAGTTAAGCTATAAAGACACAAATGCTATCCATAGTGATTTATGGTAAAATCACTGAAGTGATTCTCAACCAGTGAACCAATTTTCACAGAGGACTTGTGAGAGATTGTAGGGTGGCATGCTTGATAATGAAAAAGAAGTGATGCTGTAAGATTGAAACCATGCTTTAAGAGCACAATGAAACAAAAGTCAGCAGCAGCAGCCTTCTCCCCTTGTTAGGGGTAGCTGGTTCTACTCTATACCCAGAAATCTCAATAAAGTATGGGAAATTTCTCTAACACCCACAAGTGCAAAGTTCAGTTGTAGGAAAAGCAAATCCTGAAGAAATTCTCTCACCAGATTTCCCTGTGTGTGCCTTCTTGATAGCCAGCTTCAAATGAGCCAAAAATGCCTTCTAGATGAAGCATTTCTAGCAGCTTTGTATATTTTTATATACAACTTTCTCGCTCTGAACTTTTTTGCTATGGTAGAAAGTAAGACTTTTTGCTACAGCATAATGCTAGAGAAAGACCTGAGGAGCATAAAGACCAAATAACCCAGAATTTCACAAGATAATTTAAAATCCTTCAGGATACCTGATGTCAAGTCAGCAAATGCTAGTGAAAGAACAGTGGTATAAGGCTTTGTATTTGCTTTACATATCAGACAGATAGCCTGTTCAAAAATACAAAATCTTAAAGTAATCGAAGTAGTTAGCTGGAATACTAGGAGTTCGTTGAGCAAATCTCATTTGAAGAAAATTAGCATAATGCCACTGAAAATTTCTTTAATAATGGACTTCCTTATAATTCCAAAATTCATTAATAAAAATTCACATGACTTAATAGTAGGTCAGCAATAGAAAAAAAAAACCAGTCATTAAATGATTTATTTTCTTTTTATTCATGTCATGATGCTTTATCTTCCCCTCATCAAGCCTTTTACAAGATTTATCTTATTTTTGATCTTCTGTTTGGTTTTTATCCTAATTTTTTGTGTAATATTGCTGTCAACAAATCATAACAATTAATTTATGCTCATGTATTCGTTCATATAATACAGGAGAGAATTTTTACAAAATGCTACTCTTTTCCTTCTAGCCATTATTTCACTTATGAGATAATGTCAAAAAGAGATGAATATTGTTACTGCGTAATGTCCTCCCACTGCAAGATGAATGTCAAGACATTTATGAAAAATAAAGGATCACATGAAACAGATATCTATTTCAAAGCAGGAAAGCATTTACCAGTCAAAATATTCAGTGCTGGTCACAAGATGTCTGTTCATTTGGATTGTTTTGAGAAGATGAAACAGATGATAGACACAAGTAGATTAGCAGCTTTCCTGCTTGACATTAATCATAAAAGATTCATTTCATAGTATTTTAAGAATATGATTTTTTTAAAAAATCCAGATAGGAGTAAAAATGTAAAACAAGTATTGTAATATTTTCCTTAAATATTTTCTGGTTTATTAGGTAGAAATTCATCATTTAACAGGTATAAAATATACAAAATTACTAGCTAGAAAGTAATATGTGTAATTTCATAATTTCTATCTAGGTAGCTAGATAGATAGATAGATAGAAAGAAAAATTACTGTGTGGTTTAGCTTTGCCCATACCTAACAAGGTGACACTGATGAAACTGAAATAAATACATATTATTGCCACTGGCTCTAGATTTACAGATATCTTAACCAAGCAGAAAAAAAATAGGTTTGTGTGGTAACACAAACATTTTGGAAATATTACAGGGCAAATATAGACACCCTGTAAATATTTGATCTTAGACTTAACGCTATAAATTCCAGCACTATGGACACTTCCATTTGTTGTAGCAAATGTTAAATTTTATCTAATTCTCTGAATTGCCCTAAATGACAGTTAACTAGAAAACAGAAACTAACTAGACATGGTTACAGCCGCCTTCCTGGTTTCCACTTGCAGTGCTTAATAAAAAAGTTTCTTTTCTGTCTCTTGCACTTTGTCGTTTTGGCAACAACAGTATTGAGATATATGGCATGTATGATTGGTGCCATGAGGACATAGTCAATAGAAAGGCTGCCTGGACAAATAGCTTCAGTAAAAGAGCTTTAGGAAGCCAAATAAAAAATGGTATAAAACGCTTATTATTTAATATAAACAAAAAAAATAACATTTTAAAAAAATAAAAATATTAAAGTACATGTAATTAGGAGGATAACTTTGCAGATACTAACGCAAGTTTATTTCTCGCTCTTTTGTTATAAGAAAATTCTTCTATTAAAACCACAGAAAATGTAATAATATACATGACTTTTTGTGCTGCATTGGTTATAATTAGTAGTTTCATGTGAGGTTTCCTCTACTATATGAGAAGCAGACATCACTAATTCATGTGAGCTGATAATCATGTTACAGGTTGGTTTAATGAGATTAATGCTTTTTTGTAATTATTATGGTAATACACTGCCTGTGACTCATACAATTCTCTTCTATTAATTAGTATGTGATTGCTTTAGTATAATTCATTTCTTCTGAAGTCCCAGGTTTATTATAATAAGTTATATAGTTATTGACTTTATTATGCAGTTTATTTCATTATGGATTTGGGGGATATTTTGATTGAAATTTCATCTTCCTCAAAGCCCACAAATCTCACTTTATATTTTTGGGATTTGTTTCACTGAAAGAATTACAGNAAGAGTCAGTCATGGTAGCCTGATGCAGTTGACAATACCAAAAGAAATAGTTGAAGAGCTGGGATCACAAATCCCATCCCAAGTTCTATAGTGAGTTCATGAAGCATTATCAACTCTTTTCTCATATTTGACTAGAATTTCCAGAAGTTTCTCACTTCAAAAATTTCCTTTTAGCTTTAAAAGCCAACTGTATCTTATAAATGTGTTTTCCAATTTTGAAGAAAGAATGAATATGCCTTTTAAATCTCGGGCTCTATATAACATTATTCCTCAGAAAAATTTTCTGTTTGTGATTGTGTACTAATTTGATAAAATGGTCATATTTCAACATCATATTTCTTACAGAGCTTGTCTCTATTAAAGGTGCATCACTACAATAATTTCCTTATCTTTTAGCAGACAAGGGCTAAGAACAGCTGGATGATTCATTCACTATCCATTAACATTATCTCAAGAGCTACCAATTTCACATTCATTTTGATCAAAATTCTATTATTGTGTCCTCTTTATGAGTATCTTGAACAGGTAATTAAAAATAAATTATTTTAATAATTAATTGTGTAAGTATCAAAACTATCACTTTTAGAAAAAAAACCTGGAACTTCATTGTTCAGTTATATAGCAAGATGCTCTCAAGAACAAATAAAATTATGTTTTTAATCCTTATCAGGGTGTCACTCTATAACAAAATAATTCAAAGGACACTGAAGTCAACTAATGCTTACATGTCCATGGACTTAGTAAGGTTTAACTTCAACTTTGTTCCATCTTAAACTCATCTGTGTTCTGTTTCATAAGGTAGTGAAAATTTCTTTTCTCTCCTGGTATCTTTCCCCCTTTATAGATGTTTCATTTCTTCTCTATGTTACTTTGTCCTCATTTTATTAGCTAACTTCCTTACTTTGAACATTTTTTAAACTAGGCTAACAGTTCTTAGTTTTGCCTGTTTTTCTTTTCCCAAGAGTATAGGAGACCTTCTAAATTTCCATTTAATCATTGAATTGTAGCTATTTCTCTGTATTTCATGTGGCAAAAAACACTCCTTAACAACCTTTCCAGGCTTAGATAGGACATATTTTTCAGTCCTGCAGTACAATTTATCTGTTTACATACTGAGACTTTGAATTGCCAAGGACTTATAGCAGTTATCCCCTTGTGGTAACCAATTTACACACACAGTCAAATCAATTTAAACATATTTCTTTCAAAAGATATAGAGCTTCCAATACTATCAGTAATATTTTCTTCTTCATTTTCAATTAGCACAAATATCTTGTCCAAAGTATTTATATTTCTCTAGAATTTAAAGCATACTAAAACTCACATTTTGTATTAGATAGAACTTTTCATGAATAAAAGTAATAATTAACATGCTACCTGCTACTCAATGAGTGTTTTAATGCTTACTTACATATTTTATGAATGTGTTAATTTTTTTCCTTTTTTCTTACTTTTGCACAGTTGAAATCCTATAATATGTATGTTATTTGAATAGTAATTCATCTTTAGAATCACACCTAGGGAAGATAAACCATCTATGTTAATACCCTTTATGACTGATCAGCTGAGAGTTTCTCATAGACAGAGCATGAAGTCTGAGAACCTCTTCTCACTAGCTATATAACACAATCCTCCTGGCACTTTATACATGATATATGTAACTTCATTCTTAAATGTAGAACAACTTGTGGAAGCCTAATGGCTCACATGTTCTAGAGGTTTTTCACAATGCAGAATATTACATGTCAGGTGATTTAGAGTTTAGGTGTCATTATGAGCATTTAATGTTCTCCTGTATAGATAGTAAAGATAGTTATTANTAAAGCGCCACTTGGGTTATGATGACTCCAAGGAGTCATCATGCCGTATCAACTCCACTTAGCCTGATTCTTAACTTCCAAGGGTGATGCCTCGTATTGAGGGAAATGAAATAGGTGTCATGATTTTTGCAGTTTATTTCACACAGATGTAGAAAATGGTGCAAAAATACCAGTGTTAGCATGTGAAGCAACAGAGATTTAGAGCAATACAAGTGTGTTACCATTTCCTTCCACTCAGCAGGTGATGTAATGCACAGCAAACACTCAGGAAAGCTGCACAAAGCCCCTGAATTCTAAGGATGAGTCTCTGTCAAGACAATTCTGAAAAAACAGTGCAGCAAAGCTCGCAGTCAACACTGGAACCCTTAGAGCTCTTGCCTGCATGTATTTCCTCTGAATTTCTAGTTTACAGTAGATTTACTTTCTATCCTGTTCTTATGTTTCTTTCTGTCTCTCAAGAAATGTGGAGGAAAGTAAGGGATATTCTGTCAAAATCCCCACCTGTCAGGAAATTTTTGAAAAAGAACAAATGTGGTAATTCCAGAATCAAACAGAAAGGCAAACTCATTCCCAAATCCTGAAAAAGTTTAGCAATTTCTGGATAGTAGAAAAGCTGTAGGAAAAGTATGCTATTCTTCTGTAGGGAAATGATATGTGTTTCTCACAGAAATTCAAAATTAATTAAACATTTTTTGTAGAAATGTGAAAAAATAGTGATCATACCTGGTGAGTACACCAGCCTACTAGTGGTATTAAATAAACACCTTTCCAATCAATATACAGTAAAGATTGACATCTTATTGTGACCCAAAATTTTCTATCACATTATAAAGCCAGAATCAAGCTTAATCTTAAAATTTGTTATGACAGAGAGCTGATGCTTTATCAGTAAGACTGGTGAATGACAAAATAATTATAGCATTTTTTTGTTAATTGTATGTGAAGCCACTCATAATACTCTCTTTGAGGGGAAAAAGGCAATAAAACTCCTGCTAGTTTAAGATTCTAAAACAAATATGTAAAGATTTTTCTATAGAGTTGTTAGATAGATCATCTTTTTCTTATGTTGAATTCCTTTATTATAAAAGCTGTTACATTAAATTAAATACTGTTTTTTTCACGTGCAGTGTAGTCATATCTTTCACACAGTAAACTTCATATGGGCAAAAAAACATTCCTCATAACTTTTAATTTTAAGAAGGGCAACATTGCTATACCAGTTATTTCTTTGCAATGAATTTTCTCAGTGTGTACATAGGCCCTTATGACAATTCTAATATTATTGTCCTAAAATAGCCTTTTTTTCAGATTGGAAACAAAAAAAAATTATAATAATTTAAATCTTGGAGACCCTTAAAGATAAAAAAAACCACAGCCTTCTTTTGATTATTTATTACATAGTTAATCAATCTGTCCACTTAGGAAATAAGTTTTGTTTTAAAACAATAATGTATATGTCAAAAAAATTATTATCAAGATCAGAATTTGTCACATTGTTGCCTAGCTGGATCAGTGGAGTTTCTCATAATCTTAGTGGTCACAGAAGAACCTAATTAGTTGTCTATAACCTGCATATTCTCATATCGTTCCAGTTATTTCCCACATATTACATAGTGCACATCAGTGCTAGTTTGAGAATTCTAGATTTATGTTTTATATGTGGTCCAGATTTGCATTGGGTAATGTAGGTCTACAAGCTTCGGCACCTGAAGCTAGATGATAATCTGGACCTTTGACATAGGAACTGTTTAAGCATTTCCTTCTTTTCTCCAAGTCTCTGAAAATTTCTTTTTGCCACTCTTTCTTCATTATACCTGTCCTGATTATATTATATCTCCTAATAACATCCCCTGACATTATTAATGGATAGTTTTGCTTTCAGAAGTTTCGTAGTTTCTCAAAATATGGAAGATTCCTAACAGACAAAAAAAGTACAGTTTTCCTTATGCAAAAATTACTTGTTACTTCATAAGCTGAAACATTTATCTAACCTTAGAAAAGTTATTTTAGGTAAAATCCAAGTTAAAAGGACTTCAGCTTCAACATTGAAGAATCTGAAAGGTTTATTTCAGAGTCGCCAATGTCCCTCTAGCCTAAGTGATTTTGCACACTGTTTTTGGATCTTTATAACCACAGTGGCCCTAGTTCCATCATGCCTGGCAAGTATTTCACACATACACTATTCTGCTATGGCTTATTCTGTTTCTTCCAGCAGACTTACCCTAAAGAGTAATTAAGCAGTTTTTAGGGTTGACACTTTTATTTTCAGTTTCTATGGGGCAATCATCGTGACAAACAAGAAAGTCTCATTTTCCTGTATTTCACTTAGGAGAGAAAATAAAAGTGACATATCATGTAAAAATATCACAACTCTAGGGAGTTCTATTTTAACGCTAGGCTTGAGATCCTTCCTAGCTTACCTCATTTCAGTAGTTATGGTTTATGTAAATACTTTCTTAATTATGCCTGAACTTAATTATTCCAGAACTACTTTTTACTCCTCAAAAACATGATTGCATAATGACTGCATTTTGCACAGCCAACTATCCTAATATTCAGCTTGCTCTTAGTTCCATCCCACGAATCATGTTATATTCTGCAACTTTCTCCATCTTGTCGGCAAAAAAGAAATCATCCAGTGTTTGTTTTTCAATATATTTATGTTTATTATATGTTCAGAAAAAAACAAATAAGGTTAATTATCTCAAGAGAAAAATTCTTATTAAACATTAGCTTTGTATTCTTCTTGGTTTGCTTAAAAAACTTTACTTCATCCAGTTTTGCTATTTATATTTTTCTATTTATTAACTGATTGTAACCATAACTTCTCTTCAAGAGGAAATACTGTCTAGCAGAACCAAATGTTGCTGCATAAAAGATAATGAATGCCTTTACACAAAAGCATTCTTCCAACAGAGCTAAAAAGCTCTTTAAAATGTGAAAAGTTTCTGGAGTCTATCGGATAACTGACATAAATGCAACAATTAAACATGAAATATTCTTTAAGAATGGTCTGGTTTTAATAATACACAAAGTCTATCAGCATAACCCTCACTTAGATAAGAGTAGCAGCTGTCTATGGACCTTACATATTAGCAGTTCATTTCAGAAGCCAGATGAAGCAGTGCTCAAACATGCTTCTTTGCCATGTTTCAGGGTTTTGAAGTTGTATGCAGTTCCCTTTGACCAGCTTATTGTCAGTAATGGAGTAGAATTTCTAAAATGCTCTGGATCTATCTTTAGATACTTCATTAAAAACAAGATCCTGTTCCTGAATTTATTAATCCCCACTTAATCTACTATCTCTTACCTGGTTAAATTTTTTGGAAGGATATTAAAATATGGAGCTGAGGACTTTTGATTTATAGCTTTTTACATGAAGTTAAATACATTTTTTAATGCACGTGCTACTCCTGTCAGTCTGACTTTTTCATGAATATGAAATTCACAGGATTTGAGCACACCTGACTGCTGACAAATGTGAAGATCACTAACAGGGGAAAATAATATCCATCAATATTTTTAAAATTCATGCCAATTTACATGGGTGAAACTTTTAAAAAAAAAATTAGTAGAGAATATGTTTGAAAGAAAACTGAATGCAGAATCTTCTCCTAGAAATGCAAATCAATAGGTTTACAATCTTATTTATACTAATACAGTTCTATATCTGTGTATTCGTGCATTAAAAGATATACTTATCACAAATATCTAAAAGAAAACCAGAAGTTAGCTGGTGACTGACTTTTGCATCAGAGTGGATATTATGACAAATAATTAAAATGGAGTGATCACAGGATGACTGATGGCTATCTCTTTCTGAGTTGAGGGGTAATACACATGCAGGAGGTGAAATATGCAACTAACAAAAGGCTTTAAGGGATAATCTCATTTTTTGCAGTTTACCAAAGAGACCCTTATATACTAAGCCATAGACTTATTCAGTACACAGCAAATAACATGCATTTTATGTGTGTTTAAGTATTTTAATAGGCAATTTCAAGAATGTCTGTTGTTGGAGCATTTATCTGTCAGGATATTGGATTCACTGTACTATTGAAAAAATAAAAAATCCCACTGAACAGAAACTTGCCAAATCAGTGGATTGATTCAATACGTTCAATACCATCATCTACAAAAACAAAGTGAGCCAGATCTGGGTCAGTGAGTCATCATGTTAAGTCCACCACATGGTCATGCCTGATACTGGGCCATCTGCCTGGCAATAATCATTTGTTCTAAATTAAATATAGTGAGGACATGATCAGATAATATTAAAACAGGCATGTTTCCTGTTCTGCCTTTAAATTATAAATTTCTGTCCCATCAGTTTTCATTATAAAGTCTTTAATTTTTCATACATCTTTCTCTTCTAATATCAACTTCTAATTATCAAACTTGCTATTCTGAAATCTTTCTGATGTTATATTAGTCCACAGTAGTTTTCTCAATTTCTCATTAATATCTTTCTTAAAATTAGGTTTGTTTCTTGTAATCTTTTCATGTTCTTACCTCCACCTATTGAGTCTTAATCTACTTCTTCTTCTTTTCCAAAGTTGATTTTACCCTTTCTTCAATCTACACCTTTAATAACATTTGATTTCTACCTCTCCTTAAAATTCCTTGCAATATGAGGGCAAGAAAATTTTGCTCTGTTGTTTTTTTCTTGCCTCTCTTTTAAATGTCTTCATCTTATTTTATTTTACTCCTTATATTTCAATATCTCATCTGCTTTCATAGTTCTTTGTGAAGTCTTATTTGGCCAGTCTAGGATTGCCATTACTTCATTAATTTCCTGCATGAACATATGTGAATTCAACCTCCTACCCCTTTTTACTAAAGTATTGCACAAAACAAAGTTTAGATGTAATTGAGGCATACTGCCATACTACATCAATTGTTTTCTTTTATTCCAAGCTTAAACCTGATTTTCAGCTCCTCTTTTCTCTGTTTGAAAAGCAAGAACTTTGCAGAGTTCTTTTATTTCTGTCAGCATTTTGAGTGGCTAAAATTTTTTTACAGCCCTTTAGTCTTTGGTATTATAATTATAATAATAAATTGTACTTTTAAGAAGCTTGATGCATAATAGAAAACATATCAAGTAACAAAAACAGAAGATATAATCCTACATATCTGGATGAAAAAATTCTGAACTTACATGAAGAGTGAAATTTTCCAGAGCTTAGGGAAAAGCAATTTTTCTACAGAATTGACAAAGAAAATATAACACTATACAGTCCTTCAAATACCAGAAAGGACCATGCTGCATGTTAACTCTTTAGAATTTATTTGAATTCAAATAATTTTAAAAATGTATGAGCAACTTCATATTTATTAATAAGTAATAAATATATGCATAACTGCGTTGCAAGCTTAAAAGATAAGTGAAATCAAATAATGTTTTCTGTTGGAAGTTCAGTCTTGTTCATTTCATATCTTATCAGCTGTCTATACTTGCTTTTTAAACATGGTTAAATGAGCTACTTATCATGATAAAAAATCCTTTTAGAACGCATACCTGTGTTTTTCAAGTAAAATACAGATACTCTCAATTAATTTTGATTTTGGCTTCTGTGTAAAATTAGTATCTAGAAAATACTTAAATAACTGATAATCTATGCAAGCCTACTTTTCTTATTAGCTCATTTTTTTTCTGTGTTGGACAGTTAAGGGCATTGTAGAGTGATACATACGGTCCTATAAGACAAAGTGGTTTTGTAGTGGAAGAAATTTTTTCTCATCCTGCATTTCTTTAGATGAATCCAAAACGTTTTAGGAGATAACGCACAGGAAAAGATCTTTTGCATTTTACTCTCACATTCAGAGGCTTTAGAATGGCACATTCTGATGCAAAATTTCCCAAATTTTGGACTGTGGTATTAAATTTCTTGTGTGGGCTCACCTTTACTTCCTCTATGCAGTCAAAGTGCTATCTTACCCTCCAAAAACTTTTCAAACTTCTAGTTTCAAATAAACTCACAGGAGCACAGACATAATATTGAGACAATCTCTAACTCTTGATATTGGAGTGCATTTTTTATGGACTTTTTTTTGTTAGATTTCAAATAGCCCTAGACGAAGTATGAAGATTTCCTGAACTCCTTTCCAAGGACCAATTCAAGAGAAAGCTATTTTATCTTTATGTGATACAACTTACCATTGAAGTAATTGACTGAACACTGACTTACATCTATTGCATTATCTGACATCATAGTTTCCTAATTCCAACATTTCAGCTTGGAGAACCAAAGACATTCTCACTACTGATTATTATATTACCCACCTTCTTGAAGAAAAGCTACGTAACGACCCCCTAATTCTGCATCAGTTCCTTTCTTCTCACAGTGTCTTCATCAACCTTATGTTTTATCAGGCTCTACTTGAGGAGAGCCCTGATACAAAGACAGCCCATTTCAGTTAAGCAAGTTTCTGCCACATATATTAAGATAAATAGTGACGGACACAGAAATGTACACTGAGAATGAAAGAAGAATCTAAAAAAAAGTGAACACAGCTTTCAATGTCCTGGAAAAACTCCCACTATGAAGGAAAAACAAGTGTATTGCATGCTGGCTACAGGAGACACAGAAAAATTTAAGAAAGAAGAATCTTTAAAACAACTTTACAGAAAATAAATTCTTAGTGTATTTGAGTGCTGTAGAAGCACAGACTTTCCCACTTCATCTTTTCCTGCTTGATCCTTTTTTTCAAGTTTTTTCCTTTGTTTTCTCTTTTG
>VXBI01007774.1:0-35426 GCA_013397375.1 Toxostoma redivivum | reverse complement strand
TTAACTTCAACTTTGTTCCATCTTAAACTCATCTGTGTTCTGTTTCATAAGGTAGTGAAAATTTCTTTTCTCTCCTGGTATCTTTCCCCCTTTATAGATGTTTCATTTCTTCTCTATGTTACTTTGTCCTCATTTTATTAGCTAACTTCCTTACTTTGAACATTTTTTAAACTAGGCTAACAGTTCTTAGTTTTGCCTGTTTTTCTTTTCCCAAGAGTATAGGAGACCTTCTAAATTTCCATTTAATCATTGAATTGTAGCTATTTCTCTGTATTTCATGTGGCAAAAAACACTCCTTAACAACCTTTCCAGGCTTAGATAGGACATATTTTTCAGTCCTGCAGTACAATTTATCTGTTTACATACTGAGACTTTGAATTGCCAAGGACTTATAGCAGTTATCCCCTTGTGGTAACCAATTTACACACACAGTCAAATCAATTTAAACATATTTCTTTCAAAAGATATAGAGCTTCCAATACTATCAGTAATATTTTCTTCTTCATTTTCAATTAGCACAAATATCTTGTCCAAAGTATTTATATTTCTCTAGAATTTAAAGCATACTAAAACTCACATTTTGTATTAGATAGAACTTTTCATGAATAAAAGTAATAATTAACATGCTACCTGCTACTCAATGAGTGTTTTAATGCTTACTTACATATTTTATGAATGTGTTAATTTTTTTCCTTTTTTCTTACTTTTGCACAGTTGAAATCCTATAATATGTATGTTATTTGAATAGTAATTCATCTTTAGAATCACACCTAGGGAAGATAAACCATCTATGTTAATACCCTTTATGACTGATCAGCTGAGAGTTTCTCATAGACAGAGCATGAAGTCTGAGAACCTCTTCTCACTAGCTATATAACACAATCCTCCTGGCACTTTATACATGATATATGTAACTTCATTCTTAAATGTAGAACAACTTGTGGAAGCCTAATGGCTCACATGTTCTAGAGGTTTTTCACAATGCAGAATATTACATGTCAGGTGATTTAGAGTTTAGGTGTCATTATGAGCATTTAATGTTCTCCTGTATAGATAGTAAAGATAGTTATTAATGTTAATTTAAAAAAAAACAAACCAAACCAAAACAAACAAACAAAAAAAAACCCACCAAACCCAAAAACTGAAATTTATCTTTCTATTCCACCATAGTCCTAATATAGGTCTTGTATCAGACATTTATTTGTTCATTTCTTTGTAACCAATATCCAAATTTTCACCATCTGGGACTTTAAAAAATAATTGTTCCTTCTTCTTTCTTCCAAAGGAAAATAAATTAATTGCTGGAACTCACATCCTTGAAGATTTTTTTTCAACTTTTGTTTTCAACTGCATCCAAAATTGACATCTGGAGTAGACCTAGATTTAAATAAAATTAATGTTTTTCTATCTTCTTGTTTAATGGGATAAATATTTCTATATTTTTCTCATAAATTACTTCATAACTAAGGAAAAGTTACAGACCAAGTTAAGGTCTCCCTTGAAAAGAGAACTTCAGAGTAATAATATCTCACCATTCAGGCTACAGGGAAATCAGAAACTCATCTCCTGCTGAGATGTCCATACTACTGACTTGAAGTTCTCTGCAGAGTCCAGATGTAGACCTAGTCAAGGAAGGCAAACCAAGGGACAATCTGCAGGTGAGCCAAGCAAAGAATGTCAGCCTGGAAGATAGTACAGTTTGTATGTCTATTTCTTTTGAACTCAGACACTTCAGAGGATCATATACCAATGCTTCCCTTAATGAGCTGAACAAAAAGCTGATTTACAAGTTATGCCATAGAACACATTATTGTACATTCATCAGTAGAATTTAAGAATATCTTCTGGTGACGACAAATCTTTCTCAGGAAAAACAGTCATTAAAGATAAGCAACTTCTTAGAACCAGCAGAACAAGATCCTTATTGAAGAACTGAATTCATTAATTTTCATAACTTGCTTGTACTTAAGAAAAATACTCAGTCTTAGAGAAATGCAACAGTCACTCTTGTGAGACAAATGGTCCATATGAAAGCCTGTGCCTTTAAAGCTATGGTTCTTCGAGTGTCTCATATCACAATTTAAACTAGGAAGTAGGTTAGATTCTGTAGTTTTTGTGAATTAGGACTTGGATTCTCATAAGGGAACATCAGCTAAATTCTCAAATGTTTCTGATAGTTTCCCAAACTGAGGAATATGAACAATTATCCTATTCACTCTGTACTGTGTTTATATTTAATTTGGTTTAATTAACTAAATATCTAGAAACATAAGTTTGTGAAAATCCAAATAAAGTTGCAACATGCTATATAAATCTTACTTTAATGCACACCAATCTCCATGTCTTAGCTAAATTATGTGGGGTTTTCCTTGAATCTTTGTACTTGCAATTTTTCATTTTTCAAATGAAAGCACATTAGTTTATACTTGTCAATGAGTTGGATTTAGGACAGCAATTTCATTGGATCTAAATTTGATATGTGTTAAATTGAAGTTACCCAACATCCTCCATTGACCAGAAAGATATTTTACACTTTTTGCCAAAACAGACTAAACATGTGTCCTATCAAAACTACCTCATCACATAGTATTTCTTCTTATTTGTGTTGCTCATACAAGGAATGTAAGTTCTATTAACTCTGAAGCTGGGAAGCTATGCTGAAAGCTACAAGATACCAGGCTGAAAAATATGTAATTCATATACTATAAGCTTGGTATTAGATATATATTTAGTTAGTTAATTCTAAATGGAATTATACACAAAGAGATTAGACTTGTGGTTTCTATTAAAAATGTATGAATCTTGAAATCTTGAATCTTGAATCTTGACCATGCGGCAATATACATTCCCAATGTTAGCCACTCATGTCTGCAACTCTTAGGCCAAGAAAACCCATGTGGAAACTAATTCCAAGTTAGAAAGTTAGAAAAGAAAAATCCATGCAATCTTTTACAAGATGATCAATTTTGAAGACTCACTTTTCCCTACATACAAATACGAGTAACATATGTAGTAAGTTTCAACATTATTACTATTACCCATCCTAAGGCCATTACGTGATGTACAATAAAACCATTCCTGGACACTAAATAAAAAATATATTAAGGATTCCTTTTGAATGCATCATCTTCTATTCCAACAGCAATATAATTCTAATTTGTAGCATAAATGCTTCAGCTTCTTGAAACAGTGCTTATCTTGATAAATGTGGCTTCCAATGTGTGAAAAGTAACATTAAGAGCAAAAGTATCTAGACTAAATTGTACAGTTCCTAGTGAAATATTTCAAGTGATAAGACAGAACAAAACTTTGGAAAGATTTATTTGACTAAATTTTGATAGAAAATAATTTTCTGTCATAAAGTCATTCAAAATCACATTTTACTTCCATAGAGTGTTATCAGAGAATATTTTGAGGTTTTTTTGGTGGTTTGTTTTGTTTGGGTTTTTTTTTGTTTGTTTTTTGGAAAAAACCTCTGGATATCATTCTATTCACTCCCTGTTCAGAGCTAGACTGGGTATATCAGGCCCTGTCAGGCTCAGTTCAGAGGTAGAGTATTTCCAAAAATCTCCATTCTGTTCATTCGACTCTACAACCTCTCTGCATAACTCTTTCTAGTGTTCAGCTATTCGATGGTAATTTTTTTTTTAATGTCTTGCCAAAACATCCTGTGTTGCAACTTCTGCTCATTAGTTCTATCTATGTGCTGGAAAAGAGATTGATTCCGTCCTCTCCACCATCTCAACTGGTATTTGTGGATAGAAATAAGATCTCTCCCAAAAATCTTCTCTTCCCTAGGCTGCACAAACCCTGCCTTCCCAGTCTTTTCTTTCTTAATCTGGCTTAGTATATCAAATTCAGTTTTTTATCTATTTAGCCACATACATTTTATCCATGAATGATTGGAGCAACCAGTACACTGTAAATGGAGGACTTCCCTCACAAGATGATAAACCAGCAGCTGGAGATGGGCGCAAGGCAAACAGGGTCCTCCCTTTGGGCCACAACCCTCAACAGGGTAGTAATGGCAGTGAGCTCCTTGATAGCCTCTGTCAAGGGATTAACCAGTTCAAGGACTACTAAGAGACTTTAGCAAAGAGCAAGAGGCAGGGCTGGAAACATGTCTAAAGCATAGATTCATGGCTGCAAGAGACAGAGAGGAAGAAGGCAGTGGTATGCCTACAACATTAGCTTAGGAAGGAACTGAAGGAACTTACAGACCAGTGGGGTAAAAGACAACATGTCCCAGAAATTTGACTTGTCTAGTCAGTTCAGAATCATCTGCATCACTTGCTCCTGTCCCATTGCCCTTCTCATAAATTTTAGGGTAGCTAAAGTCTCCTGATACAAAAGCATATGGTTTTGCACAGATTCCTTCAAATGTCTGACATGGTTTTTCTCTTACTGATTTGGTGTCCTGTAGCAGAGACCCATTAAAATGTCTGTCACATTCATTTGTGCTCTGATGTTCCTGATAAGCACTAACCATTCTCAGCATTAACTCTCTCCCTGTGCTAGGTTCCTCCTTCCTCTTCACCTTTTCTGCCTACCCCCACTAGAAAGCCCTCTTTAATTCATCACCACACTCTAGCCATGTGAGTTATCTTTCGCACATTTCTTTACACCAAGAGAAATCATAGAAGTGCACAGGTGTGCACAGATTTCTAATCCCTCTTGTCCCTCAGTTAATATACATTTACATATGTGCACTTAGGTAGTTTCTCTTCACTGAAGAAACTATGATATCATCTATACCTGTGTGTGATGTGCCTTTAAGACTCCCTCAGAGTTCTGCAGTGTCCTACCACGAGAAAGATCACCCAAGAGTACTGCTGGTGTCCATGCAGACAACCAGAAAGGGCTAACCCTACAAGGGTTTGCTGAGCACCAACATTTTCTCCACACCATCTCAGATAGAAGCCTCATAGGACCAAAAACCTCCCAAGACAACAATGTGATCCCCACATCCCACAGAGGTAGCATCCCTTGTCCTTCTACAGTGCTGTTGATGCTTCCATTTCTCATCATGCTTTGATCATTAGTCCCTGTCAAATGTCCCCACCAATGTGAAGTCTTTCTCATTGTTTTAGCAGGCATGAAGTCCTCTACGTATAAAGTCATGCACTCCTTATTTCACTTCCAAATTGTCAGCAGCAAATAATAATAAAATATAAAAGCATATTCTAAGTAAAACTGAAGTATCAGACTAGGAAGTATCTTCTTTTCAGCTTGAATATAACTTAATTTAGAGAACTTTAGGTGAAGTCTGATGTCATATGTTAGTGAACACTTCTGAGTAATACTAAAATAACTTAATGCCTCTTGTTAGGCTTGTATTACTGTACTGTGTTTCTAATCAATTATTTTCCAGGATTTAGCCTTGGGATAGATTTTAGTTTTCCCATTATGTGTCTCTGCCTCAGGCTGTATATGTCCGCCTCTGTTTTGTGGATTTTTTCCTCGTGTCTGGATGTTGTAACTGCAGACAGGTGCAGATATTTTTAACACTGAGATTTTAGCAAAACACATTGCTTTGTTTTTTAAGAAAATAATAATAATATTAATACATTCTTGAGACGTCCCTGCTAGAGTTTAAGCCTAGCAACCCTGAAAAGAGGGTTATTATGTCATGGTTAAAAACTTAAATTTATATGAATTGTGTAAAATTCTTGATTGATATCTTTTGGTGTTCTACATCATGTATAATGTAGATTCATGATCTCATTCGAAAAAAGGGCAGCCTAACAATAATTTGATGTACAAGCTATGAGGAAGAAATGTGCAGGAATTTCCTTTTTAGAGTCTCATCAAGTAGAAATGATAGAAAAGAAAAATACATCCTTATCTTAGATAAATATCACAACATGATTCTTGCAGCTAAAGGACACATAAATAGAAATTTGACTGGAAGGATTATGGGAGCAATTATGTTTGTTCTGATAGGAAATTTCAGCTAGAACTCTGGGCAGAGCTGTAGTCTTTGAGAAAGAGCTGTTAAGAGATTAATTTAAAAGATGCAAGAAAGTGGTTTAGTAACAGACAGAGACTCAAAAAATGTAACTATTAGCTTTGAGGGATGCTATAGAAATGTAGTGTTTAGTGGAAATTTAAATGTTGCTAGTGTACAAATACATAGAATGAGTTTTCCACAAAGAATGTATAAGCTGGAAAATGTGCTGGTTTCTTATCATTAGTGGTTTAAGAATAGCATTCTCGAGAAATAATAATCTCATGGATTGTAAAACAGTGCAATTTTTTATGAGAGGTTTTATATAACTCAGCTGACTGTAATAACAGGACCCTGTTATTCAGTGACCTGAGATGTTCCTTTCAATGATATACAGTACATGTATGGAATAGGAAAATAGAAGCTTTATTCAGTTAGACAACAAGAAAAGAATACCAGCCTAGGTAAGAGTGAAGGTGGTATTATGAAAAAAAAGCTGAAAACTGAAAATATATCTGTTTTCTCTTTAGAAATACAGGAGAGAGGAGCACAAGAAGTAGATAAAACCAAGAGAAGACAAAAAAAATAAAGAGATGCCTAGTCAGATTGAAAATCTAAGAATATTCTGAATGATACATTTATATTTTCAGTTTTTCAGTTAAAAGTACATATTTTTCTATCGTGTTCATTGTTACTGAAAATAAAACTCAAATCTGTCTCACTTTAATTAATTACCTTAATATATATGCATTATAATAAGCTTTCTGATCAGTAGTCTTTCTCCCTCCTTTTCTCCCTTCCTTCTTCACTTCCTGAGCCTCCTTTCATTTCTTCCTCCTCTTCTTTTCTTTCTCTTTTTTCTGGGATGTGATCAAATAAGTCCTGCACCTCTGCAACATAGAATAGCACAGGGCTGAGATCCTTTGCTTGTATAAATTTCTACCATTTCTGAAACAAGTAAAATAGCTCACATGAGTTGGTCAGCCATGGCCACAGTTCTCCTAATGCTTTAATATTTTGGCAAAAGGAAATATATTTTTAATCAGTATCTCCAAAACCATTATTGTTCAAAATAATACAACATCATGATTAGATAAATTTGTAAATCTTCTACACAGAGATACTCATGTCCAATATGTACAGAAAAATTTCCTGAATTTTTTTTGTTGATAAGAGATATTCTCTATAATTAGGAGGTGTTAGAGAAAGGCTCTCTATTGTCCCAAAGGCATATTTCAGAGAGGCAGGCAGTCTTTTCCCATGATAAGCTGTAGGTGTAGCATTTGCTATTCTTCGATGTAGCATTTGCTATTCAGCCAATAATTATTTTCCATTATCAGATTTCTGGCATTCCATTACCCACTGATTTTCAAAACAACCCCATATCAATAAAAAGAAGTAGCAATAGTTGCAGTAAAGTAGCAGTCCAATACTTGCATCAAAATTAATACAGGGACTTTCTAATAATTTTACATGTTTTTATTACTTTTCAAACTGAATTAAAGTCCTAATTTTTAATTCTTTACAAGACTAATCCATTAATGGTTAAATTACAGAAGGATCCGCAAATCATTTGTTTGGCTGAGAATTTCCATTTTCAGTGCAATAGAAACAGGCATTCTGCTTTCTATAAGGATTTCATTAATCTAGACCTGAATAAAGACTAGATTATAAAATTAGCAATTGCCTTTGAGCAGTAATCCTAGATAATTTTTAGTCTCTTGGCTTTTCAGCAACAAAAAATTGCTGGGTTTTAATTTCTTATTTGTGGAAACTGCATCACACCTAGCTGCATCATTATCATAGTTATTCAGTCCTAAAACAAGCCCTAAGAAACAGTGGTCATTTGACAAATATATATGAATTTCCTATCTGAAATACTAATCTTCAGGCTTAGAAAAGATGACTGAAATAATGTTGTGGTTTATGTTTTGGTTTGGTTTGGGTATTTTGTTGACATAGTGAGGACCTCAGATTTACAGAATGAAGCATTGGATCAAAAGCAAAAATTATTACAAGTACAGAATTTAAGGAAATTTGAACAAAATAGATATTAAAATTGGCCCAATTACATTATCTAAAGTAATAAGTTGACATTTAAAATTTTTGAGCCCACTGAAGTTAATAGCTAAAAGTGAACCTTTTTGTTTTGTTTGCTTTAGCATACTTTTAAAAAAATGGTTTGAAGAAAGTTTTATTCTTCTCAGAAGTATCTATCTTTTCTACTCTTAAAAATTAAATGTTGCCTCAGATCTATCAGTGTTGGTGTAGAAACTAATTAATTCTCATTCTACTTACCTGTTAGTTTGATTCCAATTATTGGGGGTTAATTTTTTTTTATTTATTTTAAACAGATTTAAAAAAAGGTATTCAACATTGTTCCATTTCCCAGAATTTTCTTTCTGCATGGTTTTCCTTCAAAGCACTACTAAGATAAGAAGCCTGAAGATAATGTTAGTAAGAGGCTGCTAAGTGATCTAGGAAAGTATGGTACTTGCTATCATAGCTCCTCCCTTTGCAGTCAGTGAGTGAATTGTGATAAAT
Organism: Toxostoma redivivum; assembly: GCA_013397375.1. Taxonomy (NCBI): domain Eukaryota; kingdom Metazoa; phylum Chordata; class Aves; order Passeriformes; family Mimidae; genus Toxostoma; species Toxostoma redivivum. Next base: position 26,935 of record VXBI01007774.1, on the reverse strand, counting down.
CATGTAAACAATTCTACTCTGTGGAAAACTTTTTTTAAATGATGATTTGTACATTATTAAACCTTTATTTTTATTTGTGATTTCTATATTTAATATACAGGAAGGTGCTGTCAAAGAACAACAGCCACTTTACTGATGTGCGTATAATTGGGAACAGTCTGCTCTGACGGATAACAATAAATCTTTAACCAAGCTCTTACACATTTGTTTCCTTTTAGGCTACTGCATTAACCTTAGTTTTCAGCTGGTATTTCTTTATCTGCTTGAAGCAGCACTTTGCTTGCATTTGTTGCTCTGGTGTTTACTCAGAGTATTCAGAGGGTGAGAAGGGATTTTGCATTTCAGGGGAGCTTAACCTTGATATATTTACACCATTATTAAAGACAGATGGTCTACATAGAGGTCAACAACTTTTCAGAGGGAACATGATACCTAGTGTTTTGCTTTGCCAGATCCAAGCTAAGAACTTTGTTTTCTCAGAAGCGGCTCAGAAGGAGCCAGGAAAGGATTTTGTTTCTCTGCAAAAAGGGAAATTTTGCTTTGTTGTATCAGTTTCACAGAATCATAGAATCACTAGGTTGGAAGAGATGTTCAAAATCATCAAGTCCAACCCATGCCTTGACACCTCAACTAAACCACGGCACTGAGTGTCATATCCAGTTTTTTTTAAACACACCCAGGGATGGTGACTCCACCTCCTCCCCGGGCAGATCATTCCAGTACTTTATCACTCTTCCAGTAAAAAACTTTTTCCTACTATCCAGCCAATATTTCCCTTGGCACAGTTTGAGGCTGTGTCCTCTGGTTCTGTCAGCTGCTGCCTGGAGAAAGAGACCAACCCTCACCTGACTACAGCCACCTTTCAGGGAGTTGCAGAGAGTGATAAGGTCACCCCTGAGTCTCCTTTTCTCCAGGCTAAACACCCCCAGCTCCTTCAGCCATTGTTCACAGGGTTTGTGCTCCAAGCCCCTCTCCAGCCTGTTTGTTTAGCCATGTCTTTCCTCTGTATAAGGTTCACACCCTCTGACTCCAATCTTTAATTTAAACAGTGGTACTTTGCTATAGATGAGATATATTTTTATGGTCTATTTCCCATAGAATAAAAGTTTAAATATTATAAAGGCAAGTGTTTCTAATAGTGCAGTTTGTGATCAGGTCTTCCCACTGAATTTGAAAAGATATTCCCAGAAAATGTCATGCATATAAATGTGTTATTTCTTGTAGTATGTTTATTGTACACACAGCACAAATTCATTGATATGCTAGGGAGACATTCAGTGAAAACACAGGTCTTATCTTTGAGTTCCATAGGAAGGGCTGGTTACATTGCATTTTCTGACCAGCTGTACTGAAGAGTAATATCTTCATTTGGGAGTGGATGCAGTAATTAAGTAATCAGTTCAAAAGTGCTGTTTTCTAGATTTGAGAAAGAAGATATTTTCCCTGAATGTTAATGTGGTTTACAGGCTCTGGGCTAGATTATAAACTCTGTTTTTCAGTTTCAAATCTAAAAATAAAAAAATAAATAGACCAAAACAAAACAAAACAAAAAAACCCGACCAACCAAACAAAAAAAAAATGCAGAATCTGCAAATGCAATAGAATATTTCCAAGACAGTGTCTTCACATTTTATCTCAGTTGCTGCAACCATTTCTCAGTAGGGAGACCTTAAAAAGGGTTTTTAATGCTGAGATCAGAAAAAACAAGTCCCAGATATCCTAAGTAATAAACAATAAAACTTGAGTGAAAATAAGCATAAGCATTCAGTATCATACAGAACTCAGTAAATCCTCACTTAAGATAGTGTTATTTGTCAGTAATAATACAAGTCTAGTAGCAGTCTTTCTAAAAACTTTCAGTCTGCTCCTACTTAATATAACTTAAGGTGATATATCGTAACATAACTTAAGGTAAATGATACATTAAAAAACCTTCAGAATGGCTATATTTTTTCTAGTATTTCAGGTATTGGCATCAGATGTATTCTATTTCACCTTTACACATTTCTTTAACAGAAGACTTAAGGCTTTTTATGCTGGAGGATTAATGTCTTTAAACCAGCAATAGCATAATGCTCAAAACATAGAAGTTACATAGCCATGACTGAAGTTTTCAAACAATTGGAAGGCTGACTAATTTCCAAATTAAGACCAGGATATCAAGGGTTATCTTGTGTCACATAAATAATTGTGTGCGATTATTAATGTCAGACCCTCTTACCTCATCTCAATGCTAAAGTTTAAATAGCTCCAGATGAACTTTGCGCAAAACAGATGAATGCTTGAATCTGACTAAATAACTCATCTATACTCATGATTTAGGATACTAAATCTAAGAGCCCAGAAATTAAAAGCCAGTTACATCATCTGTTCTTCTAGCACAATCTGGTCACATTTTTGATTTACAGCTAATTGTTCTGCACAGTTGTGTTTTGGGTTTTTTTCACAGCACTAAGGAAAGCTGGAAGAGCTGTCTTTTTTACCACTTCAGTATACTCCATCCTGTGTGGAATGCAAGTTTCATTCTGTCTTTTAAAATTGAAATACAGTCCAGAAAAGGAAGAATCAAATTGCTGCCAATAAACATGGTTCTGCCTCTGGAAGCTTCTAAGTTTCTGGGTTTCAAAAAAATATGCACTGTATTACAAAGAAATATCAGCCTAAAGTAAAGCTGCTATAGGCTGATTTAATATGCATTCTTATTATTTGCATATTGAGTCATTTGTGTGAATGTTTCTTCACTGCAAGTGACTATTTCCTAAAGGCTGAGTAATATCCCAAATATTTAACATATTCTGAAGCTGTATAGGCAAAATGTTGCAAGCCAAATTGTGAAAATTGCTTGACTCATTCTGGATTCATGTAAATTTTCTGTTTCCTTTTTTTTTTTTTTTAAATATGTGACTGACTTTCTTCGATATGATAATAGATTTTATAGAAAAACTGAAATTGCAGACAACAGCAGGGATGTGTTGATGATAGCTGCTTAGTATAAGGGACAGTGGATAACAGAGCAACTGCTGATAAACGTCCCTGACAGTATATACATAACTGTCTGAAAATCTGGGATTTTTTTTACAAATACATTTATATCAATTCATAATGAGTAATTCAACTTCTTTCTTCAAAAGTAATTTACCATTTGAACGTTTTCCCCTTTACAGTTATACAGCTTTTTCAGCATTTAATTCAACTCCTAGTTTTATTCAATTATCTTCTGAGAATCTTATGGATCTGATGATTGGCTAAAATTTTATTATAGCAAAAAATCCCCATGGGAAGGAACTGACTGTGTTCATTGTAAGGTTTTTATTGTCTTGACTGGATGAATCATTGCAGTGACTAAGAGTTCATTTTTGTCTTCTGACTTTCCTCAAACCACATTTTCTAGGCAGTCTTTTTTTCTGTCTTCTACTACAGGTCTGAAGATTCAAAGAGATTGTTTATTAATACCTTCAGTGTCTATGTTGTTCTAGAATTGAAACATATTCACTTACATTACTTTATCAATAATTTTGTTTTCTGTTCTACTACTATATATTTTCAAAGTTGCAGAAGGCCAAATAGAGTGCATTTTTTAACATAGCACTGGAATGCAGAGATTAATATAGTACTATGTAAGAGTGTCCTTCCATGAATCAAGGAAAAAATAAAGAGGTGATTTCTAGAACCAATTATTTGTCCCTGAAACCAAGTGTCTTTCAAATCATATCAGAATTTTGTCAAATTTGGTTTTGAAAGCTTTGAAAAGTAAGCATCATAGAGCTTCCTAACAGTGAATTTTACTGTAACTTACACTGTTTAATGCTTCAGCTACCAAAGGCAGCATTTTGTGCAGAAGTGGAGGCTGATAGTCTACTGAGAGTTTGTTCCAGTAATGGTGGGCACACTGTGGAGTGTTCACAGGCATTTGGGAGACCTACACGCAGCAGGAGCTCCCATGGGAGGATGAAGCACTCCAGGTCAGGGGCTGCAGTGGCAGATGCTACTGCAGAGGCAGCCTGCTCTAGCAGGAAGCATGCACTGGTAGGGGGCTTGCAACAGGAGTAATGAAGCTATGGGAGGAGGCCAGCAGACCACACGTCTTTCCAGGCACTGCTCTTCAAGAGCTGGCACTTCTCTTCCAAGTGGCACTCAGGGAGCAGAGACAGTACCTATGCTTGTTAGACTGGGAAATGGAGACAACCAGGTTGGTAAAGACTGATCTTGTGAGCAATCTGTGATTGTTCCTTCTCCACATGCATCTATGACCTGCAGAGCAGATCCGGGGACCCAGCAGAGACAAAGGCAGGAATTCCCCACAAAGACTGATCTGCCTGTGCCTGAGACCCGTGGCAGCCCTGGCAAGATGAGGGAAGGAATGGTGGTGGGAGACTCTGCTGCAGGGATGCAGGCTGCTAAGCTGAGTTGGCCTGTTAGAAGGGGACATTTGCCTCATGCTGAGGGGTTTGGTTCAGGTCATGGATAGGCTGACAAGGTTTGTTTAGCTTGACACTTGGTCAGACTATTATTCTATATTTCTTCTCCATAAGGGCACTAGAAATATGTCTGGGAGATTTAGGACTTCATAAGTAGTGACCACACATCTTCAGGGAATGAGGAGAAGGGCTTGGTGCATGGTGACTTCTGCCTGGTCTTGCTGGTGAATGGGAAAGGCTTGTGGAAAAATGAATGAATTTTGAAAGTCGAAAGGTGGTTACACATTTGGTTTTGGCAATAGAGTTTTAATTTTCACAAGCATGGGACCTTTGTGAGGACTGCTTGGAAGAGAAGGGATCCATCTGACCAAATAGTGTTACCAAGTTGGACAACCTGAACAGTAGCAATCTATTAACAAGAAGGAAGGGAAAGTGTGGTAAACAATCAAATGAAGAAGCAATGCGCCAAGTTGGCAAACAAAATAGGAGGGATGATATAAACACTAAGGACTCCAACAGCTGGACTGCTGCCATGGACATGGGCGGACTCTTTCTGAAGTACAGGTTCGGAAAGTGAAAAGGGAGGGCTGCCTTTCATATAGGAGAGCAGGACTTATGGCATTCTTTGTTTGGGTGATGGGCCAATAAAATTAGTGTGTAGTCCAAAAGTGGGAAATATTGTGATAGGTGCCTGCTACATACTATATTAATGAAGAACAAGCATATTATATCTTCTTCTGACAACTTCATATTCATAGGCCCTTGTCTTCCTGGGAGAATTGACTCAGCCCAGTGTACGACAGAAGTACAGCACAACAGGGTACAAGTAATTCAGGAGCTTTCTGAAGTGCACTGCCAATATCTACTTGACATGGACAATTAAGGAATCAGGAACAGGAGATGAACTACTGGACCTAGAACAGAACTGGAAGAAAGCAAATTCTTCCTGTCTCTAAGACAGCAGTCAAAAGTATTTGGGAATCTATAGGCCAGTAAGCCTCACCTTGGTCCATGAGAGTACATCTTGTTCACACAGACAGTTGCTTACTTCTCCTCAGTTTAATTTGGTTTTGGTTCTTAGTTTTTGTACAAACACAAAGTTCATATTTAATCTGCATGGTTTAACATATAAGATCTTTAAGTCAGTGGTTTGAACAGCAGTGAAAAACGAAAAATGCTCTTGAATGAGTTTAACATATTTCCAAAAACAAAAAAACACTTCATCTTGATAGCACTTAAGAAATGGTGGATTGATGTTAAGCTATTAGGTGTTCTTTGGACTCTTTTTCCTTTAATGTTATACCTAGTATTTAAGTTTTCTTGACTAATAATTTTATTAAATATCAAACAACAGAAAATTTTAACAACTCTCTCAGGAAATCAGGAAAAAAACAGAGCGCCTTTATTAGTCCACTGTGTTCACGTAATTGGATCACTTGCCCTCTGCCACCACTGAGTGAAACATTTGTATTGACTCACAGGTCAAATATCTATTAAAATAGTGATAAATCAATCACCATCCTTGCCTCATGCACAGAAGTATAGGAGTTCTGAAGTAATGACTGCTGTTCAATGACAGCTTAGTGGGCTTTTCTGTCTCACATAATGAGACAGAAATCTTGGGTAGTTAATTAAGGCACTGTATATTTGAACACCTTCATAAAAAGTCAGTGAATCAGTTGACACAAATCAAGGTGTGAATCCAAGAAACTGCAGGTGGGATGAAGTGCACAGAGCCTATCAAAGCTCATCACATTTGAAAGTCAAAGACATGAGTTCCTCAGCTGGAAAATGCAAAATTATATGTCATTCTCTTTTCCTTGATCTTTATTGCTTTCCTCTGTACAACATATAAGAGTGATGTATACTGACTGTAATTTATACACTGAAGTGCAACGATGTTTTTATATTTAGTTTACATAAACAGTTATTAACAGTATCCCACAAGCTTTCTATTGCAATAATTCTCTGTAATTATTTTCTTTACATTTTCTTTGAGAGATATTACATGTCTGAATTGGCAGTTTTGCCAGCCTTTTTGTATTTCTTTAATAAAGGCAAAATTAAAATCTTGCAAGGGAAGGGTGGAAGAATGTTTGGGGATGTCAGTGTAATTATTGCAGAGGAGAGGAAACATCCTCATAAGATGATCAGTGTAAAAGTAAAGAAAAAGAAAGTAAAAAAAAAAAAGAAATTCAGTAAAGAAAATGTCCCTGATGAGTTTTCTTCCTTTATGTTTTCAGAGTGTAGCTTTTACGCATCTCTATTGTGGTCATTTCTTACAGAAAATTCAGTGGGAATAAATATTTTGATCTCTGGTGCTTGTTTCATTCTCACTTTCCAAAATTACCCTGGTCTTTTGAAGTTATCCCTTAAGAAAAGTCCTGTCACAGGGTAATAACAGACTTCTCTAGTAGCAGTATTAGGATTTGAGACTCTTAAATCATACAGAGCTATCACTCACTGAATCCTGCATTAGACCTTACTGTAAGAACACATGAAGGACTGAAGAAAGCACAGGCAGTTTCTCTTTTGAAAACAACCCCTGAAATGTAAAGCAATCTCTTTCCTGTCTCATACACCATGAACGTGAACTCCGTCATCTGCTCATGATGGACTGTTACAAAGGCGGTCCAGAAGAAACACTGTCACTGTAGTGCTGTCAAATGAACATTCACTAGAGAAATGAAGTTCCCCCTGGCATAAGGAATTTCAGTCCTCTGACTCTTTCTATACCCATAATCTAGTTGTTCCATGATAAACCTAAGGATTAGAAAACTGCAGAAAAACAATAATATAATTTTATTTCCTTTGGATCAGTTGTTTCTCCCCAAACATGAGAGCATTTTCTAAGTAGGAATTAAATATTCAGATTTCTTGTTATATTCGTTTAGCAATAAAAAAATGCAATTCCTTAATGTATGGTATTCATTAGACATTAAAACACTCAGTGCCTCTGTTCTTCTTCAGTCATTGTTATGAGCACTGCAATCACGGGCTGCTGTGGTGGGCCTCTAAGAGAACATTCCGTAGTATTCATAATTATCTTTATCTCATTCCCAGGTAGATTATGAGAGTTCTCAGGTCTTCAGTTAACCTTTTTTTTGCCTGTTTCTTAACCTGATTTTTTTTTTCCCTTTTAAAACACACATTAACTGGTTTTTGTATCCAGTTGATTTCTGGATTTTTTTACTGTTGAGATTTCAACACATACATGCCTTGGCAACCAGAGGGTTTTTTGGAAAAAAAAATAATTGCAAACATAAGCATTTTTTAATCTGACAGTAACTAGCATGGAAGAAAGAAAATCCATAGATCTGATCCCCAAGTAAGGGAACAAAATCAACTAAAATCAAACCATAACGGTTCTCCTTACCCCTCTTCCACACATGCATCTTGAGTGTATTAGTTGAGAAGTTGGAAAGTTCATTATTCATATGTATAATGGAGGCAATCATAATTTCACACTTTTTATAATACAATGCATTTTCTTCACATTGGCATGAGGTCATTGCAAGATGTCTAAAATAAAATGAAATTAAAACAGTCTTTCATTAGCTAGAGATTCTCAGGCTGATTGTTTTCACTACATTTTCCATTAGATTTACCTTTTGATCTGTTTTCTATTCTTATTTGTGGACCAGCAGAAATTGTCAAAAAAGCCAAAAAAAAAGAGAAAAAAAGATGATTATTCAAGAATCCTACTGAAGTTTCATCTCTGTCACACAATTGTTCCTGCAGAAAAAATTTCAGATACACCAAAATGATGAATAACAATGAGAGGAGCCCAAATAAATATCTTGTATATTTCTTGACTAAGTGCTAAATGCTGACATTCTTTTGCTGTACCCACTTCTGCATTATCAATATGTGCCTAAGTATTGTAAATCCCATTTCAAAACAACAAATTAGGCCATATATAACTGACAGACATTCTTAAATTATGCTTCCAAGTTTGGAAGATAGTCCTTCTCCATTTGAGATACTTAAGTGAATCAGCGTTCAGTTTAATAAATTTGCGTGTCACTGAAAATCCATGTAAAATTATAGTCCCCTTTTTAAATCAGGGCCTTAGGAATTGAATAGCACTTTGAGTCAAAAAAGCCTTCCTTTCCATGATCTTTCCAAATATTTTGCGAAATGTTACACAAATGTTTTATATTTTATTTTTCATATAAAATGTCAAGAAAAAATTAGTCAGGATATAAATTCCTTTGAGCGCAAATACAATATGTGTGCCTATGGTTTGAAATTAAATTTGAGATGCTTCATGATAATAAAATGCATGTTTAAAAAATGCATCACTTAAAAAGGAGGAAAGCTATACACAGAGATTTGACATATCATGCATATTATTTATCCTCTAATTTAAAATTGAGTAGTGTCTTTACAATTGGATTCACATTTTATGCACATTCTTTATTATGTCTTTACTTAAATAATATCATTACATTCACTTTACTTTTTAATCTATGGTCATATAATAAAGCAAGTATAAAACGTTCATGAAACCTGGTAGTGCATGAATTCTAACAGAAACTGTTTTTAAAAATTATATTATCTTACTATATTAAATAGAGTGAAATTACTCTTTTGCTCTCTAGTTAACCCTAATTACTAAACTCATAAACTACATAACTTTTGAGTCCAAGAAAATTAAATTGTAACGAGTTCAATTTCTTTTACACCATATATTTAAATTATTTCCACTTAATAATATAAACAATTTTATGTCTTATTAAATCATTATTTCCCTACTTTCAGGTAAATAGAACTTCATATTACTCGTTATGTATTAGAATTAAAATTTTTAAGGAAAGAGGCATAATAGCAACAGTGACGTTTCTCTATGAACAAACTAAAGACTATCTTTCAAGTATTTTGCCTTAGAAAGTTAATACAATTGGGCTTCTGTTCTAAGAGGCAATTGAGATGTCCCATGTCCATGTATGGGGAACTTTTTACTTCTTTTAAAACTATTAATTTCTTACTTTAATGTTTAATATGAAAATTTATATTTCAGTGAGACTTCTAGGTATTCGCACCAAGCATCAAAGAGCCAGGTTCTGCTCTTGAAGGTAACGGAAGTTGGCTAGTCTAGATGTCCTTTTCTTTCCAAAGAAAGCAACTTTGTCTGCCATTCCTTTGGACAGACTGTAGAAATCCTATTGTTATTATTATGAGATTTGTGCCATAGAAGACATCATCTTCTATCACACCCACCAAAGAATGCAGCTCTGATTTGTTAATCTGCTATACAGTCACTCATACATCTGAGTAACCTGTGCTTTAATTCTAAGGTAGCTCAAAGAACTTTCCATGTGAGCCTGTTGATATGTCTAAAAGATAATATGCACAAAATTATCCATTCACACACTGCCCTTAAGTCACTCATGAAAGATGGGGAAGTAATATCTGATCTTTTGTTATTTTCTGTTTAATACATGTTAATATGTGTTAATAACTGAGCAAGGTACAAATGGATTCTTGGTACAGGACTCAGAGCCTACTAAAATGTATCGGGGAGATGAAAAAATTTTTTAGCTAGGTTTCCATCTTTCCGTGGAATATGCTGACTTTTCTAAAATATATTTTCACCCTCTTTTAAGCAAGATCACTAGTTAATCAACACCTTTGTAGTAATCTTTTCTCTCCACCATGAACACAAAAGAGGTGATAATTACTTTCATAAGCCACAGAAAATTTTTCTTAGTTATAGATTTATTAAATATACTGAGCCATACGACTCGCATTAAGGGATACCAACAATATTGTACTCTTTAAAGAAAATCAATATAATGTAGCTATATTTTATTTCCTCAATTACACATATTTCAGGTGTCTTTTCGGATGTGCAAACATGTTTTCAAATTACTGTCACAATCTGACAGCAAGGCCATTTTTCACTTTTTGATGTTTCACTTTTTCATTCTTTGAGATATTCCACTGCATCAGCTGTTGTTTCAGCTGTGTCCAGTACCTGGCCATCTGTGCATTATATGCTTGTTTTGTGAGAAATAAACCATCATGGAAGATAAGTTCAGCTTACTATTTCAAAGACTTATGCAACCAGATTCTGAAATTATAATAAAACATTGTGTTGCAGTAACATAGGAAGCGTACAAAAGAAAATTTTAATAAGACCAGCAATAAATTGCAGTAACAACCAGTTCAGGCTAGCTTGAACACCAGCTATTATTTATTCAAATTCTAGGTGAATGTAAATGGAAGTCTGATCATTAGCATTCTAGCTCCAGCTGATAAGCACAATATTTTTTATTTTTTGAGAGCATCTAGAGAGTCTTAAATCATATCATATATGATCAAACTATTTTTTTATTCTGTCTCCCATCTATTTTCCCATTGCAAGCTTTTTAAAGTCTCTTCTTCACAAATCTGTGATTTTGGATCACTGACTATTATAAATATAACTGACAACTTCATTTTTTCTTTATGGCAGTAGGTGGAACTCAATTATAATACTGTGCTATATACGTATATACATGTGTGTATATACATAGATATATATAATTGCAAATGCCTCCAGAGTGGTTTTAACTGAAACCAAGACAATTTCTTACAATAAAAGGATTTTTACTAGTTTTTGTAAAGGACGGTATTTGATGCAATACCTTCAAAGTCTTTGGAAAGATTCAGGTTTTTTAAAAAGAACTTCATATATCATGCCTCTGTCCTTTATTAGAGGTTCATTTGGTTCTGAAAACTGTGAAAAGTGCAAGCTGTTAAAGCTTGTTTTAACTTAATCAGTTAAATTACATTAACTTTAACTTAGATGCAGTGTGTAGTTAGCTATTTGCATATTTGCACAGGGAAACAAATGAGCAATTTAACTCTATGATAAAATCCAATTTTAAAACAGCCTATACTTATTGTTTTGTCCCACCTTAATACCAGACATCTGTTCTGGCTGTTCTAGGTATTCCTCTCTCAGCACGTTACAGTTGCAGATGATATTCGTTACTAACTAGTTTTATATCCATGTTTTCATATAAGGTCTATGGCATTAAATGTTTCATCTGTGTCTCCCTACTGTTTACCCTCCTGAAGCATCTACTTGGAGCTGTGGTATTTTCCACACTATGTAAAGAGGTAAAGATGTAATTTTAAAACAACGTGGTGAATGAATATTTATCATAAGGTTTTCCCTTTTCTAATCTCTTCTACTTTGCCACAGCATGAACGAAGTAGAAGGTCTCAGAATTTTATAGCAATGAATTTTGCTACAAACTCTAGGAACTGGTCTAAGGTCCACTTATAACACAAGCTCTTTTCATGAGAAAACTGGGCACCTTTCTGATTCCATATTCAACCTTGGCATTTCAGTTCCTGACTTGCTTGCTTTCGGTAACTGAACTTAATGTATTCCCAAACATTTTCTCTCTTACAAATTTGTCTAAAATCACACAAAATTTGATGTGTAAAACACTGTTTTTAGAAACACAACCTGTTAAATTATCATATTATCTCCAGCACAAAAAAACCCTGCAACTATGTAATTAAGCTGTATATAAAATCAATAGTTTTACTAAACTTGGTAAAGGGAGACAATTATCTGGGGAAAAAAATCAAGTTTTCAACTATTTATGAATAGATAAAAATTATACAGGTTTTCCAAAATTATTGCTTTATGATTTTTTTCTATTATTTTCTGCAGCCAAAATATATGTACATATGGTGTTCCAAAAGTGCCTCAGCACAGCTTCTTTGATAGCTAAAAGGTCCATTTAAGGTTTTACTCTAGTTAGAAGATAATAGTCTTTTAAACAGGCAGTGACCTAGATATTATAATTCATACTCTGGCAGTTCTCCAAATATTGAAGTTATTTATATCTGATATTTTAAATATTAAACCAGCAGACTGACACTATCAAAACCACTGGGATCCTACCTCATTTTTTTTCCAGTCACCAAGCCTAATAGTAATCCTTACTATAAAGAGTGCAGACCACAGATTAAACCTCTTTTTTAGCCAAATGCTACCCAGATTGACCCTTTCCAGTATTTCTTACAGTTCAATATAAAACACATACACAAAATCAAAAAACAACCCACAAAACAATCAAAAAACAAAATCCACAAAGATTCATTTTAAATTAATTAATCATACTGTGATTGTTTCTTCCCTATATTAAAATAGTCAGCAATACTGCCTTATTTTCAATCTTATTTATGTTGATAGTATTTCCAGTCACACTTGTAAACCGGATATAAAAATTAAATAGAATATGTAAAGCAGGTTCTCTTTTTTATTCCCAAGCAAGCAAGTTATTTTACTCTAAACAAGCATCATGTTTTTCACAATTCTTAGTAGCAAGAAATATTACACACTTAGATGCAATGGATAGCCACCCAAATTCAGAAAATATCCACATTGTTCTTTTGAAGTCAGCAAGACCAGACAAGACAACTGGTACTGTGACCAAGAACAGTGCTTTCCATTGAGACTATTAGATTTTTAAAAGATAGGCTAAATCAGGAGTGGTTATTCACCACTTAAAACAGTTAAGCTGGCACACTACCAGAAGTATGAAGCTGAAATTAATTTACTATCTGCTGTGTGTTATTTCTTGAAAGGGCCTATTGGAAGAAAGACCAACTAAAAACATACAACATACAACATGTAAAATTTTTCCATCACTATATTCTAAAATCTCCCAAGTGTATTCCATGTCTTGTGTTTCATTACCCCTTTAATGACTCCCATCTGAGAAAAAAAACCACATTGTAAAACGAGTTACGCTCATAGCATTAAATTATCATGTTGACTTGTCTTCCTGGATGAAGATGGTAATACAAAAATATCTTGATTGTTGAATTTGTAAAAAAACCAGAATAAATTTAAAAATCTGCAATCCAGTCTATCCCAAACTCACTGAACTATATTTCTGAATAAATGTGAAAAAGACAACAAAATAATTCAAAAATATATTTAGAAATAAAAGATACCAGTTGAGAAGAAATTGGAACTAAAGGTAACTGAAATTGCTAGTAGAATTCTAATTACATGAATAAAAATAATGAGCAAGTAATTCCCCCAGTGAGTTTAATTCTTGTTTAGAACGAATATGGCTATAGAGATCCACTTTTTGAATTTTCACTGGAATTGTTATAATTAAGGGTCACAAGATATATACCATGAAGTCAAGAAGGCAAACTGACACTCCAGATCCAGAGTCAAATACGAATACAAGATGATACTGCAGAAGTACCCCAAAGATTTTTATAGCTCTTCAGTTAATCACAGGATTCACATTGTTTCATAACTCCAAACTCCATTAGCCAAGGCAGATTGCAAGTTTTGTGATCCAAGTATTGAACTGAAGGTAGGCAGGATGCAAGATGAGATCACTCAAGGCCTCATTATCTAAAAAACTTAAAGATCCATATAATTTCAACCTTTAAAAAAAATTACTTCCAGAATCCTAATCCAATCTCACAGGCAGTGAAGCTGTGATAGTCAATATTCCAATGACAGAGCAAGTGTAGTATCAAAATTGTGCCTGCAAAGGCTTGGAAAGGCACATTTTCTTTTGAAGTTATTTTATTAACTTAATGATCCCCAGTAAAAGTTCTATGAATAGGTAGAATGGTAAAATGTTGGACAAGAGATAGCCACTGTGTGTAAGAAAAATTCAAAGAAACAAGCATTCACTTGAAATCAAATCTTACTTCTGTGTTTTCTGTTTCTGGTCTTTTGACTGATCAGAATAAGCACTAAATAGTGTTCTAAGCAGAAAAAAAATTAATAAGTCCAACTCTGCTTTAGGCTAAGTCAGTACAAATATGAAGAGAGAAAAGTGGGAGGAAACCAATGACTTGTTAAGATGTTCTTTTACCCATGAAAACTTGATTATTTCTACATAATAGGAAAGACTTGTAAGTGTGATTCTTGGCTTTGTACTTGATGTTTCAGTCACTAATTCTTGCTGTGTAATGATACACAGATAATGATCCTGCCTTAATAGTGTCTAGTATGACTCAAGTGTCACTGACAAGAGCTTTCCACCAATAACTTCATTATCAGATATACATGAAAAGATTTGGGTTGGAAGGGACCCTAAAGATCATCTTTTCCATCTTCTCTTCCAAGGGACATCTTCCACTAGACCAGTTTACTCAAAACCCCACCCAGCCTAGTCTTGAACACCTCCAGGGATGGGGAGCCCAAAACATCTCTGGGAAAATCTATTCCAGTGCCTCACCACCCCTACATCTCCTACTTTCCTTCATCTTAAGGCTATTCCCCCTTGTCCTATCACTACCTGTCCTTGTGAAAAGTCTCTCTTTAGCTTTCTTGTAGGTTCCCAGGAGATACTAAAAGGACACTATAAGGTCCTCTCCATGCTGAACAGCCCCAACTCTCTAAACCTGTCTTCACAGGCAAGCTGCTTGTCTTGGTTTAAGAGACAGGTATTTGCCAAGGAGAGGGATGAACCCCTTTTCCCATAACCCGCTCCTTTCCAATCACTATAATTTGAAATCAGACACTTTCAGGCAGAAGATATGGGGATAGGANCCTTCCTTTTTCCCAGCTCCCTTTTGTCCATCCCCCTCCCCTCCCCTCACCTTCTGGTAAGAGGCAACTAACTTGTAGCCACAAGTACTTAGCATAACAATGGGGAAAAATTCCACAGAAAATAAAAGAAATTATTCAACCCCCAACACTGCTCAAACCCCTAAAATCAAAGAAGCGACTCTAGGCTGATTCCAACAGGTCAACTTTCTTGTGTTGAGGGTCCCAGACCCTGACACTCCAAGTCAGGGGAGCTCAGAAGAGCAGGTCACTCTACCAGAGGGTGTAATATTGACTTCAGTTTAGGAGTCTTTTAGGTTTTGTCTTCCTTATCAGCAATGTTTTTAGAACCCTCTGCACAGGGATCAATGCATTCAGGACACCTGACACTATCAAACAAATTAATCTCTTTCCTTTCTTGGTGATAATTTCTCCTAAATTATTTCTAACCATCATAGTATTATGTAGTGTCTTCACTTAATGATATTCTGCACAATGTGACTGCTATGCTCAATCAAATTAATTTTCAATACTGACTCCCACTGGCTATGCACATAAAGATGAAATAAAGCCCATAAGCTGACACATTCTAAAGCCCAAATTACCAAGGGAAAAAAAATCTGACCAGGCATAAATAGAAAAAATTCTATGATGGCTGTAATGAGGATTTTAAACAGAACTGGAGAAACACCACGGAGAAATTCCTTCCGAAATTAGTAAAGTCTACAGGATCACTTTTGTTGCCCTGCTATTCAAACATCAACCCTACCTTCTTAGGCAATCTTTTTCAAGTTATGAGATGTATTTCTAGAACAGTAAAGCAAATTAATAAAAATATTTTAAAATCCATAAAATACTCTAGAGAGCTGTTATTAGAGGGGAAACATGATATTGGGTCTAAGCAAGTTTGAAAAAAAGGTGGTATGATTAAGTGTTAAGGAGATTACAAGATTAGTTCAGGTTCATCAAAAATATGAAATTCTAATTCCACTTGCTCATTTCCTTAAGGCTTTGAGAATTTTTCTGACAGTATGGTAACTATATCAAGTAAGCGACAGGATACAAAGGAAGAGTGGGTTTTTTATCTCCTGCAGAGGTGTTAGTAGGAAAGAAGATGATATTTGTCTACTTTATTTAAACATAAATATCAAGTGAATTTCTGAAAGAGTCTGAACCTTATAAAGACTGTTTTTGCAGGGCACTGTCTTACATAAAATAAAATTATGATCATCTGTTGCAGATTGTATTCCAAAATATAGATTTGAAAAGTTGTCAAGCATAAGCCATTGATTAATTAAAAATTAAAAAAACAAAAAACCAAACAACAACAAAAAAAACCAGCTGCAATCAAGATGACTTTTCAAAATTCTTTCTTCTCTTGTAAAGAGATTTTACCTGGTCATTTACTAACAGCTGAAGACATCTATTTGACAATTCCTTTTTCTTTATGTTTTAACTACCTTCTAAATATCCTAGAGGAATGTAGTTCAGTGTACAAAATAAATTAGACAATGTCAAATACGTTATATGATATGGATATTGGTATTGGTAGTGCCTTAGACCATCAAAATAGGAGAAAAATTTAAATCATGTCTATACCGTTCTTTTGTTCTATGTGGAACATAGAACACGTCTTACAAGTTTTTTTTCTCACTCCATCTCTAAGGAAGTAATTTAAGAGAAGAGAATAAATTTCTAATGAAAAAAGTCAAGATTGTTGCTTTTATACTATGTAGTTTAAGAAATTTTCAAGGGCTAAACAAATTTAAATCCTTTTGGAAATCTCTTGTAATTGTTTGTGAGTTTTAAAAGATAAATTTCACTTCTGCCATATTTTATTAAATAATATTTTTTAGAATGTCTCTTTCTTGATCTTTACTCCCTAATTTTTCAGAATTCTGAAACTGCTGGGAAAGTGTATGATTTATAGTCATTGCAACAGCAACAATAGAGTACAAAATAACACCAGGACACATTAACAAGTCATAAATGAAATGAAGATGACTGATGACTGTGAAAGAAACTTAGAGAGCAATATATTGACTTAAAAAAAAAAAAAAAGTTAGATTTTTTTTTATTGCTTAGTTGCTTAAAAAACAGGGCTGAAACTTCAGGAAATTGACTTTTTTTAATGTTTGAACTTCAATTTAATGTCTTTCAAAAATTTCCTTGTTATCTCTAAATTGGAGCACAGATTCTCCTTGCACAGATTCTCTCCTATGATAATACCTCACTTTATGCAATGAGGTGTCATCAAAAGTACTTTAATAAATGGTAAAATCTTCTTACAGCTGAAGATTACACATAGGAAAAAATATTTATTTTCTCTCTATAATAGAAAAGCTTTTTTTTTATATAATTTTTCTTCTAATCAAATTTGTGAACTTATCTTCTGTGAAATATTTGCTAAACAATGTCAAATGTCTTCCTTTCTGTACTCTTCTCTCAAAATCCTTTTCTTTCTCTCTTTTGTAACAGGATTTGGAATTCACAAAGTTGAGGTAGGAAACTCATTTTATTAGTGGGTAATTTAACTAATTTACTAAAGCCCAGGGTATTAAAGCTTTATGATGTTATTCTTGTGATTTGTGTCTAGCAGTTATTCACTATGACAACTTACAGAGGTTTACAGTCATGCAAAACATCTCTTTTCCACAATATAAAGAACTACTGTGGATTCTTCCTATCATTGGTGTGTTGGATAAGATTTTGCTCTAAGATGATCAACTTTTAAATGTGTTTACAAATAGTTCTGAAGTATCATGCTGTATTCTCATTTCCATTGATGCTGAAGTTTTCCTGTAATTTATTTTTGACTTTTATCTGGAGCCCAGAAAACATAAAGTTTTTAGGGAGTTGTAACATCACTGGGCAGTGGAACACTTTCTAGAACTTCAAAGTTGTGTTTAAACGAAAAGAGAGGGAAGATGGTGCTCCTGATTAAAGATAGTTCAGAACCTGCTTTTTCTACATAAATTTGAGACAAAACTGAGTTTATCAGGATACACATATAGAAATCAACATGTTCTTTTGTAATTATGTCTCACAGAATTGGAAGCACCCATTAACTAACATATTTATGTGTCAAGTAGCTCAGTTTCAGTGAAATAGGAGGAAAAAAATAAAACCTTTTAATATATCCTCTCAGAAGTAAATTTTTAAGTCTAGTACTTTGGCAATAATTTACTGTTCTTTATTTGGCTAAATTAAATAATTTTTTATCAATGGCTCTTTAAAAGACAAAGAATACTTGTAATATCAAACTTCAGTTGCGAAGCTTGAGGTCTTCAGGATGTGCCTATATTTTTGTGGAAAAATGTAATATATATCACCATCTGTAAAATTATATTTGTTTAGGATCAATTTAAGCATACTGATAGAAACTTCATTTTAGATGTAAACACTACACAGAAGTTAGCCAGAGGCAATTAAATAAGGTATCATTTCCCATTTCTATGGACAAAGGTAATTTTTGCATTATTCTGTTTTGGGTTTTTTTTTAACTAGGTGTAACTTTTGTTGTTGTTATTTCTACCCTCTACCCCAAGCTCCAACTGTTTTCTTACTGGAATATGAAGCATGCGTATTTTATATTTTTATAAAGGAGATTTGTTTGTACGCGACCATAATATTTCTTGAAAAACACAATAGATAATCCCACAAACACCAACCAATGCAATTTTGTCTGGCATGGTGGCAGTCACAAAACCACTTTCTGTATCCACTTAAATGCTGAATATTTAACTGTACTCACACATAAATATGCACACACACACATATATTTATTTAATATAGAGAAATAACCTGCAAATCCTTTTTCAGAGAATACTCTGTTTTCACCTAGATTCCTTGTATAGAAGGATAAGAGCGTCTAGAAGCTTACATGTCGCTGCACAAATGAAAGTGAATGTCCCAGAGGTCCTTTTAGGAATCTCTCCACCCTACTGATACACTCCATCTTTAGATCTGATAGTTCCTCAGCTCCAGCATCTGAAAAGAGGCTTTAGGGTCTATTCTGATTTGTTTAAAGAGAAACTATCTAGAAAACAATAATAAATTTATGTTTGAAAACAAAAGAAGTCATAAGCAAAAGAAAGGGCAAATAAATATGTGTGGGACCTCATATCTGCAAAGAATTCCATTCTGGTTAAGAATCACTGCTGTTCACTCTTCTACTGAAAACTCAAAGAAAAGGAAGCAAGTGACAGTGCAGAGAACAGGATTTAACCAGGGAGCAAGTCCTTTGCTTGCTGGTGTGGGGTGCAGGTGGTGATCCAGCATTTCTCAAAAAGACATTTGGTTAGGCCCAATTCAGATTCTCTCCAGTTTTGTAGATATCAGTGGGAAGGAATCTACACTAACAAAGCAAAATCTTTAATATTTTATGATTTAAATGTGGGACTGTAGGGAATTAAAGAAAATGGAGTTTGGGTTGGTCTGATGACCAGCAACCAACCTGGAGAAATAACTGAATAACCACTGAACTGAGTCCTTCAGGTCATGCAAACCAGATCTCCCTCCCATTTGCAAAGCACAGTCCAAGGCAGAATTTGTCTGACTATGGGGTACATGTGAAAGCACTGTCTAATATGTAATGTATTTTGAACACAATTTATGCTTCTTCATAGTGTTCATATGTGTGCCCTAACAATATTCTTTTTTTATGTCACTTTTTATCTACATACTGGTATTCTCTCTTCCATATATCAGTATCACATGACAGCAAACGAAATCTTTTGCATGTAACAATTGATACTGTAGCAGAAACCAACACATATTTTAGACTAAGTATTCCAGGAAAAGCTAAAGTTGGCCTTAGTTGTTATGAACAACTACTTAGATTTCTGATACAAGTAATACATTTAACTGTTATTTAAAACCTACAGAAGAGGGCAGGTTTAGCTCACACACTACATTATGAAAATTAATGTTTTCATGTCTTTGGGATCAAGACTTTTGTTTGGGATAAGAACTAATCCATTAGTTTTGATGAAATATCAGCATACAAATTCCATACATAATTATATATGTTTCTATTTTTATCTCACAGATTCCTTAACCTTTTAACCATAATAAAAGCCATTAACTAATCCAAATAGTCTTTCTGCTTCTTCATCCTGCAGATATCTTTAATGTTATCAATCTCAAAATTACATTTACAGACAGTTTGGGCAGGTGTATGACTGAAAAAGGTCAAAGTGAAATACCAGCATACTTAACAAATATATTTCTGCACTCTGTCACAAAAATAATTTTGGTTGCATAGCAACGGCCTTTTTAATTACTACTTGCAATCTAGATTTTAATAATTTAATTATTATTTTTCTTCATTAAATTGTTTCACCCAATAAATTTAATGTATTCAATTCATAACTTATTTTTAAATGGTCCTTTTAACCTCCTTTCTTTGCCCTTCCAACATCTTTGGCTCTGTAGTAGAAACTAAAAACCTCATCAATTTTGTATCGAAAAACACAATCAAAAGGACTCACCCTTATGCAATAAGCAAAGAGACATGTTAGGTAGCCTCTGTAGCTGAAGTTGTTGGAGCTCAGGTGAGCATTCATGAAGCCTGTCTGTCTTCATAAAACTAAAGCTTTCAGAGGCTTTCAGTGGCAAAACTTCAGTGGCATGTTTAGAGTGGCCTGCCTTTAGTGGTAGTGAAGTTAGCACTTTTGAAACTGTTTATCTCATACTATTTAATCTTAGGTAACCAGAAATATAGTCCCTTATGAAAAATCCTCAGCTATTGCTCTGTATGAAGACATTTCTGAGAAGCTGAAGCCTACAAGAACCAAGTGCTGTAAGAATAATTATGTGAGGAGGCTGGAGATATTATCTAAACAGCTGCAGAATGCATCCACATTTACTCTAAGAAACTATAGCAGACTCACAGAGCTAGTCAAAGCTGACAGCAGAGCAAAGGTGGTATCACTACTAGTAGTCAAGGCTTACATGTGAAGAGGGTGGCAGACACCAAAACATTCAGCCTGTGTTTACTGGATATGAGGGAAGAGGATAAAGGAAACATTCCCTCCTAAATAGGCTCCTTATTAGCAGTGACTTCTGTAAAGGGAGGCAGTGAGAAATTTTTACTTGGCAGGAGCATCTATATGATTTCTGTTTTCTATGTCTCTGTGTCTGCCTAAATTTTGAGATATCATTTGTTGAAGACATTAGTTTTTAAAGCTCTTTAAAATTTTAGAAGCATTTATGTTCTCATTATCCATTTATATTTTGAAGAAATATACTTTTCTGTCTTATTCCCCCAAATCAAACTTTAATAGAAATTCAAATCTGTATGATACACTGAAATATCTGGGTATCTGAAACAGATACTGTTTCTCTTAGATATGTAAGTTGTTTATGAAAGTGTTCTGATATATTTAGCCTTTCAAATATTTTTCACTGAAATCTAAGAAAGTATTGTTTGATAGCTAGATTTGCAAATCTAAAAAAAACTCTTTCCCTACTCAAAAATAGGTAGTTTTACTTTAATGATTCCTAAGAAACTTGAATTTTTACCGGTGCTTTCTTTCACTACCTGAGGTATTAATCTAACATAATTGTAATTATTGTTATGTGTAAAATCTGTAGAATGTTCATGTCTGTTTCCCCACCATCCAATCTTACATTTGCACTTCCTGCTTTCTCATTCACACAGTATTTTCATAGCAATTTTGAGATTATCATGCATCATTTTAAGACATTTTACAGGTGATTTGTTAAAACAAACCACCAAAGAAGACAACCTTAGCCTTGTGGGTAAAACATAAAAAAATTAAACTCCTTGGTTCATTATCTCTCTCATTACAACATTTTCTTTAAATAGGATTAGTAGAGTACCTACCACAGGTTTTCTGCACTGATTGCACATTAATTTGTGGATGCTAATATTCAAGGACATTAAAACAAAAATAAAAGAAATTAGATGCTTTCAAATAAGTGATACTTTAACGTTTGGTCCCATAAAATAAAATAAACATTACAAAAAATTAAGCCTATAAACATCAGGAAGATGGATAAGTTGACACACCATTCTGCATATGTCTGTTTAATAATATTATATTTCATTTCCCATGCTAAGAAAACAGCCATTACCCAAGGCAGCCACTCGTAAACAGCCATTGTGAACAGATTGCATCCTTGTTGGTGGTATGATAATTGCAATAAGTTTACCAGTCTTTTATGAGGAAATACCAGATGTATAAAATACCTATTAATCAACTCACCCAGTTTTGCAAACATCAGTTTTAATACCACCAGCTATCAAAGAATAAATGGAATAAGAGGAAAAATATAAAAGAATTAACAAAATGGCTCAGCAACATGTTGCATTGCTTGCAGTGATGGAGGTAAAAGAGGAAGCAGTCTAGACTAGAAGGATTTTATCTTTTGGGCTTTGCTTATGGACATTGATTTCACAGTCTGCTTTTGAGTCTCTGAAATGCCTCTCTTATAGGCCTGCTTAAAAGCAACTTTGTGAACAATAGCAGGGGCAGCTGCCCATTAGTCTCTCAGATATTTTTTTCTCTTCTGTAATAATTGTAGATACAATTGTCAATGTCTAGTTTTCCGTTTGTGCAATATACTTAAAAGGTATTACCTGTCATAGAGTAAGTTGAGCTAAGGTAACTAGTTTCTATTCCTCGAAAAATTTTGATTTTCATTTTCTTTCTTCTTTCTTTCTTTTCTTTTCTTTTCTTTTCTTTTCTTTTCTTTTCTTTTCTTTTCTTTTCTTTTCTTTTCTTTTCTTTTCTTTTCTTTTCTTTTCTTTTCTTTTCGTTCCTCTTCTTTTCTTTTCTTTCCGTTCCTCTTCTTTCCTCTTCTTTTCTTTTCTTTTTTAATTTTTTGAGCAAGGGAGAAGTGTTTTTGTTTGTTTATTATTATTAAATGCTTTAGAAACTAGGATTTTGAAGCTATTGCAGGAACATGGAAGAACTAATGATATGTACAACAAAGTGATAAATCTGAGATTCATGCCCGAATTTGTTTGTTTGTTTGTTTGTTTGTTTTTATTAAGAAAAGTGATAAAAGTCTCCTGGAACATTTTTGTGTTCTCGTTGCAAAACTTTTCTCAGTCACATACTGTTTCCATCTACAAACACTGCTGACTATGCAGAAAAAGTACTTAGCTAGTGAAAGAAGTCATAGAAAAATATGGATTAACCAGCTGTTGTTACTTGGGTAATAGCAGCAGCAGCCAAAAAAACTGTAACATTCACTATCTGCTTCACTACTCATTATGAGTTGTAGGAAACCTGCACTGCATTGACCTTTGGTCAGAGACTGCACACACACAGAGTGTTCTTGCATTGCTTGGAGTGCCAAGAGCATTTTGGAAAAGGCAACTCAGTAGAGTGACAAAATTATGTTTCTGACTCTAGTAAAGCTAGATTAGCTGGCCTCTCTTAGCCAGTGGTGCAAGTAAATAGGACTAGTTTGGCAAAAGAAGACAGGTCAAACTGAAGATTTGTTTGCCTTGAAGAGGAGCTGTCTTCAGACTACCTCTAGGTCTGTTTTTGCATTAGTTGCATTCTTAGAGCATATCTCCTGGTTATTTCTAGAGAAAAGACTACAATTTCTCCACTTTAGGAGTATGACATGCTAAAACATCACTATGAGATTTCAAATAAAGGTAACCGCAGTTGAGAAGTTACTTTTACTCTACTTTTACTTAGAAGCCAATGGATTAATAACATAGTGGCAGGGAAGTAAGGCTGTGAAAACATCAGTTTACATCTCAATTGTTACTGTTACTTGGAAAAATATTTTGCTTATGCCACAGGTATCTTTGAAAAGAGCACACATTACATCAGTGAGTTTGAACATGAATTGTGATCAATCTATAACTGAATTTGAACACTTTTTTATTTCAACAAATATATGTGTACAAAAAGCAGACTATCAACAGTGTGACTAATACCTCTGATTCGGTGAAAAAGGAGGTGACATATTTCAATAAAATATTTTTCTGGCTGATAAACACTGAAGAGGGAAAATATACCCAAATTTAGCTAACTAATTAACCAATTGAGGCAGTGGCATTGACCAAGGATGTAGAAGGACAAGGATGTAACTTTTGACAATCCTGCTCAGTGGCAATAAAGATTAGCTCTGTAAGACTCCTGGCACTAAAATCAATAGCAATCTGTTACTAAGGAACAGCTTATCCAGTCAGAAGTTACGTAGAAAGCTGGTTGCCTGCCCTTAAGCCATATGCAGAAACGTATGACATGCATACAGTTGTTTGCAGAGCTAGAGACACAGAACTTTTAAACATTGTGGTACCTTGTATAATTATTTTGGCACGCCATTTTTGAAGTTTATGGCACAAAAAGGAGATGGAGGGCTGCCAAGTTCAGTGAGTTGGACATTGATTATTTTATATACTTTGAATACTGCCCTTAAGAAGAGAATCTGTCTCACATTTCTATGCACATACAAAATATTACTGCCTGTGTAGGTTCACCAGCTCCTTGGATGAGTACAGTTAAACATATATTTAAACATTGACCGGAAGATAATTTATTCTCACCACTCAAGACGGTATAGTTTACAGCAATTTGCCCCACCCACCTTAATATCATTCAAGCTGTGGACCTGCTCTTGACAACACATCAGAGTACCAGATCCCAGACCAGTAGGCAGCAGAGGGAATCACTGGTGGAGCCCAGATAATGTTCCTAAGTGAGACTGTTGTGCTTCTGTCCACAAGGAAAACTGCTTTCACGTCCATCTAGGGTCTTCACCAGACTCTTGGCATGCAAAAACCCCTTATTTATTTTGTAATCTCTTTATTCTACTAAGTACACAGTTTTATAACAGTGAGAATTTTAAAACATAAAAGCTTCAGAAGCATTTTTTGGCAAAATAGAAGATATTTTGGATAAGAAAAGTGAAGAAAAGGCATTTACAGTTATAACAAGTACTGTTTGAGTGATACCAAGTAATTTACTGACCTCTTTCCCCTTATAACAATATCACTTCTGTTCCCTAAGTGACATTACTTTGGCTCACAGATATTCTAGAGCCATTCTGCTGGATAGTGTGTGCAGCCATTGAAAAATATAATCCTTGCAATGAATTAAATGAAAAACTAACCAGAAAAGCAGTACATATTACAAGCATAATAGCTGGCTTGAAAGTGTATCCTGGGGTTTCAGATGATGTCATAATCTGCTACAGCAAATTTAATAGTATTGTTGCCTGGAAGCTAAGCCATTATACTATGTTTAATTTCACTAAGATGTAAATTACATGGTTCAGTGTTGCATAGTACTGGCTACTGCCATTGTAGATTCCTGTTCTTGCAGCTATCAGGAATTCTGATACTTAAGGGGATTTTGTTTAGCTGTTAGTCTACAGCTTTTAGAGATTTTTTTTTTTTAATAATAATTTTACCCTCCCTTATTTGCTATTAGTCCACCCCATCTCTGCATTTATTTGTTTTCAAAAAATAATAGCAGAATTATAGGCTGACTCTTTGAAGTATATCAGTAAATATTCAGTCCTTGAAGAGAAATGCACTATGGCTTGAGAGTGACATCTTGCCTTCTACCACATTTAATTTTAGTAAGCCTTCAAGTCAAAAAGAAGTTGCTTTTCTTACAGAGTAATGGCCAGCTTGGGTGCTTATATTCAATCTTTTGTGGTAATTGCCGTAATTAGGCAGAATGAAACTTGAAAAAAGCAGAATGAAACTTGAGGAAACATTCTGTATTACCACTTGACTTTTACAAGAAAAAAAACATAAATAAAACTTGCTCCCAATAAGTAGATCAAAACTTCTGTTGTAACCTGAAATTTGCAGCTGAACTACATAGGAAAACAGCCTAGTTGGACACCTATAAAGTGTAATAGATGTATCTTTAAAGTAGTATGACATACTTCCTACCATTAAAAGCTAATGCAGCAATTGACTACTAGCACCCAGACATGAGCTTTGATATCAATGATTTGCTGCCAAACTATTGCAAGTACAGTGATGTACAGTGCAATGCAATGAAAATGCTGGGAAGGGCTTATTGTTTGTTCTTTCAAATGTTGGTGAGTTAAAAATTTCTTAACCTTGCATATGTATATCTTTTTCTCTCTGCACTTCTCTGTGGGTGGATAATTTACCTATCTGTGATGCTTGCCAATTCCATGCTTCTGACAACATAATTGATTTTAGGCAGGCTTATGCATATATGGGAAATCAGTAAAAACTTTAGATTAGCTTTTAAAAGCAAGTATTGTTAACAAAGGGATGGTTCAAAACAGAGATATGCTTGAGAAGACACAAAATAAATCAACAGAAGCTAGTGTCAGTTATAAGCAACACACAATTAAAAATAATCTAATCTTTGTTTTAAAAACTTAAATGTAAATATGAATATTCCAGTGGCTCACATTTAAAAAAATGTGCTCATATTTGCTGCTGTCAGTAGCCTTTGTTCATGTAGCAAAACCATTGACTAGATTTTGATTCTTGCTGTTGATCTATTTGCTTATTTTAATTGTTGTGATTTACTGGCACAACTTCCCATCTTTATATCACAGCTGTGGTTTAGCAGTCATTCAGTGGCTCTGTGAGAGAAGGCGTAATTCTGTCAGTGCTCTGAATCATTTCTGAGATTACCAGTGTCACCTTCAGGAGTCCTACTGCAGATGGGTTTTCTGATAGTCCAGACAAGGTGTCCAACTGCTTAATGCCCTCTGCCACCACAGCAGCTATTCCAAAAGCCCAACGGAGTCCTTTTGGGTCTTTGTAACAGCTGTTCCTGAGGAAGTCCATGCCTAGGATACGTGGTGCCTCAGGGCCAGTCACAATTGGATGCCTCTGCCACTCTTTCCCAGTCAGGCTCACCTCTGCCTCCAGCAAAGTCAATTCCTGAGATCCCCCCATCACCCCAGCAATGGAAACAGGCTCTTCCCCCACATGCTCTGATGGTATTAATTAATGTACATTGTGAAGTATTATCAACCAAGGCTGTGTGTT
>VXBI01007773.1:0-16363 GCA_013397375.1 Toxostoma redivivum | reverse complement strand
AACAAGAAACACACTGCAACAGGCAACCATCACCGAAGAAGAATTATATCCCAACCCTAACCCTTTGGAGGCATTTTAGTTATGGAGATCCCAAAAGAAAGTTACTAAGAGTAATGGAATTGCCTATGTTAATGCCTCATACATATTCTTAACCTTCATTTCCCAATTAATTATCATCACTCCCAGTTTCTAGAATGTTCTCCTTCCCTTGTATCCCCATTGGCCTTCGTATGATGCAGTGTTTCATTGGACCCTACCTTCCCTTACTCCACCTCTGCACCACTTTCCCCTATACCCATTGGACCCTAACCTCAACTCCACTCCCCCTCTTGCTCCATAATTATACCCTAGACCTCCCTTTGTCTGTGTCTTTGCCCACTGACTCACAAAGAGACCTCGTTTCCTCGGTTACTATATTTGGATTTTTGGGCCTCATCCCACATTTATTTTCCTTCTATTAAAGTGTTTTATGTTATCAAGTTGTGGTCATCACACTCACTCTTTTGTTTTTGCCACTTTTACCCTAATATCTGCGAACCCTAAAAGATACTGTCGGGGACCACCCTCGATCCTGATACTTCCTGTTGGGACCTCAGCAACAGAGAGCCTCCTCCTCCTCCTTTACCCAATCCCTGACTGTGGGTTCCACTGTAGAGCAAATGGCTCTAAAGGTTCTGCTGCTGGTAAATTCCCATACTGCAGCAGTTCCCCACTCCTGGCACAGTGCCGGAGAAACACACCTGGAGCTAGCCCAGGCTCTGGTAGGGCCTGCACAATGACACCAAGTGCACAGCCATTCTGTACTGCTCTGCTCAGTATCCAGGAGAGAGAGCACATAGAAATACCATCTGTAGTGTTATAAATGAGTTGATATTTGGGAGTGAGATTATAAATTACGAGTTAGTACAAAGTAATTTTGAATTGTTAGAGTAGTTATTACAAATTATTAAAGAGTTGCTATGAAGTTATGTATCATTAAGCAGTTAATACAAGTAGTTAATACAATGTAGTTATGAATGGTTAAGGAATTGTTATAGAGTTATGCTCTATAACTTTCATAGTTATGAAAAAATTGTTGATAGACTGCTACAAATAGGTTGTAGGTAGACAGTTGCCGCAGTGTGAGTGTGTGGCCACTAGGTGGGAGACTAACAGGAGTTCAATTGGTTGAATGGTAAGAACCTTCTAGAATATGACCTAATGGGGTGAGGACATCAGCTTGATGTGTAATTGGAGGATGAACTAACCTATAAAATCCGAGGATTTCAGAATGATTGGTCAGAAATGCACCTTGTTACAGACCAGCCAGTGGCCCGAAAGGGAACCAGTCATGGAGAGGACTGGAAAACGCACCAATCCATGAGACAACGAGGGTATAAAGACTGCCCCAGGTGCTCTGCACCTGGTCCTCCGGTGGAAACGCAGTTTCAAAGGAGCGCCCAGTGCATTGGTGTGACATTGTCACTGTTATTGTTGCTATTTTTCTCCGGCTTGTCCCGTGGGGCTCGGGCTTATCTCAAGTTCCTGTTCTCAGTTGTTAATTTAATAAACAAGTTGACTTATGCCAGGTTGTCCATGGAGAGGTCCATCCCTTCTACCCCAAGGACCCACGGAGAGGTCTGAGGGCCCAGGAGAGGCCCATCCAAAGCTGCCCGGCTGAGGAGGGATAGCTGCATGGAAAGGGTGAAGGGAAGGATCAGGCCCCATTGGGATGGGTTGATCTAAAAGGAGTTTCCTTAGCATGAGAGAGAGTGAGTTTCTGGCCAGGAAAGTGTGTACATGAGAATTCCATCCCACAATCGCTTAGTGAGAGTATGAGTGAGAATGTGTTTTTGTTTTTATGTAAGAAATTTTAGTGATTGATAGTCAAGTTATTAACACGATGCAGATTATAAGTTGAAGAAAGGCTGAGTGAATTTTAGTTGTTCAATGATTGTGTTGCCCGTCTTTAGCTTTCCATTTGGGTAGGGGCATCTTAGGGTTTTTGTTAGTAAAATGCCAAAATGGCAAAGTGCATGAGTAAAGGAGCCTCCCAGAGAAGAAGTAAGAGAGAGAAGACTATTTCCCCTATGAGTTCTAATCTAATATATCTTGGGCAGATGCTGGAGCACTAGGACTCTCGAGAGGCCACTAAGGGTCTAGACAAATTTAGAATGATTTATCATTGTATGGAGGTCTGGTCCAAATTAGAATTACAGGGGGAGTGGCCATGGTTCGGAACACAGGACCATTGGATGTGTTCACAATTAAATCAGTACTTAAGAACAAGAGAGTCTCAACATAGAAAGCTATCCTATGCAGCCTGCTGGCAGGAGAATG
The DNA here is from genome assembly GCA_013397375.1 of Toxostoma redivivum. Taxonomy (NCBI): domain Eukaryota; kingdom Metazoa; phylum Chordata; class Aves; order Passeriformes; family Mimidae; genus Toxostoma; species Toxostoma redivivum. The sequence goes on along the minus strand of VXBI01007773.1, from coordinate 14,044 downwards.
CCACAGGGTGAGTAGCAGTAAAGATATATACAGTTCCAGGAAAAAAAGGAAAAGACAGAGCAAAACGAAGGCAGTAACAACACATGGGATCCCCTAGAATACTTACCTCCTCCTCCTCCTAACATCTACCTGGCAATGCCTCAGGGTCCTGTCCCAGACCCTCCAGCTCCATCCCTAGGAACCCCTGTTTCTCCCCCAGCTTCCTCTATTAAGCCCCTGGCTGCTTCTTCCTCAGCAGCAGCAATTCCTCTACCACCTCTTCCTCTTCTTAGTACCCCTGCCCCAAGCTTAAGCCCCATACCCACACCTTCCATTCCCCTCCTACCTTCTCTTAACCCAGTCCCTTCTGTAGCTCCTCCACCAACAAACCCAGCTCCATCTCTGGGGTCCCCTGCAATAAGCTCAGCCTCTTCTCCCTCACCAAAAGACATGCCTTTACCTCCTCCCAACTGAGAGCTGAGTTTCTCCCCCCGATAATACAATTTCATCCTCTAGTGACCAGAACATCTCTGCACAGTTAACTCTCCCTCAAAATAAAGACCCTGTAGAAGGGCCCTATTGTGGAACCAGATCCAAAACATCAAGAATAGTGAAGCTTTTCCCCCTTAGGAAAGTCCCCATGGGTGGAACAGCTGGAGGGGTAGGTTTTGTAAATGCCCCATTGACAGCCTCTGAAGTGAGGGGATTTAAAAAGGAACTAGGAAATTTAGTGGAAGATTTGGTGGGGTTATCTAATCAAGTAGATCAGTTCCTAGGCCCCAACATTTGTACTTGGGGGGAGTTAAATTCCATCTTAAACATCCTGTTCAGTCCAGAAGAAGTGACAATGATAAAGACAGTAGGGATATGTAAAGAGAGAACAGGTTAGGGCCCCCTGCTGATAATAGAATGCCCTTAGTAGACCCAGGATGGAATCTCAGTCAAAAGGAAGGAGGAAGAAGCATGCAATATTACCAATTCTTGATGATCCAGGTCATGAGAGAATCTGTTCCCAAGGGTGCTAACACAAAGCTGGCTTTTGACAGCTTGCAAGAAAAGGATGAAACTCCTGCTGCCTGGTTAAATAGAATTTAAATAAAATTTCCAGCTGTATTCAACCATTGATCCTGATAGCCCAGAGGGCCAAGTACTGTTAAAGGTACAATTTGTTACAAAATTGTGGCCTGACATGGAAGCTGAAGAAAATGGAAGATTGGCAGGAAAAAGGGATAAATGAGCTGCTGAAGGAAGCCCTAAGAGTGTACCTAAGGAGAGAGAAAGAGAAGGCAAAAACTAAAGCTAGAATTATGATCACAATAGCCAGGGGGAGGAGCATAGGGGCAAATGGAGATCGGACAGGGAAATCACTCAGGCAAGATGGAGACAAACCAAAATCCCCATTTAAAGAAAATAAGGACAAACTTTGGGCCAGCAAGAGGGGAGGGAATATTCAGGGACTTAAACCACCGCAAGATAATGGAGAGTGCTACTACTGCGGGAGGTAGGGAATTTCAGGAGAAACTGTAAAAAGCTCTCATTTGATGAGGCCATAGGGAGAGAACAGGAGACCCTTGAGAGGATCTTGAGGGGTGAAAAAGGCGGTGATACTGGGGTGTCAGGGGCTCTATGCATTAGGGGACCCAATGTATGATCGAGAAGAGCCCCTAGTAAATTTTGAAGTGGGTCCCCACAATGAGGAATTTGAGTTCCTGGTAGATACAGGAGCTGATCGATCAAGTATCAAAGAGCTCCCAGCAGGAATGACTATTGGGGAAAAGGCCTGTGAAGTGCTCGGGGCAGAGGGAAAACCATTCAAAGCCTCAATTGCTGAAAATGTAGAGATAAAAGGAAATTCAAGGCAATGTGGAGCAGATTTCATCTACATACCTAATCTAGAAAGTAATATTTTAGGAAGAGATTTTCAGGTCCAGTTGGAGTTTGGGATCATCCCCAAGGATGGTAGAATGATAGTCCTAATCATGAGACTAACACAAGGGGATGTAGAGGAAATAAATCCAGAAGTGTGGGCTGAAGGAGGCAAGAGCAGATACCTAGAGATCCCACCTATACGGGTGGAGATGCAGAAAGGGATCCCCCCCATCCGAGTTAGACAATACCCCATATCCCTAGAGGGGTGAAAAGGATTGGCTACAGTAACTGAGCACCTTCTAACCAAAGGTATCCTTGAACCATGTATGTCCCCCCATAACATCCCCATATTAGCTGTGAAAAAAGCAGATGGCAAGTACAGGTTGGTCCAAGACCTAAGGGAGGTAAATAAAAAGACCATAACCAGGCATCCTGTGGTGTCTAATCCATATACTCATTAAAGTCAAATCCCAAGAGAACAGGTCTACGATCATAGATCTGAAGGATGCATTTTGGGCATGTCTATTAGCAGAGGAGTGCCAAGATTGGTTTGCCTTTGAGTGGGAACACCCAGATAAGAAAAGAAAACAGCTAAGATGGACATGCCTACCCCAAGGGTTCTCCAAGCCCCAAACCTCTTTGGACAAGCATTAGAGGGTCTATTAGAGCAGTTCACCCCTGAAGAGGGAGTCCAAATTCTACAATATGTAGACGATTTATTAATCTCCGGAGAGGAACAAAGCAGGGTCATAAAAGCCAGTATCTGGCTTCTAAATTTCTGAGGAACAAAGGGTCTAAAAGTATCATGGAACAAATCACAATTTGTAGAGCCAGAGGTCACATACCTTGGGCATGGATATAAGAAATTATGTCCTGAAAGAATTTCAGGCATCCTAGCATTACCTGCTCCAAAAACCCAAAGGGATGTAAGGAAACTATTAGGTCTATTTGGATATTGTAAATTATGGTTGGACCAATATACCCAAAATGTAAAATTTCTTTATAATAAATTAGTAGACCCTGAACCCATAAGCTGGATGAAAGAAGATGAGAAACAACTAAAAACCTTAAAAGATAAGCTATCCTCAGCACCGGTTTTAAGCCTACCAGATCTGAATAAAGAATTTGACCTATTCTTAAACACCGAAGGGGGAACTGCCTATGGGGTCTTAACCCAAGAATGGGGAGGGTGCAGTAAGCCTATTGCCTACCTTTCTAAATTGTTAGATCCATTTGCCAGAGGGTGACCAACCTGTCTTCAGGCGATAGCTGCTGCAGCTATCTTAATAGAAGAGATCCAGAAACTAACCATGCAAAGAAAAGTGAGGGTTCATACACCGCATGGTATCAAGATAATTTTAAGCCACAAAGTCCAGCAATGGCTAACAGACTCTAGAATATTAAGGTATGAAATCATTATGATGAATACCAAAGACCTAGGATTGGTTACATCCAGAAGTCTAAATCCTGCTCAGTTCCTCTCTGGGGAACCCTTGCTCGAATTAGAGCATGACTGTTTGGAACTAGTAGAATTTCAGACAAAAGTTAGAGAGGACCTGGGGGATGTACTGCTGCCTTATGGGAAGAGGTTGTTCATTGATGGTCTTCAAGAGTAATAGCAGGAAAAAGAGCTTCAGGATACACTATAATTGCGGTGATGGAGAGTGCACATATGGAGACCTTAGAAAAAGGAAAACTCCCTATGAACTGATCAGCCCAGTGCTGTGAGATTTATACTTTGAAAAGGGGGCTAGATTTGTTAGGAGACCAAGGTACTATCTATACTGATTCACAGTATGCCTATGGGATAGTACACACATTCAGTAAGATTTGGGAAGCACGTGGGCACCTAAATTCAAAAGGAAAAAGCCTAGTACACAAAGAATTAATAAAATCAGTACTAGAGTCCTTGTCTAAGCCAGCAGAAATAGCAGTAGTTCACATCAGAGGCCATCAGAAGGGAGATACCCTGGAAGGGAGGGGAAATCAGTTGGCTGATCAAGTTGCTAAAGAGGCAGCTCTAGATTCAGGGGAGCCAGTAAAGATTTTGAGGTTAGGTGAAACAACAGATGAACAAGGGGAAAGGAGGAACAAATGCTCAATGAAAATGAATTAGAAGTCATAAAAGAATTGGGGATGCATCAGGGAAATCAGGGAGAGTGGCTAACAGGTGATGGGCGCAGATTTTTAAGTAAAGCTCTAGTCCGAAAAGTGTTAACAGAAATCCATGAATTGACCCACTGGGGAGCCCAGGGGCTGTGTGCCACTTCCTAAGGGAAAAAAATCTATGCATAGGGGTGTATGATCTAGCAAAAGCAGTAACTAAGGGGTGTATGATATGCCAGAAAGTAGACCAAAAGGCAATGAGAAAAACAATACCCGGAGAGAGAGAGTTGGCTCTAAGACCATTACAGAAAATCCAAATAGACTTCACTGAGATGCCCCCCGTGCAGAAATACCAACATCTGTTGGATCACCTCACCCACTGGGTAGAGGCTTTTCCAACCATAAAAGAAACCACAGAAGTAGTCGTAAGGATAATCCTAGAACAAATAATTTCCCAGTACAGGCTAGTAAATAACATAGATTCTGATAGAGGGCCACACTTTACTGCCCAAATCCTGCGCAAAGTAATTGAGGCTTTAGGCATAAAATGGAGACTGCATACCCCATGGCATCCCCAAAGTCCTGGCAGAGTAGAAAGAATGAATAAAACCCTCAGGAGGAATGTGTTAACAAAATTAATTGAAGAAACCCAGATGAACTGGCTTAGGTGCTTACCCCTTGCCCTCTTGCGAGTCAGGACAAGACCTCGTTCAGATATACAGGAGTTTCCTCTTATGAAATGATGTTTGGGCTCCCTTTTCTAATAACCCCCTTCAGCACCAGAAGTTACCTAGAAGAAGAATCAGCCACCCAAAAATATTTAAGAATCATCAGGAAAACACTAGAAGGTCTTAGAAAGAAGACATACTTTTCCCAGACCTCTCTTTTTGATACGGATGTCCACCAGATCAGCACTGGGGATCGGGTACTCATTAAATCATGGAACAACACCCCACTAACCCCTAAATTTGAAGGCTCCTTCCAGGTGTTACTCACCACACATATTGCAGTAACGACTCAAGAGAAAGGCTGGACCCCCAATACCCGAGTGAAAGGACCTGTACCAGCCCCTGATGATGGATCAGATTTAGCAGCATCATCAGCAAACTCTTCTGAGTGGGTTGCAGATCACACACACCTCAAAATAACATTTAAGAAGAAGCCAAAGATAAACTAAGGGAAATCCTTAGTTGTGGACTGACAAAGTTGTTAAGAGTTAAAATTATGGTTAATGTTTGTGATTGTTGTTAAAAGTCCACAAATATTTTCAGGAGTTGATTAAAGTTGTTATCATTCCAAACAGCAAGACATCTTTCCCCAAAGACCCCCATCTCCACACGGACTGAATCTCCTACAGAATATTTTCCAAAAGCCAGAAAATTTATAAAGAGCTGGGAATAAGAGAAAGACCCTGTCATCTACCCTAGAGAATTCCCCAGCACCAAGAGGCAAGACCGGGTGAGACCAAAGAATTATTCATACTGAACTCTTGGGAGGGCTGATGCTAGCCCTGTTCTTAAACAGCACCACAGAGGTTGGAGGGACTCCGTGCACAAAGTGCTATCACCCTCTATATGATGGGGATAATCTTGGGTCTCTAATAAGGGTCCATACCAACATAAACCCCAGTTGCTTTAACCGTTTGCAAATAACTACCTGTCAAGAAGACGGGAAAACCTATTGGATTGCTAGAAATACAGCCTCATTTAGGCAGTGCTTACTTGGAGAATGTCCTGTAGGAGAGACCTGGTTTTGTTTTGAACATGAAGCCAATCCGGGAGAGTTACAGATCCGATAAAAGAAAGACAATGGCAGCAATAACTAAAAAGGAAAATTATTTAGAAATACTCTTAGTGAAAAATTTATTCATAGATTTGGTTGAGAGAATCAGTAAAGAATTAAATCTAACCAATTGCTGAGTTTGCAGAAATACCAAATGTCAGAAATCTGGCCCTGGGACAGAATTAGTTTGGAACACCTAGAAATTTTAAAATGGAAACAAGCAAAACAAAAACTCCAGATTCAAGAGCAACAAAGGAAAAAACAGCAGTGGGACTTAAAGTCCAAAGTGACTGGAGAAGAGTGTATTATGAAGACTGGAAACAGGTATAGCACCTTTGTGGGGAGGATGGCCTGTAAAAGGTATTTAATAACAAAGAACTTGGGTATTAAGTGGGTTCCTCGGGAATCTAATTGATACTGGTTCATTGGAAAAAAGGAAAGAGGATGTATCTACCATGAAGGATATGAATTGCAGACATGTGCTGCAGAGGGAATAAATCCTTTCTGGGCAATCAGGGAAGTATCAAATATTGGGAGTACCCCTCAGAAACACAAGACACTTTTTGGAAAGACCCTGAACATCTCTTTTGGATCTGTGGAGACACAGCACATACCCATCTCCCTGGGGACTGGGCAGGGAGCTGCACTGTAGGAATTACCAAACCTGCCTTTTTCCTACTCCCTAAAGAATCAGGGTCAAAACTAGGAATCCCATTATATGATGACTTAAGAAAGACCAAGTGAAAGAGAAGGCATAAAATTAATATGGGGAGCACCCAAAAATGGAAACAGAAAATTTGGACTCCAGAAGAAATAGTCAAGACTTATGGACCAGCCACCTGGGCCTAAGATGGATCTTGGGGGTATTGTACCCCAATTTACATGCTGAACAGGATTAATCAGCCTCGAGGCTGTATTAGAAATAATCTCAAATAAAACATCTCTTGCCCTTGATCATCTCACCGACCAATTAACCCAAACCAGAGCAGTAGTTTACCAGATTCGGCTTGCAGTAGACTATTTATTGGCAAATGAGAGCAGTATGTGGAAAATTTAACTCAACAGAATATGATATATAGATATAATAGAGTTGCAGACGAGAGTGAAGCCAGATTTATATGACCTGCCCCTACCAGAAAGAGAAATATTGTTTGTGGATGGCTCGTCTAGAGTAGTGGAAGGAAGAAGAGCTTCAGGATATGCAGTGGTAAATGGGGAAAATATGACTGTGATTGAAGAAGGGAACCTACCAGCCAGATGGTCTGCCCAGTGTTGCGAAATATTTGCTCTACTGAGAGGTCTACAGTGGTTGAAATACCAAAAAGGGACTATTTACACTGACTCAAAATACACTTACGGGGTGGTACATACGTTTGGTAAAATCTGGGAAGAAAAAGGTTTTGTTAATTCAAAGGGAAAGACTCTCATGAAAATCGAGTATAGGAGGTATTAGAATCCCTAAAAGATCTGGTGGAAATAGTGGTAGTCCATGTTAAAGCACACCAAACCAGGACTTCAGTAGAAGCTTTAGGGAACAACCTGGCAGACAAAACAGCGAAAAAGGCAGCATTAAAAGGGGAAGCAAAGATCTTGCAGCTAGTGGACCTTGGGAAGAATATTTGAAATAATGAAAAAGTCCCAATCTTTAGTGAGTCTGAAGAGGAAGAGTTACAGAAAACAGGTGGTACCAAGAACGAAAAAGGAGAGTGGATGTTATCTGATGGAAAGCAGGTACTTAGTAAGGCGTTAGCCAGAAAAGTCCTGGAGAATATACATGCTCCCACACACTGGGGGACATGGGCCCTATGTGAACATTTTCTGCAGACTTACACATGTATTGAGATCTTTGAGATTGCACCATCTATTACAAAGGGGTGCCTAACTTGTCAGAAAATAAACAGGTCATGAGAAAGACACCAGCAGGTGGGAGAGAGCTGGCCCAAAGACTTTTCAAGAATATCCAAATATATTTTACAGAACTTCCTCAGTTCAGAGATTTAAATATCTACTGGTTATTGTGGACCATTTAACTCACTGGGTTGAGGCATTCCCAACTGTAAAGGAAACAGCTGAGGGGGTTAGTAAGATACTACGGGAACAGGTCTTGCCAAGATATGGAATCATCAATACCATAGACTCAGACCGAGGTCCCCATTTTTCTGTGAAAGTACTACATCAAGTAATCAAAGCTCTGGGTATTACATGGAAACTCCACACTCCATGGTGCCCTCAGAGTTCAGGGAATGTTGAAAGAACGAATCAGACCTTAAAGACTACTCTTACAAAATTAGTAGAAGAAACAAAAATGAGCTGGCTAAGGTGTTGTGGGAGTCAGCCTGACTGGGATGCCAGGTCAGGCTGACACTGCCCACCTCAGTCCACACTGTCCTGCCTGCCCAGCTAGCTCTCAAGGTGGGGGACCGTCAAGAGTGGCCCTCTCCCAGGAACTTCCAGAGTCCAGGATGAGGGAAAGGCATGAGGCTTAATGGCAGTCGTCAGTGTCAGGGAAGAGACAAAGAGCCAGGAGGATCCTTTCAGGGTTCCACAGGTTTATGGAGGGAACAGATGGGGGACAACTGAAGACGAGGAAGGGATATCCAGAAAAGCAGGGAGAACTGCTTTACACAAACTTAAATAGGGGCCCTCCCCCATGGGAGGGCACAACACAAAGACCGATGGGGAGAACTTAGGGGCATTACAGTGAGATAGACCTGGGGCACAGTAAGCCAGTAAGGAGGAGCATGGGCGGGTTACAACTTAAAATGTTCAATCATCCGACTAGAAACCGGTAACTGACAATTAACTTTCTGGAATAAAAGGTGTGGCCAGGGGAGATTGACAACTTGGAGGGTAGGGGCTAAGGTAACTGACAGGGAAGGATCTGGAATAAGGGGAGGGGTTTAGGCTGACAAGGGCAAGGGCAGGAAGGGGCAACCTGAATCAGACCAACAAAAAGGGGTATAACATAAGGAGAAACCATTCTAACGTGTATGAAAAACAGGTCCATAGCAAAGGAAAATAACAAGCCGCAACATCAGGCAACCATCACTGAAGAAGAGTTGTATCCCAAGCCTAGACTGTGGGAAGCTTTTGTTCAAGTTGTGGTGACCCTGGNGTCAAGAGTGGCCCTCTCCCAGGAACTTCCAGAGTCCAGGATGAGGGAAAGGCATGAGCCTTAATGGCAGTCGTCAGTGTCAGGGAAGAGACAAAGAGCCAGGAGGATCCTTTCNGTTCTCCCTTCCTTGTGTTCCCACTGGCCCTCAGCTGGTGCATTGTTCCACCCCACCTACCCCATTGGACCCTGCTTCCCCTCGTCCCACCTCTGCACCACTTTCCCCAATACCCATTGGACCCTACCCCAACTCCACCTCCTCTCCTACCCCCTATTTTAACCCTGGACCTCTCTTAATCCCTGTCTTTGGCCCCTGGCTCCTATAGAGACCTCATCACCTTGGTTGTTGTATTAGGATTTCTGGGCCTTGTCCCACTTTTACTTTCACTCTTATTAAAGTGTTTTATGTTACTAAGCCGTGGTTGTCGTACCGTTTCTCTTTTATTTTGGCACTTATACCCTGAATATCTGAGAACCCCAGGAAGGATTATTGGGGACCACCCTTGATCCCGATAAGGTATCTCCCCCTAGTGTTAATGAGGGTAAGAACAAGGCCTAGAGCAGATGTGGGATTATCCTCATATGAAATTATGTTTGGTTTGCCTTTTCTGTCAACTCAAAATTGTATTGGGACTTATGAGGAAGGAGAAGTGATTGCAAAGAATGTACAGATGTAGCATCTGTACTGTTGTAAACACTTTGGAGAATTTGAGGGGAAAAGGGTATCTCCCTCAAAGTACCCCAACAAATTTTAGAATCCATCCATTTCAACCAGGGGACTGGGTTCTGATCAAGGTTTGGAAAGAACAGCCATTAGCTCCATGTTGGGAAGGCCGTTTTCAGGCATTATTAATCACAGAGACTGCAGTGAGAACTCAGAAGACAGGATGGACCCACGCCACGAGAGTAAAATGACCAGTACCCGCTCCCACTATGGGCAGTTGTGAACCAATCTGATCAAAAGCTATCTCTCTGAAAACAACCTAAAAAGGAGTGACAAGAAGTACTGACTAAATGGCTAAAAAGTTTATAGGGATAAGAGACTGTAAGGTTTAGAAACCTGCTACTTAAGTTGTTGTTATAATCGTTGTTGTATTAAGAGTCAATAATTATGTGATGTTTGTAAATGTTAAATGGTGATTAACTATTGGTATTTCTATTATAGGTTCTAAAGAATCCCCAAGATAAAGCATTCTCCACACATTTAGTAATCAGGCCCTAAAGCAGAGATTTATAAGCTGATACAAGGAGGGAAAAAGAGTCACTGCAAGGGAACATAATATCTGGTAAGAGCAAGGTTACAGAGGGCAAGACCGGATCAGGTGGCTCAGCAGGTGGTTCCTGGAGGGAGATGGGAACCAGGAGGAGTGAGACTGTGCCCTGTACTGGACCCCTGTTAGTGCTGATGCTCTCCCTAGTGAGCACTCAGGGAAACTAGACCAGTCCCTGTGAAAAGTCTTATTACCCTTATATGTGGGACACCCTCAGAGTACTGTCCTGAGGATACATACTAATCTGAGGCCCAATTGTATCGACTTCTTGCATTTGAAAACTTGTGTAGAAGACAGGAAAACATATTGGTTTTTTGAAAACATAGGAAATTTTAAACAGAAGTTGGAGAATGCCCTATAAGGGAAAAATTAATATGCTCCAAGAAAGATCCAGAAAAGGAAATACAAAAGAAGGGACCTTATGAGCCAGATATTATTAAAGAAGAAGAGATAAGAGGGGTAGTCAAGAAAAAGACAAGGACAATTTTAAGTGGTAGAAACTTATTTATAGACCTGGTTGAAAGGATAAGTCATGAATTTAACGTGACTGATTGCTGGATTTACAGGGACACCAAAATGGCTGAAATTTGGCCGTGGGAAGGGATAGCTTTAAACCCACAGGAGATACTGAAGTTACTAAAGAACAGAGAATGAGAATCTGGGAAGGATGAGAACAATGATGAGGAAGTGTGGAGTCTGAGGTCAGAAGTAATCGGTGAAGAGTGTCTGTGGAGAAGGGGGCCACAACACCACTCCTATGTGGATGAGTTACCGTGCAAGCAATATTTCATAACAAATGACACCCACCATTGGTGGATCCCCCGAGCACCAAACTTGTATTGTCCTACAAAGCAAGGACAGGGATGTTCTTATATAGAAAGGGAAAAACTTTATGAATGTATTACCAGGCACCCTAATCCTTTCCTTAATGAGCCCCAACTTCTCTAAATTTTGGTGTAAAAGAGGCATTGATACCGTGGATCCTCCAGGGTTCTGGAGGAAATTATTTTGACTATGTGGAAATATGGCATATGTGATGTTGCCTGAAAATTGGGTGGGAAGCTACATTCTAGGAATCATTAGATCTTCCTTCTTTCTATTACCAAGAATGGAAACTTTTGGGAATCTCCTTATATGATGAATTGGCCCGTAAAAAGAGAGATTTATTCAGTTGGACCCAAAAGTGGGGACATGAGGACTGGCCACCTGAAAGCATAATAGCTACATATGGACCTGCCACCTGGGGTCAAGATGGACTGTAGGGGTACAGATCCAATTTATATGTTGAATCAAATAATTCAATTACAAGCCCTATTAGATATGGTAACAAATCAATCAACCCTGGTAATGGATTTAATCTCAGATCAATCACGCCAAATTGGCAATATACCAAAACAGATAGCTCTGGACTATTTACTGGCAGAGTAAGGAGGAGTGTGCACGAAGTTTAATTCCTCGGAGTGTTGTATTGAGACTGATGATCATGAAGATACCATCTGAAACACTACTCCCAACATTAGAAAACTAGCATATGTGCCAGTGCAAAGGTGGACTCCCCTGTTAAAAACTAATTGGTGGGACACTCTCTGGGAGAGTGGTGGACGAAAGTGTTGTTCATTGTGGGAAGTGCACTAATGAGTCTGATCTTTCTTCCATATATAATCCCATGCCTCATCCAACTGGTTTCAAGAATTGTACAGAGCTCCCTAGACCAAATGAACAATGAGAAAACTGAGAAAATCATGAGAGTATGAGTCTACACACAAAAAGAAATCCCAGTGTTATAAGTAATATTTAGTTGACGTTTGTTGTGGGTTAGAGTTTGTTAATTTTCTAAGTTTACTGTTGTTATGTTGTGGTTCTGGGGAGAAAGTTCATTGTTTTGGGGGGTTGGTCAAAGAGTTGTAATGAATTAATTAATGCTTGTTAAAAGTTTAAAGGGGTCCAGGATGTGGTGTGGGTTGTTCCAGAGCGGTGTGGTAACACCTTGAGGGTGAAGTGAGTCCAGTGACATCAGCGCCATGGCCTGTGTTTAGTGGAAGGAGCTGCTCAATCCTTCGATGCCCTGAGAGAATGATTGGACAGGAATTAACTCCACTAAGGACCAATGGGAGCTCCGGAGACAGGCCAATCACCATGAGGATCCAAATCCCACCAATTCTGGATCAAAGGGGGGTTATAAGAGGGAGTGTCGGGCTGTTGTTGGGGTTCTCCTGCAGAGCTCGTTTCCAAGGGAGCACCCGGTGTGTCAGGAGTTTTGACACATTGCATTGTTTCTGGCTTGCTGAGAGGGGACTCGGGCTTATCTCAGGTCCTCCGTCCTCTATAGCTGTCTTCTAATAAACAAGTGCCAGTTTTTACAAGGAAGTCTCTACTCCGTTTAAAACAAGCGGGTAACTTTTGGATAAAATCTCTGGTCTTGTTCTTAACAGTTTTTGGGATAATCACACCCAGAGACAGTCCTGAGGTAGGACAGGACTTGGAAGATGCATCAGGCCGATTTTTGGCTGCCGAGGACTGGACTACAGCAGGACCAAGGAAGGGTTTGCTGGCTACTCCCGAGGCTCTAGAAGACACAGCAACCTGGAAGGTGAAGGGCCCTCTGAGAGGGAGCAGGGCTCACACTATGAGGTGAGTGGTGTGAGTGGGGTTTAAGGTGCAAGGGGGTGCGATGGGGGGTACCCACCTTTCACCGCCCTTACCCCCTTAGGCTCCCGTTCCTCCGGGGTTTTGGAGACTCCTAGGGGTGGTTTAGGCCATTGGCCGCAGGTAAGAGGGGTTAGTGGGTCTGTCGGACTCCAGTAGTGGGTCGCCCAGGGTGGGTGGGTGGTAGGACTCTGGCTGGAGGGGCATGGCAGTTCCCTACTAGCTATAAATCTTACCTGGAGGGTGGTTCCTCAGAATATGCAGAGGGGTTGCTTATTTTCGGGGGAATTAGGACCTTGGGGTTGGGNATTTATAGATATATATTTATATATTTGTATTATATTGGTTTCTACCGGAAATATGGGGCAGTGTGTGGGGAAGAGTGCCCGCAAGGGAAAGAAACAGAAAGATGATTTTAAGAACATCCNAAAAGACACCTACCCGGAGACCACTGTATAAGGTCGCCACTGGATAGGTGAGTGCGTCTTTCTTGGGCAGGGGAAGAGGAGGGTGCCCACCCTAGGGAGATTTAGGACCTCCGAGCTAGGAATCCCAGGGTTTTGGGGATTCGTATGAGGGGGACAGGCTTCACGGGTCCTGGGTTGGGTCTGGATCCAGGGTTTGTTGACACCAGTGCTTCATGGTGCGGTGACTTTCAGGGAGGAAGGCCACCAGTTGTGGAAAGGCTCTCTTAGTTGTCAGGGCTGAGAGCGATGGTTTAGAACATGTCTGTTTATGGAAATTGTTGTTCGGTGGTCAGGGTGCCTGAGTAGCGAGGCTCTGAGGTGAGGGCAAGCCAGGAGTCCTCAGACTGCTCCTCAGGAGTGAATCTCGTATAGTGGCCATTTTGCTTGTGGGTGCAGGCACCATCTTAACCATCTTGTGACGCACTTACAATTTTGCTGTGCAGCAGCCATCTTGTGGTGTTGTGTCTTTGGTGGGCTTAGTCCTGAGGATACCTTGCATGTGTTCTGTAGGCCTGGTGTTAATGGCATCTTGTGGAGGTGATATTGCGGCTCTTGTGTGGAGGCCATTTTATTCTGCGAGTCTGGCAAAGAAAATATCTTAGGGATTTTGTAGGCTTGGACTTATGATCATTTCTATTATACCGCCATTGTGATTTATTTCTAAGAATCACCATTTTTATTTACATTTTTTTTCTTGCTCTAGTTATACATATATATTATTCCTACTTATTTAAATTGCAATTTTTATTTTGGTTCCCACGCTAATCATTGTTATATATATATTGTTTCTATTTCTTTGAATCACCATCTTT